>NW_024121399.1:5476123-5898623 GCF_016745375.1 Pimephales promelas
TAAAAGCAGTTTTGTCAGCAGTTTTCCTCTGGCATCCCTGTGTTTAGGGCCTCTGGGTTTCCATAAAGCGTTTCTGCTTCCTTTCAGGCGTCCTGAAGCGTGTAAACGTAAAAATTGATGGCATATGATTGTGCCACTTTGTACTTGGTTAAACTGATAGCGCAGTGAATACTGTGTAACTCTGTATACGTTGCACAAGTCTCAGGCACTCAGATATAATCATGCACACACACTCACACACACTGCCTTAGGTATGAAAAGTAATAGTTTATACCTAAGAAATAAATGGGAAATATTGTCAACAAATGATGTGAGATATTACTGCGCCGAGTCGAAGTGCTCCCAGTATTCCACCATACATTATAGTTATCCATCTTACACGCTTAGAAAAGCGCAACGTTTTATTTTGTGTCACTGTTCCTGGTCGAGTCACACTGCTTGTGTAACTGTATTTAAACAGGGAAACGGTGAAAGTGTTTGGTGGCTTCTCTGCTTGGATCCTAATGGATGAACTGGGCTAAGTTAAGTGCTAACAAAGTGTCGCCGCAAGATTTAGTATGGAAGCTTGTTTACGCCACAGAATTAACTTTTTCTCTCACAATTCAGAGTTTTGTTATAAAGTCGCAATTGCGTGTTATAAAGTCACAATTGTGAGATAAAAAGTCAGAATTGTGTGAAATAAAGCCACAATTGCACGTTATAAAGTCAGAATTAGGCAAAATAAATTGTAATTGCGAGATATAAAGTCACAATTGCGTGTTAGAAACTCAGAATTGTGGTATAATGTTAGAATTGAGTGATTTAGTCAGAATTGCGTGATATAAAGTCAGAATTGTGAGATATAAAGTTGCAATTGCGAGATATTAAGTCAGAATTGTGTGAAATAAAGTCAGAATTGCGTGAAATAAAGTTGTAATTGCGAGATATTAAGTCAGAATTGTGTGAAATAAAGCCACAATTGCAGGTTATAAAGTCAGAATTAGGCAAAATAAATTGTAATTGCGAGATATAAAGTCACAATTGCGTGTTAGAAACTCAGAATTGCAAGATATAGTCAGAATTGCGTGATATAAAGTTGCAATTGCGAGATATTAAGTCAGAATTGCGTGAAATAAAGTCGCAATTGTATGATATGAAGTCAGAATTGCGAGATATTAAGTCAGAATTTCATGAAATAGTCGTAATTGCATGAAATGTCAGAATTGCGTGAAATAAAGTCATAATTGCATGTTATAAAGTCAGAATTGTGAGATATAAAGACAAAATTGCAAGATATAGAGTCAGAATTGTGTGAAATAAAGTCAGAATTGTATGATATAAAGTCAGAATTGCATGAAATAGTCGTAATTGCGTGAAATGTCAGAATTGCGTGAAATAAAGTCATAATTGCATGTTATCAAGTCAGAATTGTGTGAAATAAAGTCGTAATTGCGAGATATTAAGTCAGAATTGCGAGATATAAAGTCAGAATTGCGTGAAATAAAGTCGCAATTGTATGATATTAAGTCAGAATTGCATGAAATAGTCATAATTGCGTGAAATGTCAGAATTGCATGATATAAAGTCGTAACTGTGTGTTATAAACTCAGAATTGCGAGATAAAGTCAGAATTGCATGATATATAAAAAATTGAATTTCAAAAAAGAATTGTGTGATATAAAGTCAGAATTGCGAGACAAATTCGCAATTGCGTGTTATAAAGTCAGAATTTTGAGAAAAGTCTTTTTTCCCTTGGAATTGGCCTGATAACTCACAATCGTGAGTTAATATCTCACAATTTTTAAAAAATATGTCGAAATCTTGAGATATAAACTCGCAATTTTGTGATATAAAGTCAGAATTGCGAGATGTAAAACTCGCAATTGTGAGATAAAAAGTCTAAATTCTGTCTTTTTTTTCTCACAATTGTGACTTTATTTCTCATAATTGCGACTTTATATCTTGCAATTGGTAATAGTGACATTATTTCACACAATTCTGACTTCATATCTCGCAATTGTGAGATAAAAAGTCTTTTTTTTTTTTCTATTCAGTGGCGGAAAATATGATGCACGTATTGAGGCGACAGAGGTGTGTATCAACTCGTCCTAGTTGAGGGAATAACAGTTTAATATGATAAAACGGATATCCCTTGTAAAATATCAGGGACTTTAAACTACTGATTCGATAAGTGTCATCATACAGTCTATCCATGTCATAGCCAGATTTATTATCTGTATCTGGCATTAAACAAGTTAGTCCATGCAGCGCCACACAACTATGATGAAGCAAACCTACAGATCATTAAACATTTACTGCCTGTTATTAGAACATAACCTTACAGAATGTGGGATTTTCTTGTATCCACAAGTTTATTGATCCCATAATAGACATTTTTCAGCTGGTTTTGCCATATATTCCTTACTATAAAACATTGAGAAGAGAAGCTTCAGGACAGCAGCTGAAATACACACACACACACACTCTCATCTTAATGAACACTCATACATTATTCATCACACACAGGGTGCAGACAGTGCTTCTGTCAAGAACAGAAGGCATAGACTGTAAACTGAGTTTATTAGTAATAAATTGTAGGGTTTTATTTTGCAGATTTTTTAAGTTTACTGTACATGTACATCCCATTCAAGACCTTCAGGACGCATCACTGTGTGCAGGAGTCCATCTGCGGGTCTCTGGCTATGTGTGTTTGTTGCATAAACAGTTCTTTAGCAGTGTATTCTTCTGTTAAAACAATGCATTTCACGTCATTGTGATGATGATCATGCCCTTAAATCAATCCTACACACTTGGCAATGGCACAAAATATAATATAATATAATATAATAATATTTTAATATAATTCTATTTAGCTATTTCTATTTATAGCTATAGAAACGGGATAAATTATAATGGATAATATAATACTCAAATATTTGATTAATTGGAATATTACTGTATAATATTGTGAAATATATATTTAGGTATGCATTTACAAGATATGCTTTTATAAGCACATAAATACACAGACTTGCACTTTACCAAAATGTAATTTGATTCAGAAAAGGCCCAGCCAAATGAAGAACTGCATCAGCGTAAAAATAATAATAATAATAATTGTGAGATAAAATATAAAATAAGAAAATAAATCACATTGTGAGACTTTTTGGAAATATGAAGTCAAATTTATGCAGTTATGAGACATTTAGTCATAAATGTGAGAAATAAAATTTAAATTTCCATTCAAGTGAACCAGAGTAGATTTTTATATTGAATTCGATGCAAGAGACAAGGAGAGGAATGCTGTGTTTGCCGATCAGTGGAAGTGTATTGTTGAGTCAAGACCCAACCAATCAAGGCAGGTTTGGGGGCGAGAGTGAGTGTGTGTACACGGAGAGAGGGTGTGTGTAACGTGGAGAGAGAGAGAGAGAGAGAGAGAGTGTGTAACGTGGAGAGAGAGAGTGTGTGTAACGTGGAGAGAGAGAGAGAGTGTGTGTGTAACGTGGAGAGAGAGAGTGTGTGTAACGTGGAGAGAGAGTGAGTTTGTGTAATGTGGAGAGAGTGTGTGTAACGTGGAGAGAGAGAGAGTGTGTGTAACGTGGAGAGAGAGTGAGTTTGTGTAATGTGGAGAGAGTGTGTGTAACGTGGAGAGAGAGAGAGAGAGAGAGTGTGTGTAACGTGGAGAGAGAGAGTGTGTGTAACGTGGAGAGAGAGTGAGTTTGTGTAACGTGGAGAGAGAGAGAGAGAGAGAGTGTGTGTAACGTAGAGAGAGAGAGTGTGTGTAACGTGGAGAGAGAGAGAGAGTGTGTGTAACGTGGAGAGAGAGAGAGAGAGAGAGTGTGTGTAACGTAGAGAGAGAGAGTGTGTGTAACGTGGAGAGAGAGAGAGAGTGTGTGTGTAACGTGGAGAGAGAGAGTGTGTGTAACGTGGAGAGAGAGAGAGAGAGTGTGTGTAACGTGGAGAGAGAGAGAGAGTGTGTGTGTGTAACGTGGAGAGAGAGTGTGTGTAACGTGGAGAGAGAGTGAGTTTGTGTAATGTGGAGAGAGAGAGAGAGAGAGAGTGTGTGTAACGTGGAGAGAGAGAGTGTGTGTAACGTGGAGAGAGAGTGAGTTTGTGTAACGTGGAGAGAGAGAGAGAGAGAGAGTGTGTGTAACGTAGAGAGAGAGAGTGTGTGTAACGTGGAGAGAGAGAGAGAGTGTGTGTAACGTGGAGAGAGAGAGAGAGAGAGAGTGTGTGTAACGTAGAGAGAGAGAGTGTGTGTAACGTGGAGAGAGAGAGAGAGTGTGTGTGTAACGTGGAGAGAGAGAGTGTGTGTAACGTGGAGAGAGAGTGAGTTTGTGTAATGTGGAGAGAGAGAGTGTGTGTAACGTGGAGAGAGAGAGAGAGTGTGTGTGTAACGTGGAGAGAGAGAGTGTGTGTAACGTGGAGAGAGAGAGAGAGTGTGTGTAACGTAGAGAGAGAGAGAGTGTGTGTAACGTGGAGAGAGAGAGAGTGTGTGTAACGTAGAGAGAGAGAGTGTGTGTAACGTGGAGAGAGAGAGAGTGTGTGTAACGTAGAGTGAGAGAGTGAGTTTTGTCATAATCGTGCAGTCCTAGCTCAATGTTCTCCAGTCTCAGTCATGTGTTCGCAGGATTGATCAAGCTACGCTATCTCACGACCAATTCGTACGAATTCGTACAAGTTATTCAAAAGTGGCTAATTCGTACGATTTGCCTAAACCCACGTGACGGTTATGTTTAGGGGCGGGGTCAGGGGTAGGTCATTCGTACGAATTCATACAAATTGGCTAATTCGTAAAATATGTACGATTTAGCAAAATCGTACTAATTCGTACGAGTGAGGTCGTACGAATTGTTACGAATTAGCCATCTCGCGTAAAATTCGCGTGAGATCGGGTTGGATTAACTGTTGGTGTTAGTCCAGCGAGTCTCGTTGTTCAGTGTGTGTGTGTGTGTGTGAGAGAGATTGATGAAGTGAGCAGAGACTCGAGTCTCCTCATTAATACCTGTGCTGACGCTGACAGACAGAGAGGGTTAAAGAGAGAGGATCGTTCGTCGCTCAGAATCATAATCAATACATCTGTTGTGTGACTGGACCGTGATTGAGCTGTCAGAGCGGGTCGTGACATCAACACACACACACATCAGTGCGCAAATGTCACCTTATCCAACCTCTCGATTCATATGGATTTTATATGTGAAGTGTGGTTCAGCTACACGTATATTTACAAGGTTTAAAAGACCAATTATATTTAGCGATATTATCTATATAACTGCACCGAGGAACATCTGAAATGAACACTAACTGCTGAATTGAACTGACTCGAGTTGAGTGTCAGTTTTTGTGTTGTTGTGGTTGTGAATCCTGCTTTGTGTTCTTTGTGTTTTGGATTGTGTTTATGTCTAAATAAAATGGCGTTTGGAGTTTTCTCACCGTCATGAGTTTTCCCAGACTATTTATGTAGAGACATGCCACTTCCTCAATCCTTAATACAAATGTAGCTATCCACAAGTTTCCTACGCCCCATGAGGCCTTGCGTCAAAAGTGGGCGCGACTTCCGGTTGGAAGTAAACAAAGCGCGATTTGACATGCTTGACACTCTTTCATTCAACAGTTGACAGTCATTCAAGTTATAGCGATCCAAACTAGCTAACGATGTGGGAACACAACCTCAACGAAATTAAAAAGGGTGAAATAACAGTGCCTTTACCCTCCGCAGTGTATTATAATAACATTATTAATAATCAATACTCATCAAGGCATGGTGACAGACAGTTGTGCGAGCTGACAAACAATTAAAATAAAAAATACACACTTAGTCATTGTGCTTTGGAGTTTATTCAAAATTATAAATGAATGTGCTGCTTGAATACATTAACTGCACATTTGGTATTCTGTCAACACAGGCTTTGATCCTGAGTTTAGGTGTAACATCAGTAGCGAACAGCCAATCACATGCTGAGAGAGTTTATAGAATATTAAGAATTAAAACAAATGTACACAGGAAGATTCGTCGTCTTTTGGGAGGTGATGGAAACTACAGTCGTTGGCAGGATCACTCTGATTTCGTTTTCGGCTTATGTTCAAAACAATCCCGTTTAAGCCACTGAATTAGTTTAGTCCGGTTATACGTACAACCGCGAACAGCACATGTTGTCCCTGAGCTCCGTAACGACATCTCTCATAAAGATTTGCGTCTTTAAATAGTAAAATAATTCTCTGAAAAACAGCTAGCCTCTTGGCTAACTAACACACAAAATACCATTGGAATGCTATTGAATGCTACTTCCGCCGCCTCACCGGAAGTTTCACCCACTTTATTTTTTACAGGAGCGCCCCTCGGAACCTTGTGGAAACAATAACGATGGCGGTTGTATGCAAACGCCCCGCCCCCCTCCAGCTGGACTGCCAATCGTCTGCTTTTAACGGTCAAGCCGGGAAACATTTAAATACGTTTCTGGTTGAAAACGCGGCAGATTTGATATGCAGTGTATGTGTGCGTTGTGTAAATATCTGACATCCCAAGTCTCCCAGAAGTTCCGGGTGTCTCCTGCAGATTGATAGCGGCTCGCGGCATTTTAAACCTTATTTTTGGGCAAAGTCATCGAACTTTTTCAGCGATTTTACTAGGGCTGGGTAAAAATATCGATTCATCAATGCATTGCAATTTTTTGCTTCTCAATTCAATATCGATTCATCAAATCCTATGAATCGATTCAGCCATCCAGGCCAGTGGCGGCGCTGTGGGCTACACTCTAGTGAGAGCGTTCAGCGTTGTACAAGTCGCGCTTTAGCCCTTAGCAAAACAGCACGATGACGGACAGCAGCTGCACTCCGTTCAAGCCTGATTCAAGACATTAAAAGCCGACGTTTGGGCTCATTTTGGATTCCACTGTAAGCCGGGAACTATGGAAGCTTGTTTCCGCCACAGAATGGAAAATAAAAAAGGTAATTGCGACTTTTTATCTCACAATTCTGACTTTTTTTTTTCTCACAATTGGGAGTTTACCTCTCGCAATTCTGACTTTATTTCTCAGAATTGCAAGATATAAAGTCAGAATTGCGAGATATAAAGTCACAATTGCGTGATATAAAGTCGCAATTGGGTGTTATAAAGTCAGAAATGCATGATATAAAGTCATAAATGCATGATATAAAGTCAGAATTGCGTGATATAAAGTCAGAAATGCATGATATAAAGTCTATGAGATATAAACTTCTGAGAGGGAAAAAGGTTAGTATTTTTTCCCCCTTAGAATTGGCCTGATAACTCGCAATTGCTGTTAAGTGTGATCAGCTATTAAGTGTTATTGTTTACAAAATTATAATTAGAATATAATATTGCACTTTTTTGAGTATGCACATTTTGTGCTTCTGTTTACATTTCTTTTATAACTTGAATGTATAGGAAGAAAAAAATATACTTTCTACTACTTAGTTACTTGCACTTTAGAGGTGTTGTTAAAGCACTGTACAGTGCTTGTCACAGTTGTGTTTGAATTCAACACAGACAATATTGTACATTTTTATTCTGCTGAATAAACCATGACAGGAAACAAACATGCTGGGGTCAATTTGTTCTTTAACATTGGTAAAACTGCGCACATTACTTAAAAATATACTTAGGCACTTAATAACTTGTGTATTTACTTATTATTGAATCGATATCGAAGCTAATAAGTCAATATTGAATCGAAATCGAATCGAATCGAAGCCTCAAGAATTGAAATCGAATCGAATTGTGAAATACCTAACAATACCCAGCCCTAGATTTTACTGCTGTTTCTATACATGCAGTTTTTATGTCCCGGTGACCAGTGAAAGTGCAGTTCTGACTCTCTGCCCATTCATTTAGATAGAGCCTGGTCTTGTTAGTCCGAAATAGCTGCCCGGCGGCCGAGTGGCATGACTTGCCTAAAAGGACTTTTGGTTACAGAAACACGAGGTTCACAAAACGGAGAACATGTAACAGCGTTACTATATAAATTCAAAACCGTTAAACATAAACACAGTGTTGCATTAATATTAAAATTAAAAACAGTTACTTTGGCAACCATACTAAAAAAATGGTTCCAAATAATAATGTATACAAAAAAATTATTCGCTCTCATTTAAATTTCTCACATACACAACATGTTTATGTTGTAATTCTGTATTTATATCTAAATGTTCTCAGTATGACCTAAGATTATGTGGACAATATGCAATTATAAAATAACAAGGCTTTATTGTGGCCATGTGTGCCCAGCGTGTGTGTGTGTGTGTGTGTGTGTGTGTGATGAATGGCCCATCCCCAGCAGGGGAGCTCAGCTCATGGAGAGTTGAGTCTGTCTGCCGGGTGGCTTGTTGAAGAGTGGGCAGGTGCCCTGTTTAAACACTTGTTAGGAGATGACATGGATATGAAGACAGATGAAGCTCTGCTAAACACACAGCACCAGTGTGTGTATGTGTGTGTGTGTGTGTGTGTGTGATGAAGATGAAGCTCTGTTAAACACACACCACCAGTGGAGCCAGTGAATAACGGCGTGCGATTCTTGGTTATATGGGCCATGCTCAGCAGAGGGACGGGTCAAACTGCTATAAATACAGTCTTCATAGGAACATCTGGTGGTCATTCTACAAAACGGATCGTATTTGATATGTTTTGAGTCCAGTATTAACATATTAATGACCTAATGCAATATAATTTAACAGAAAACTAAACCAATTACTATTATTATCTCATCTGTGATGATAAACATAGGTGTCGGGCATCTGAAGTCTTCATCGGTGTTGGGCATCTGAAGTCTTCATCGGTGTTGGGCATCTGAAGTCTTCATCGGTGTTGGGCATCTGAAGTCTTCATCGGTGTTGGGCATCTGAAGTCTTCATCGGTGTTGGGGATCTGAAGTCTTCATCGGTGTTGGGGATCTGAAGTCTTCATCGGTGTTGGGCATCTGAAGTCTTCATCGGTGTTGGGCATCTGAAGTCTTCATCGGTGTTGGGCATCTGAAGTCTTCATCGGTGTCGGGCATCTGAAGTCTTCATCGGTGTTGGGCATCTGAAGTCTTCATCGGTGTTGGGCATCTGAAGTCTTCATCGGTGTTGGGCATCTGAAGTCTTCATCGGTGTTGGGCATCTGAAGTCTTCATCGGTGTCGGGCATCTGAAGTCTTCATCGGTGTTGGGCATCTGAAGTCTTCATCGGTGTTGGGCATCTGAAGTCTTCATCGGTGTTGGGCATCTGAAGTCTTCATCGGTGTCGGGGATCTGAAGTCTTCATCGGTGTTGGGGATCTGAAGTCTTCATCGGTGTTGGGCATCTGAAGTCTTCATCGGTGTTGGGCATCTGAAGTCTTCATCGGTGTTGGGCATCTGAAGTCTTCATCGGTGTTGGGGATCTGAAGTCTTCATCGGTGTTGGGGATCTGAAGTCTTCATCGGTGTTGGGGATCTGAAGTCTTCATCGGTGTTGGGGATCTGAAGTCTTCATCGGTGTTGGGCATCTGAAGTCTTCATCGGTGTTGGGCATCTGAAGTCTTCATCGGTGTTGGGGATCTGAAGTCTTTATCAAATGCTGGGTTCAGCCTGATGGGTCAATTTATTGGGTTATTTTTTAATATTTTTGACCCATATGCTGGGTCACTCTGACAAATGTTGGGTTGTTTTTTTAACCCAAATGCTGGGTTCAGCCTGCTGGGTAAATGTTGTGTTATTTTTTAATGTTTTTGTCCCCCGTGCTTGGCCACTCTGAAAAATACTGTTTTTAACCCAAATGCTGTGTTCAGCCTGCTGGGTCATTGTTTGGGTTATCTTAAATGTTTTAACCCAGTACTGGTTAGTTTTTCTGTAACTCAGCTCATATCTACCCACCACTGGGTCAGAGTAACCCAATGTTGTTTACCGGTTTAAACTGGACACATTTGTCTATGGTCATTTTGTGTTGTTCTGAGAGAAAACTTCCTAAGGGGAAATTTATCAATAAAATTAAGGTTTGTTTTACATTGTATTCATATCAAATTATTACTGTACAAAAAGAAAAATGACCATAGTCTCATTTTACCTTTTTTGTTTACATGTAAGTCACAGCTAATGTCTGTTGGGAACGTTAGCAGAACGACGCGCCAGCACCGCCATGGAAGTTTCACCTCCCGCCAAACAGATTTTTATCATTTTAAAATGAAACCTTCAATATCAAATTGACTGACCTAGCACTGTCAAAAAACAACCAAGCACATGAGTTAATGTATAAAACCCCAGAAAGCTGGGTAAAAATAACCCAGCATGTGTTCTGTCCAATATTTACACAGCGCTGGGTTGCAAAATAACCCAGAAATGGTGTTTTTACGTTGTGCGAACCAGTGTTATATATCGATTTAGCTTGAGATGGCACAAAGCTCTTTTATTATACATGCATAAATGCTTTCTTTTGTCTTTGGTCATGAACAAAGAAGAGCGAGTATTCATGAGTAATGCATTCATTTTAGATGTTCTGATAATAAAAGTGTAGTGTGAATTAGAGGCAGGAGACATAAAATCATCATGTCTTTTCTCCTCCAACAGTTCTTTGTCTTTTAGGAGGGGTAAAAACATCCCCAACAAAGGCATTTCCCCCCAAAGTTCAGAGGGAATTGGAGGGAAAAAAACACACACAGAGTTATTAAAATTCATGTGCGCAGCTCAGCTTCACAGCAGATGTCGGCATAATTAAAGAGAGAAAAAAGTATGAAATTAATTTCAGGTTTAATGTAAATTTCAGTGATTGGCAGAGCTGTGCTAATCACCCCTCATGTACAAAGAAAATATGCACGCCCAAACGCCACACACAAACAAATGCACACACACTTGACCACCAAGTAAAACTCTAGATGATGTATTTGCACAGGTGCATTACTGAAATTCTCCACAGCTTTGATTCTAATGTGCATGCATTACGGTCAGAAACACCTTGCTGGGTTCTTTTTTGTTGTGTATGCATGTTAAATGTGTCTTTGTGTCCTCTCATATTCTTCTATTCTCCTGTGTGGTGCGTCCTCACACATGTCCCCGGTCCCCTCGCAGATGGAGCCGAACACAAGCACCACACGCCAGCTGTCCAGGATGCAATTACGATGGGCTCCCTGCCTGGGGAGAGGGACCAAACCATTCATAATTCACCACTCAAACTGAGGAAAAGAGAGCCGGAGAAACCTTTAATGCACATACCTGTCTCTCACGCCAGCCAAATCAAGCTCACGTGCTCATTGCTTGATGTGTGTAATGCCTCATGCGTGTTAATACATGGCTAGCACACTCTAAACAATGCTGGGTTGTTTCAACCCAAATTTGGGTCAAATATGGACAAGCCCAAATGTTGGGTTAAAAATTTCTTTTTAAATTTTAACCCAACTTCAACTTTCACATTCAACTGTACATTTTTTAATTGCATTTTTAACCCAACACTTGGGTTTGTCCATATTTGACCCAAATTTTTGGAAATGCTGGGTTGTTTCAACCCAAATTTGGGTAAAATATGGACAAACATAACCGTTGGGTTACATTTTTAAATTACATTTTTAAAGAACCGTTGGGTTACATTTTTATATTTCACCCAACGTTTGGGTTAAAACCATATTTGACCCAAATTTGGGTTAAAACAACCCAGCAGTTTTTATACGGTCAGGAGCGATCGGGACGCATTTTAAAGACGCATATATTACACATAATTGGATCACTTTTGGCCACACTTTATTTGGTAACATTATTTTACAGGGTCCTTGTTACATATGTACTTAATAACAGTAAATGATGCATTATTGCATGCAACTAAACCTTGATGTGTGTAATGTCTTGTGTGTGTCATGATTCCTGTCTTGTGTGGACTGTTATGTTATTTTTTTGTACATGTAATGGTTGCTTCTGTGATTCTCATGGTTTTGTTTTGTCCTTTATTACCTTGAGTTCAGAGTTCATTACATGTATTTACCATAGTGATAACAGTAAATCATGCATTATTACATCATGCAACTAACCCTGAACCAAATCCTAATCCTATACTAAGTACATATGGTTGCTTAATATTACTCAGTATTTAAATATATTATTACACTGACTGTTACAATGACACCTAAAAATAAAGTGTAGCCTTTTATTGCAAGGTTTTCTTGTTACAGTATAATTATACATTTAAGTACTAAGTAATATTAATTATTATTGAGCTTTGCCTATTTACAGTAGTTTTACAACAAACACATTGTTATGATTAGTGTCTGTGGAAAATAGTTGGCATTCAATGCAACTGACTCTCTTTCACTCATGCATTTATTAATTGTTGTTATGAATTAATGAGGTTAAAAATTATTAGGTAAGACCTAATAATTTATGTTAAGTTTATTTTGATGGTCCGCTTTAGACATTCTAAGTAACTTTGCAACTACATGTCAACTTATTCTACCAACCTGAACCCTAACTCAGAGAATTACTTGGGTTATAGTTGCAAAGTTATTTATAATTAGTAGAATATCTAAAGTGTAACCAGCTATAATAATCATATAACATCAGAGTTAGAAAGTTGCTCCCTCCTAAAAAACCTAGGTATGGGAAATATGTTAGTGTGTAAAACAAATTACCATCAGTGTAAACGTAAGTTAAATAACATCTATAGTTTATGGAAAATGTCAAATCATTATATACACTTGATCCATTGTTTAAATAACATGTCAAATCATCATTACATCCATAAAACTGTATATTATGGTCTAATATACACATTGTGAAAATAAGGTCAGTGTGATTTACTGGTGTTTTCTTCAAGTAAAATATTATTAACCAACTGACCGTATTACCATGCTGGAGGCAGGAATGCTGGACCGGCTTGAGGAGGATTTCTCTGTTAATTACTGCAAATGTCCAAGCTGATGTTTATTAATGGTGCTTACAGCAGTCAAGCAAGCCTTTTATCATAAACTACTAAGCGAATAAACGGCAAACTACTTCTTTACTGCCGATTCCTGGTGGTTTAGAGGAGAATTACTCTGAGTCGCCCCCTGTCGTTTCACAGAATAGCACAACGGCGAGCGCGGTGCGCGCGCATTCAGCGGAGACTCGCGCACGTGCGGACGCGTCGAGTATACACAAGGCTTGAGGCTTTAGAAGACGGCGTTATATTGTGTGGAAGTTGGCAAACTCAGAGACGAGGGAGAGATGGATCTAAGTGCAGTGTTTCATTAAAGTAATATCACAATGCAAAACAAAACTAAACCACAAGGAGACTGAACTGTGAACACCAACATACAGCCACCGATGGACAAGACGCGGCAACGACACACTGGCGTAATACACAATCAAGATAACAAGAAACAGGTGAGAGTAATCAAAGGAACTAAATGCTTAAAAATAAATGTCCTTTTTGAACACTTGAGATATTTATGGTGAATAAAAGGTTTGCTCTGATTTGGTGTTTACATGGCAGAATTGTCCTTTTCATCACAGTGGCGTACACATGCTTTCTCATGTGTTGAGACTGTAGCCTAAGTGTAATACTTCACTATATCTTAACAAAGAATGCAGAAATGATTAAAACAAATGCTTCCCATATGCCAGGATAAATCAAATCTGTTCATTTTTGGTGATCAACATGTATTTTTTTATTAGCAGCATCAGTTAGCATTCAACACAAATGAGCATTGGTAGCACAGGTGTTCTTGAGAGTTCCCTTCAGCAAGAATACAAAGCCACAGACATCCAGATGAATATTGCACAAAAATATAACAGGAGCTTTCTTAGAAATGACAATCAAGTACACGTAGGCTTAGAAAGTCCGTATTCAGGAGATAGCATGTGTACGAACACAAATGCCTTATGATGGAAACCAACTCAAACCATAAATAGGAATTTCATATTTTCCCAAGCAGATTTTGCAACAGGTTTGAGTGCTTTCAACAACAACAAAAAAATATTTTTTAAGTTTCTGTATTCCAAGTAAAGAACTACACTTCCCACAATTCCAAAGAGAGATCCACCAATCAGAGCAATGCAGGGAACAGCTGCTCTCAGAAATGGGTATATATATTTTATAATATTTTGCAATACAAAAAAGTATTATTCTTAAAATTTATGAGAATTGTATATATTATTATTATTATTTATTTTTTGTCACTCATCTGTTGTCAGGTAAAGACATGTCAAACATATATATATAAAGTATATATATATATATATATATATATATATATATATATATATATATATATGTGTATATTTCATATATATATTTGCAGATATATATTTGCAGATATATATATATATATATATATACACACTCATCTGGTGTCAGGTAAAGACATATCAAATATACTACATATATAGTATAGCCTATATATATATATATATATATATATATATAATGCTCATTAATTTTAAGACTAATAGTTTTTTGTATTGCTAAATTTTATAAAAATATATAAAAAGAATGGAGACTAGCTGTTCCCTGCATTGCTCTGATTGGTGGATCTCTCTTTGGAATTGTGGGTAGTGTAGTTCTTTACTTGGAATATAGAAATTCAACAATATTTTTTGGTTGAAAACACTCAAACCTGTTGCAGAATCTGCTTAGGAAAATACTAAATTCCCATTTGTTTGATTTCCTATTGAAATGACATTATTTTGCTGCACAAATGAGCATCGAGCTGCATGGCTCTCGGTGTGGCCTTATGTAAAGTGTTTCAGCCTCATATCCAAATTAATACAGGCGAAGCTGAACGCAAGAGACGAGCAAAAAAAGGAAAAAAAAAGTCAAGTGGAGGAGAGAGAAGAGGAGCCTGAGAAGCTGGAGAATATTTTCCAATTCACCAGATGTGAGTCATTTCATCTTGTGATTCAAATGAGGTTTGTGTTGTGTGAACAGATGTCCCTACCCCGCCTCCTTTATCAACATTAGCTGATTAGGTTTTAGCATTCAGCGCGCGCTGGTTCTGCCTCTCAGGTACAACCGCCCTCATCTGGGCCTGTGCAGCTGTGTGTGTGTGTGTGTGTGTGTGTGTGTGCTGTCTGTCTCCAAGCAGAAACAACTCACCACACCATGCTGAGAAATAACATCTTCCTCTCGCACACACACAGATTTAATGCAAACATGTTCGTGGACTTTATGGAGAAAGCTCTGATGGATAAACTTGTCATGATATATTAGTTATAGATATTACAGATTGTTTAAAAAATTCAATAGGTGCGTCCCAATTCACGGACTTATGCTCATTATGCTGTTCTATTTTAAGTACCTGATGATGCACTTACAGTAATTAACCGAAACATTAAGTGTGGGATGTTGGACACTTCAGTGTTGACTGCGTGGTGCGTAGTGTACAGTGTCATTCAGGACACGGCTAATCATTTTTTATTTAATTTTTTTTTATTTCACACTATTTTATTTCATATTGTAAAATTCAATTCAGTTTTATATTTGAATTTTTGAAATATTTATTTTTAATATTATTTTTTAATATTTTATGTTTTCAATTTTATTTTTAGTCCACGCTTTATTGTGTTATTTTTTTTTGTTATTTGAAAGAAATTGCTTACAGTAAGTTTGTTTTTGGTAACATTTTACAGTAATGTTTGAACATAAACTAATAATGGACTGCACTTCTACAGCATTTATTAATCCTAGTATTAATTTCAATGTTTACTAATACATTATTAAAATCTAAAGATGTGTTTGTTAACATTAGTTAATGCACTGTGAACAAACAATGAACAGCTGAATTATTAACTAACACTAACAAAGATGAATTAATGTATTGCTCATGGTTAGTTCATGTTTGTTAATATAATACCTAATGTATGGTAACACTTTATTTTAAGATGACGTATAGTTACAGTACAATTATTACACTTACTGACCACTCTTAGAAGAAGTGGTTCTATTTAGAACCAGAAATGGTTCCATCACCCGCTTCATATATGAAACTCCAAAATGGTTCTATATAGAACCATTTTTTTTGGTAAAAGGTTCTATTGGCCAAGTATGGAACCCCAGGGTTCTATATAGAACCCAGAGGAACCCTTTTTTTAAGAGTGAATAGAACCTTTTAGGGGTTCCAAATACGTAGCGCTGATAGAACCTTTTAAGGTTCTATATAGAACCTTTTCTTCTAAGAGTGCAAAAGTATATGCATAATTGCTAACTCTAAACCGTAACTACAGTAAGTACATTAATTAATATTACTCAGTGCTCGAGTAAGTCCAATGCACCGTCAAATAAAGTGTATCCCAAATGAGACCATTTTAATATTTCATATCACGTAACAAAAGTTGCCTGTGATGATGCGGCGGGTCTATTGAGGCGATCGTTTAATTCTATTTAGATTTTCAGTTTTGTCTTCATTATTTTGACACTACATTTTTAATAATTTCAGTTATGCAAAAACATTTGTAGCTGCTAGTTTATTTCTCCTTAACAGTATTTTTTACAATAATAACCGTACCTCAGTTTGAAATAAAGCGGGAATAGAGTTAACTTCATTCAACATTCAGCTGCTAGATATATAAATGAACTAAATTAACTTTTTCACGACACAAATGAAGCATCACTGAACTTGCTTAAGCTGGACTGTGACGCTGTTCTTCTACACAAACTTTGTTGCGTTATTGTCCTGATATCTGAAACTCTGAGCTGTATAAATAAAGGAGACTTGACTCGTATCGTAAACTATGTACGTGTAATCTCCAGTAGACCTGAACACACTCCTGCATCACACACTCCTCTGTGTGTGTGTGTGTGTGTGTGTGTGTGTGTGTGTGTGTGTGTGTGTGTGTGTGTGTGTGTGTGTGTGTGTGTGTGTGTGTTTGAGGGTGCTCAGTCAGGTAAAGTGACCAGGCAAGAGTGTGTGTTTGTTAATGCAGTCATGGCACAACAACGAAACCCATTCTCCATGTGCACCTGTTCATCCGTGACTCCAGCTTCACTCGCTACACAAAGGCCACCTCTGGCCTCGGGGTCACACTGAGAAGAGATGCATGCTGGGATATAGAGAGAGAGAGTGTGTCCCCTGACACACAC
The DNA here is from genome assembly GCF_016745375.1 of Pimephales promelas. Next base: position 5,493,114 of record NW_024121399.1, read on the forward strand.
ACACCTCCCTCTTCTGGAGTTTATCGGATGCGCTCAGCTTTGGCTCTCATTAAAAAGCACCCATTATCCCGACATTTGCACGCATCACATGCAAAACTAATTTACTTTTAAGAAATTAAAAGTTCATTTTAATTGAGCTCACACTGCAGTATGCAAATGAAGAGTATATAATGTACACTGATGCAGAGACAACATGCTGGAGCTGAATTAACTCTTTCTTTCCTGATGCGGAGAGAACCATAAAACACCGTTTACACCGACTCACTTTAGATGAGGAGTCATTCGTACACTCAGATTGAATGCATTATGATCAAAGATTATTTAATAAATATATTAATTGTTTCTTGTTTCTGTCACGGAATAAACAAGTAAAGTTTACAAGTAAAGTCAAACTTTAAAAAGGATTTGTTACGTCTGACCCAGGATCTGGGTTGCACAAAAACTACCCAAACACTGGGTTGTTACGTCTGACCCAGAATCTGGGTCACACAAAATCTACTCAAACACTGGGTTGTTACATCTGACCCAGGATCTGGGTTACACAAAAACTACCCAAACACTGGGTTGTTAAGTCTGACCCAGGATCTGGGTTACACAAAAACTACCCAAACACTGGGTTGTTACATCTGACCCAGGATCTGGGTTACACAAAAACTACCCAAACACTGGGTTGTTACGTCTGACCCAGGATCTTACACAAAAACTACCCAAACACTGGGTTGTTACGTCTGACCCAGGATCTTACACAAAAACTACCCAAACACTGGGTTGTTACGTCTGACCCAGGATCTGGGTTACACAAAAACTACCCAAACACTGGGTTGTTACGTCTGACCCAGGATCTTACACAAAAACTACCCAAACACTGGGTTGTTAAGTCTGACCCAGGATCTGGGTTACACAAAAACTACCCAAACACTGGGTTGTTACGTCTGACCCAGGATCTGGGTTACACAAAAACTACCCAAACACTGGGTTGTTACATCTGACCCAGAATCTGGGTCACACAAAATCTACTCAAACACTGGGTTGTTAAGTCTGACCCAGGATCTGGGTTACACAAAAACTACCCAAACACTGGGTTGTTAAGTCTGACCCAGGATCTGGGTTACACAAAAACTACCCAAACACTGGGTTGTTACGTCTGACCCAGGATCTGGGTTACACAAAAACTACCCAAACACTGGGTTGTTACGTCTGACCCAGGATCTTACACAAAAACTACCCAAACACTGGGTTGTTACGTCTGACCCAGGATCTTACACAAAAACTACCCAAACACTGGGTTGTTACGTCTGACCCAGGATCTGGGTTACACAAAAACTACCCAAACACTGGGTTGTTACGTCTGACCCAGGATCTTACACAAAAACTACCCAAACACTGGGTTGTTAAGTCTGACCCAGGATCTGGGTTACACAAAAACTACCCAAACACTGGGTTGTTACGTCTGACCCAGGATCTGGGTTACACAAAAACTACTCAAACACTGGGTTGTTAAGTCTGACCCAGGATCTGGGTTACACAAAAACTACCCAAACACTGAAGAATTACCCAAAAGACCAGGATTTGGGTATAAAAAATTACCCAAGATTTTTGTGTAGCAGTAGTCCCAAACGTGTGTGTGTGTGTGTGTGTGTGTGTGTGTGTGTGTGTGTGTGTGTGTGTGTGTGTGTGTGTGTGTGTGTGTGTGTGTGTGTGTGTGTGTGTGTGTGTGTGTGTGTGTGTGTGTGTGTGTGCGTGCGTGTGCTAAGACAGCTTCAGGGAATCAGCCAGGGAGTTGTGAAGCCCATCTCCGAGGACAGGCATTGACTCTCTCTGCAGGCACTCGGGTCCTCAGGGTCATCGTGAGAGGTCAGACCGCACTGTGAATTACACATAGAATGATGTCAGTCTCCTCTCGATAGAAAGGTCGTCAAGCATGAGATGTGGGTCACCACCTCGGATTTGGGCAGGTCAATAACATCCAAGTCACCTGGAACCCACTGCAAAGAGAGAGATGAGCGATCGTTTCCATCACCCTCTCAGTCTCTCGAGTTTCTTCAGGCTGTAAATTAGAAATGGTAAAAAAATGGTAACATAATAGGACATAAGGGCCCTTTCACACACACCTAGTCTGGTCTGGATCTGGTCATGTAGAGTTCTTTATTGCGCTCGCATGATTGCAGTGTGAAACCAAACCAAAACTAACCGAGTGTATACAGGTGAAACTCGAAAAATGAGAATATCGTGCAAAAGTTCATTTATTTCAGTAATTGAACTTAAAAGGTGAAACTAATTTATTATATAGACTCATTACATGCAAAGTGAGATATTTAAGCCTTTATTTGTCATAATTTTGATGATTATGACTTACAGCTTATGAAAACCTTTTCACAATAAGCTGTAATTATAAATTATAACAAATAAAGGCTTAAAATATCTCACTTATGAGTATATGGGTAAATATATCATGACTTATCGCGAGAGGAAAAAAATACATTTTAGTCGTATAACAACAATTAATATAAACGCCGTCATTTCGCAATTGTTTTTTAACGACATTTAGAAAATATCGCAAAAAAAATCGGTAATGTAAACGCGGTAGTGACTGATGGACTGACTACACTCTAAAAAATGCTGGGTTGTTTCAACCCAAATTTGGGTCAAATATGGACAAACCCAAATGTTGGGTTAAAAATGTCGTTTCAAAGTTTAACCCAACTTCAACTTTTACTTTCTCTTGCATTTTTAACCCAACATTTGGGTTTGTCCATATTTGACCCAAATTTGGGTTGAGACAACCCAGCATTTTTTAGAGTGTATAAATGACACATTTTAGAATCAATTTCCACTCTAAACAATGCTGGGTTGTTTGAACCCAAATTTGGGTAAAATATGGACGAACCCAAATGTTGGGTTAAAAATGCAAGAGAAAGTAAAAGTTGAAGTTGGGTTAAACTTTGAAATGACATTTTTAACCCAACATTTGGGTTTGTCCATTTTTTACTTTTACTTTCTCTTGCTTTTTTAACCCAACATTTGGGTTTGTCCATATTTGACCCAAATTTGGGTTGAGACAACCCAGCATTTTTTAGAGTGTATAAATGACACATTTTAGAATCAATTTCCACTCTAAACAATGCTGGGTTGTTTGAACCCAAATTTGGGTAAAATATGGACGAACCCAAATGTTGGGTTAAAAATGCAAGAGAAAGTAAAAGTTGAAGTTGGGTTAAACTTTGAAATGACATTTTTAACCCAACATTTGGGTTTGTCCATTTTTTACTTTTACTTTCTCTTGCTTTTTTAACCCAACATTTGGGTTTGTCCATATTTGACCCAAATTTGGGTTGAGACAACCCAGCATTTTTTAGAGTGTATAAATGACACATTTTAGAATCAATTTCCACTCTAAACAATGCTGGGTTGTTTGAACCCAAATTTGGGTAAAATATGGACGAACCCAAATGTTGGGTTAAAAATGCAAGAGAAAGTAAAAGTTGAAGTTGGGTTAAACTTTGAAATGACATTTTTAACCCAACATTTGGGTTTGTCCATTTTTTACTTTTACTTTCTCTTGCTTTTTTAACCCAACATTTGGGTTTGTCCATATTTGACCCAAATTTGGGTTGAGACAACCCAGCATTTTTTAGAGTGTATAAATGACACATTTTAGAATCAATTTCCACTCTAAACAATGCTGGGTTGTTTGAACCCAAATTTGGGTAAAATATGGACGAACCCAAATGTTGGGTTAAAAATGCAAGAGAAAGTAAAAGTTGAAGTTGGGTTAAACTTTGAAATGACATTTTTAACCCAACATTTGGGTTTGTCCATTTTTTACTTTTACTTTCTCTTGCTTTTTTAACCCAACATTTGGGTTTGTCCATATTTGACCCAAATTTGGGTTGAGACAACCCAGCATTTTTTAGAGTGTATAAATGACACATTTTAGAATCAATTTCCACTCTAAACAATGCTGGGTTGTTTGAACCCAAATTTGGGTAAAATATGGACGAACCCAAATGTTGGGTTAAAAATGCAAGAGAAAGTAAAAGTTGAAGTTGGGTTAAACTTTGAAATGACATTTTTAACCCAACATTTGGGTTTGTCCATTTTTTACTTTTACTTTCTCTTGCTTTTTTAACCCAACATTTGGGTTTGTCCATATTTGACCCAAATTTGGGTTGAAACAACCCAGCATTTTTTAGAGTGTATTCTCCACTCTGATTGATCAGAGATAATCAATATGGAGGATTCCACAGATCAATAAATGGCGGGTAATGCGTGCCTGCTCTCGGCGGGCGCTGCCAGGCTGTGTGTGCGTTCGCTGACTCTAATGAGGGGAGTGTTGATTTGGCATGGGCCCTAATAGGATCAAAGAGCCCATTTGGCTTCCAGTTGACTGACAACATCACTGGGCTGGCAGGAGACCAGAGAGAGAGAGATACTGTATAATACACAAACATCCACGTGTGCGCACCCTCAGAATGGTGATAGTGTTACATACGCACATATGGTACCATGATACACACACACGTCAACACAAACGCATGGCTGTGACACCAACACGTATGCACTGCAATAATATCACCATCCACATATCCACACCTTCAGGGAGGTGTTGTGCCCAGACAGACAGGTGTGTGTGTGTGTGTGTGTGTGTGTCTCTCACACATGCACGCATGAGCAATATTCTATTAAGCAAAAAAAAAGTGTAATATGCAATAAAGCAACACTTCCAGGTGTGTGAGGACTACCTCAGGGCGTTTCAAACGCTCACAATCTCCAAATACCAGCTTTTTTGTGCACAGGTGTGATTTCGCATTTGCATATTTCATGGTTTTCCGTCGCATGACCTTTGTTGCGACGAAGCAGTGGGATGTTCATTGTACACATTTTGCAGTTTGCATGATGCATCTTATTTGTAAGCATGACTGTTTTGTCAGCATTTATATGGATGGCCTAACCGAAACGCCATTAGCGACTCAAGGAAAACGAAACAAAGAGAACGAGGAGCACCTAAAAATACTCGCAACCCCATTGCATGGAGGAGAAACATCCCCCTTTTCTAAATTGGCATGCAAATTTTTTCTTTTTTTTTTTCAGGTTTCACCGCCACACTTCCCCCGTTCTCTGTCTGTCCCCCACCCCCGATCCTTTGTCTCGAAATTAGTGAAGCAGAGTGCTCGGGCGGCTAATTACGTATTCAAATGAAAGAGGCTCGTTAATGTTGCACTGGGGAGAGAGGAGCTGATTGGGAGAGGATGATGGAATTGAAATTAGCGCTCGCTGCATCTGGAACCAGCCGAGCACGGCCCGGCAGATGCCACCTCCCGGGGGTGTTGTGTGTGCGTGTGTGTGTGTGTGTGTGACACGAGGGGGGAACCAGAGGGTACTTGCAATAAGAAGGCTTTGTTTCAGCAGAGGACAAAAAGAACGGCACGTTTCACTTCAAAATGGTGCCAAAATGGCCGCCCTTCCCGCTGTGAGCTTGGAGTGTGTAATCAATAGCGCAAGGGTGTCGCATCGACCCCTGGTGATTTTAACGGGTGGCGGTTCAAATGTTTGAAAGGTAGTCTTTCCCTCCAGCAATTATGTGGCTGAGAGCTCTACGTTTTGTTGCTGGCGTGACTGTGTGTGTGTGTGTGTGTGTGTTAGAGTGGTTGTTGAGTACTTTCTCTTGCACTTACATCTCTCAAGAGCTCTGTGCATCAGGGACTCGCTTTCATTCGGAAATATGTTTGTTTTCAATACTGTATTAGCACATTTCCTTGTAACGTGCGTCCATGTGATCAACTTTATGGGGTTTTATACCATTATTTTAGATCTGAAACCAAGTACTGTTGTGTTTTCATGCCTGTAGTTAAAATGTGTAGTTATAGCCATTATGCAATTGTTAGTTCTCCTATATTTTGAAGAAAAGCATTTTAAAAGCCCTGTTTTTAGTGTTTTTTTTTTTTGTAATGTAAATTGAAATAGTTAAAGCCAAGTTTCTATATAAGAATCACAATGGTTGTTTGTAAGGATGCACCGATATGAAAATATTGGCCGATACCGATAATTCTTTATATTTGATAGCCGATATATAAATCTAAATCCAAGTTTCTGCCATTATTTTAGATCTGAAACCAAGTACTGTTGTGTTATTATGCCAGTGGTTAAAATGTGTATTTATAGCCATTATGCAATTGATAGTTCCTGTCTGTCGACTAATTCCAAAAGTGCTTATATTTTGAAGAAAAGCATTTTAAATTTTTGTTTGTTTGTTTGTAGTGTAAATTGAAATAATTAAAGCCAAGTTTCTATATAAGAATCACAATGGTTGTTTGTAGGGATGCACTGAAATGAAAATCTTGGCCGATACCGATAACCAATAATTCTTTATATTTGATAGCCGATATATTAGCCGATAAATCTAAATCCAAGTTTTTGCCACTATTTTAGATCTGAAACCAAGTACTGTTGTGTTATTATGCCAGTAGTTAAAATGTGTAGTTATAGCCATTATGCAATTGTTAGTTCTCCTATATTTTGAAGAAAAGCATTTTAAAAGCACTGTTTTTAGTGGGGGGGTTTTTGTAATGTAAATTGAAATAGTTAAAGCCAAGTTTCTATATAAGAATCACAATGGTTGTTTGTATGGATGAACCGAAATGAAAATCTTGGCCATTACCGATAACCGATAATCCTTTATATTTGAAAGCCGATATATTGGCCGATAAATCTAAATCCAAGTTTCTGCCATTATTTTAGATCTATGCCAGTGGTTAAAATGTGTATTTATAGCTATTATACAATTGTTAGTTTCATGTCTGTCGACTAATTCCGATATATTGGCCGATAAATCTAAATCCAAGTTTTTGTATGATTTTTGAGATCCTGATAACACAAAAATTACACAAATGTACTCATTATTATTTCATGTAGCCTATGTGCTGCTCTGTTGCACTGTATTTTCCTTTTCTGAAGTGATAATATTGATAATTGTCACAATTGGTCACTATTATCGTGATATGAAATTTTTATACCGTTCCATCCTTAATTTAAATTGCAGACATGATCAAATTTATCAGTGATATTTTGATGCATAGTTTCGTGCCACTTTCCATAAAAGCATTAATTCCCTCCTCGTGCACAACAAAAACCTGCCGCTGACTTATCGCCTGGAAAGAGACCAGCACTTCAGTATAATGGGTTTGCTTTAATAGTCTACCTTACTCATTAATTTTGACTACCGCATGATTCACACATTGTTTCATTTCTATTGTTCTGTAATGTGCATTACGCTGAACATGCTATAGATACAGTTTGCCTCTGTCTCACTTTACCTGGAAAAAAGTAATGCAACCCTGCCCAGCTCACACACACACACACACACACACACACACTAAACCGACCCACCATATGCTCATATGCGTCCTTCAGTTGACATCTCCCTCACCTTCCCTTTAACACTTCTGCACACATGTACATCCACACACACATATGCACACACACCATGCATCCCATAGGCGGAGCGTGCTTTTCAGTTCAATTAATGCTGTTATAACAAATAATTTATCAGGAGTGTTAATCCTGGGATTTGTGTTGTGGCTAGACGACATGCAACTTTTTATTTAAAGGTGTTTTTAGAGTTGGTTCACACTCCGCCCATGCTTTTTATACCAATATGCATGACAAACGGCGTGTACACAAAGACTTTCTCATTTAGATTCAGTTCTGCTTACACGCACCCAGTTACAAACACAAGTCTTGTACCCAGAATGAGCAAACATACATGGTGATTCTGAGAATATGCACATTCAAATGCATGCACACACACACACACACACTCATCCTGTATTCATGGCATGGAGCGGTGCGGTCCGTGCCCCCAGGCGTGTAACCCTGTGCCCTGCAGGTATCATTAGAAAGAGCCTGTAAAGTCATTATTGATCCAGTGGCTGCTGATGTTATTCAGGATCATCTCCCGAGGGGCCGTGCTCAGACTGGTGGCCCTACACCTCTGCACTCGGACTCTTCCATCACTGTGTCACCGCATCCCACCCAGCACACACACACACCCTGACAAAAGCATGCACTGATACTGTACGTTGCCCTGACTTACAGTGTTGCATTCCCATTACTAGTGTTATGCATTACAAAGCGGTTGCTAAGGTGTGGGAGGTTGTCAGGGTGTAGCTATGCACTTGCGAGTGGATGTTTGCACGCCGCTTGATTATGGTCTATAGGTTTTCTCATTGTTATGCAGTTGATTGCTGGCTATGAGAATGTTAAGGTGTTTTGAGTTTTCATTTGGTTCCACGCATTGCAGTGTGATTGTTAATTCCCCCTTTAGTCAATAATTGTATTCCGTACAACTCATCTTTGATCAGAAAAATTACATTTTCCTTCATGCCTTAAAGGGATAGTTCACTTTGAAATTAATTTTTGATATGTTTTATCTTTCCTCAAGGGCATCCAAGATGTAGGTGTTTCCATGGTATTTTCAATTTTGACATTTTTTCAGTCAAACCGTTGTTGTCTATCAGTCATACACTGGAGGCTAAGGGGGTCCACCAAAGAGCAGCACAGAGAAGTCCAAATTAAACATGATTTAATGACTTGTAAATGTAAGTACACACTGATGGCCTAAGACACGAAACGAGCGGTTTGTGTGAGAAAACCAACAGTGTTTATATCGTTTTACCTCGTGTAATCATAGCCATGACAAAATGATCTGACGGCACGGGCGCTTCGGTCTGGAAGTGATCGCTTGCATGTGACGTCACTCCAGATTTCGTAAGTTTTACCTTTCATTAAACATATTTAGATATACAGGAAACCGCAATGGAAGACGATTTCGGTTTATATCTAAATATGTTTAGTAAAAGGTAAAACTTCCGAAATCTCCGTGTAAATATTGAGTGACGTCACACGCAAGCGATCACTTCCGGCGTAACATTGAACTGATTCGGTTCGGTTCAGTTGGACATCTGACATGATTACAAGAGGTAAAAACGATATAAATACTGTTGGTTTTCTCACACAAACCGCTCGTTTCGTGTCTTAGGCCATCAGTGTGTGCTTACATTCACGAGTCATTAAATCATGTTTAATTTGGACTTCTCTGCATGATTTTTGGTGGACCCCCTTAGCCTCCAATATATGACTGATAGACAACAACGGTTTGACTGAAAAAATGTCAAAATTGAAACTACTGTGGAAACAAAGACACCTACATCTTGGATGCCCTTGAGGTAAGATAAAACATATCAAAAATTAATTTCAAAGTGAACTATCCCTTTAAAATAGCTTGAATGCAACCCGACACCCTCGCCTCATTTAGTATGCGCGGTTCTATGAATATGCAAATGAGCCCCACCTCCACTCACTCACTCAGAGATCCACTGGTTGACGATCAAACGTGTTACAAGGTGGTTTGTGACGTCAGAAACACCAGCGATTGTCTTTGGTTCACTGCAGTTTTAAGGAGGAAATACTCGACTTATGAATTTACAAATGCGTATTAAAAGACAGATATATAAACAACATTAAAAGCTTAATTTTCACCTTTCAGGTGTTCTGGACGGCTTGTCTCTTTCATTCTGATCTCTCAATTCGCCTCGTGTCACTCCTGTAGTGGTTTAATTCAGGAGGTTATTTTAAATCTCGTTCCCCAATTATCATAGACATGTACACTAGACGTCACCTTGGCTACGGCAGCTCATTGGAACGAATGCGTCAATAGAGCCGCCATCTTGAAACAGGGGAGCCCCTCCACTTTAATGCATCAGCGTCAATGTAGTTGACACAGGTCTAACGGAAATAAAATCACCATAAATCATCATGAATGCGATTTTTCTTGTTTTTTTTTTTGTTTGTTCCAACGGTCAGACATGTATTTATCATTGATTCCAGAAAGAAATTTTTTTTTTTTTTTTTAAACTTTCTTCCTAATTCAGATTTCATCCGTGACCATCATACGCTGCACAAAAGTCCGCCACCATCAATGAATTCGAAGTAAAGGCAGAGATAGCAGCGTTACCTAGCTACTTCCTATGACAAGACCCCTGTTCCAAGATGGCGGCGGTTTTGACGCATGCTTAGAACCCCAAGGTGAGGTCTAGTGTATATGTCTATGCCCAATTATAAGCACCTGCAGTAGAGATGCTTGGCTTAGCAAACGCCACTACTTAACACTCAAAATGCAAAAATTCCTGAGCACGGTATTATGTTGAATATAACACGGCAATGACTTGGTTTGCACACAGTGACCCCATTACAGAGTGCGCTTTGTTGTTTTTCTTTAGCTCTACGTGTGGTAAGCGTTCTTGTCACCCGCAGAATGTGCCAGAGATCCGTCTGTACGTCCACCCCCCTCTTTTTTTGTTCTGACGGAGATGCATGGTGTTTCTAATTTGGCATGCAGACATTAATTCCAGCACAGCTGCTGCCTTCCCTCCCTCTCTCTCTCTCTCCGTCTCTGCATCTCTCCCTGCCATCATTTCACTCCCTCCTCCTTCCCCCCGGAAGGCTTTTTTCTAATGTACAACTTCAGAGATGCACTGTAAATAAACAGCATTTGCTCTGCGAAGCATGGCTTCTCCTAAATACTACACACACGCATCACATTACAGAACAGTAGTGGGGGATGAAATACTCCCATTGTGAGAAGACGTCCACTTACGCTGTCGTCCAGAACCATCCTCATATTTCAAGTGCTTTTTGGGTAAATGGAGTGTGTTTTCACGAATTAACTACTGCAGTGAAATTTCACACACAAGTGGCATATCCATATTCCGATCCGAGTACATGAAACGCAACCAGCTGTTTATCTACGACTACACAGTAGGTACTTGATTTCTGAGGTCGATGTGCTCATGAATTCGTGTTGTGAATGGCCCGTGCAAAACTCACTGATGCAGTGTTAGGAGTATTTATCTTGTTGCTATGCTGGTGCTTGAGTTTCGGCCCACACCGTTCCACACTGGGTTCCCCTACCCGCCTTGAAAGTCTGTAATACTCGGATCGGGTCCCTTATATAGTAAGTTCTCTCAATTATCTGGCAGGTGAAAATAAGTCTGGTCATTTATAGCACACTTTTGCTAAAAACCGTACTCATTTTTGTCCATTGCACAGTTGGCGTAGGAAGACTCCCAACCAGGGGTGCGTTTCCCAAAAGCAATATTACCCAACAATGCAACTCTATTGGTTATGACAGAACTTGCTACCATAGTTGGCTTTGGGAAACACTCTTCAGGATAGTGGTTTTGCCCAAATCCCTAAACCTACATCAGCAATAAAGGCGCAGTGGATAAGACACATGCCTTTGGTGTGAGAGACCCGGGTTCGAATCCACTGTGAGCGAGACACTTAAGAGGCATGCGACCTCTGACAATTATAGCAATTGTAAGTCGCTTTTGGATAAAAGCATCAGATAAATGTAAATGCAAGAATATTAGTGAAGCTTGCATGCACCAATAATTCTTATTAGCCAACAATGCAAGTTCCATTGAACTCTATTGGTAAGGACAGAACTTGCTACCATAGTTGGGTTTGGGAAACACTCTTCAGGATAGTGGTGTGCCCAAATCCCTAAATGCTGGGTTGTTTTAACCCAATTTTTGGGTCAAATATGGACAAACTCAAACATTGGGTTAAAAATGTAACCCAATGGCTGGGTTTGTCCATATTTGACCCAAAATTGGGTTAAAACAATCCAGCATTTTTTAGAGTGTAGTGAAGCTTGCATACACCACTAATTCTTTTTAATTCTCATATTATTTGCATCCTAAAGGTTCACATTCCCAGCCAAATGCTTGCACATGTATCCCACCTACCCGGACGGTGGGGTAGAGTGGGTGCCAGCATTAATAATGGGACGGATAGGCCCTCAAATTCCCCCAAGCATAGCAGGAGTAATGAGTTATTAGCTGGTAATTAGGAGCTAATGCAGCGGCGAAGAGTGTGCGGACTGGAGAGCAGTCAGGTGCATCTCAGGTGAAATCCCTCTCGCAGGTGGAGCTGGAGCGAGGGAGAGGGGTGGGAAAGGGAAGAGGTGATGCAAACGGAAGGAGGGAGAGAGAAACAGAGGGAGGGAAATCTTGGAAAGCTGCCGCCACATCTGCTCGTACATGATGTCAGTGATGCCGCTGTCAGCTGTCGGCTTGGACCGCAGTCAAGAACCTCGTCGCCTCGCTCTCTGTGGACTTTCAATTCTGCGCTGTTTGTTTCTGCTTGTGTTCTCCCGTTTTATCTCTCGCTCTCTCAACACGTTGTTCTCCAGTGGGAACTTAAGCTTTCACTCTTAGAAGAAAAGGTTCTATATAGAACCTTAAAAGGTTCTTTCAGCGCTACGTATTTGGAACCCCTAAAAGGTTCTATACACTCTTAAAAAAAAGGGTTCCGCTGGGTTCTCTATAGAACCCTGGGGTTCCATATTGGCCAAAAAAATGGTTCTATATAGAACCATTTTGGAGTTTCATATATGAAGCGGGGGACGGAACCATTTCTGGTTCTAAATAAAACAATTTCTTCTTGGAGTATTGGGTTAAAGGAAACGATCGCTTTCATGGTAAAAGTCAGTGGCTCTGACCCAAAAGCAACTTCAGCCTACACTCTAAAAAATGCTGGGTTGTCAAATATGGACAAACCCAAATGTTGGGTTAAAAATGTAATGAAAAAATTTAACCCAACGGCTGGGTTTGTCCATGTTTGACCCAAAGTTGTTTTTGTTTTTAGAGTGTATGAAATGTATATCTGAGTAAAACAAGATAACTACAAGTCTGAGACTTTATTTGAACCATCTGAAATTGACTGGATCATGAAAAAGGGAATGTATATGTCAAGTGGTTGGAGGGAAGGGATTGGTGACATCAGCCGAAAAAGAAAGTTTCAGAGGCAGCGCAAGTTACGATTATAAACAAACTTTTTTTCTGTAGAATAACATGCCATGATGAATCACTCACAATAATAAACTACAGTATATATACACTCTAAAAAATGCTGGGTTGTTTTAACCCAATGTTTTTAAATTAAATGTAACCCGTCCATATTGTCCATATTTTATCCAAAATTGGGTTAAAACAACCCGGCATTTTTTTAGAGTGTGTGACAAAATAAACAAGATATGTGCATTTAAAACATGTAAAAACAAACAATGCTGGGTTATTTTAACCCAATTTTGGGTAAAATATAGGCAAACCCAGCCATTGGGTTACATTTTTAAATTACATTTTTAACCCAATGGCTGGGGTTGTCCAAATATGGACAAACCCAAATGTTGGGTTAAAAATGTACAGTTGAAAGTGAAAGTTGAAGTTGGGTTCAAATTTGAAATTATATTTTTAACCCAACATTTGGGTTTGTCCATACTCTCTAAAAAATGCTGGGTTTTTTAAACCCAATTTTGGGTCAAATATGGACGAACCCAGCCATTGGGTTAAAAATGTCATTTAAAAATGTAACCCAACGGCTGGGTTCGTCCATATTTGACCCAAAATTGGGTTAAAACAACCCAGCATTTTTTTTAGAGTGATTTGACCAGAATTTGGGGTTAAACAACCCAGCATTGTTTAGAGTGTACACTCTGGGTTGTTTTAACCCATGTTTGGGTCAAATATGGACAAACTCAGCAAATTTAAGTCCATTTGAGTTTACGTCATGTTCACTTATCTACGGTCATACCAAATAAGTGTTAGATACACTCTAAAAACAATGAGTTGTTTAAATCCATCCATGACGAACCCAACCAGTGGTTTAAATTGTCAAAGTAAAGTTTTAAACCCAATGTTTGGGTTTGTACACATTTGACCCAAAAATGGGTTGAAACAACCCAGCATTTTTTATTTCATTGGATTTCTTTATCTGGACACGATGACCTTTTCTAGCCCTCTTCTCTACCTTCCCCCTCGAGTCCATCCTCAACTTCACCTCTCCAACACCACCAAGCAGGTTTGGGCATGTGGTCCTCAGGAGACCTTGCTTGTTATATCTTTGGCTTTTGAGTTCAGACAAGGGCCAGACCCCAGCGGCTTTCCCAGAGTTTGGACCGTGGCAGGAGTGGAGTTTGGCTTGCCATGTTTATTAGCACCAGTGGGAGAGTTAGAGATCAACCTATCAGCCAATATCAAACTGTAGCTAGGCTCTATGGGATCAGTGATGGAGAAATAAGGTGCGCTAACCCTTCATAAACCAACAGGCCAATTTACCTTAGAGAATTTTCTTCTATATTCTAAAATCATTGGTCAATTTGATGTCGGTTTTGCAGTAAATAACAACTTAAAATTGTTTTTTTGTTCATATGCAAAGCTATTGTATGTCTCTGAATATATATTTGCTATGTGGTCAATGCACTTTGTATCTACATGTGTGGCTAGATTTTTACAATTGTTTGGAGGCTGTGGATCTAAGACCCACAAAGAAGAGGAAAGGAGGAATAGAAAGGTGAATAAGAAAGAGGGAGTAAAACAGGAGAGGAAAGAGGATGCCTTGCGCATGGCCTGCTGTTGTGCAGGATGATGAAATAAATAAATAAATAAATAAATAAGCGTCTGCCTGCTTGGCCATGAATATTACATTAGAGCAGTGAGTGGGGAAGTGCAGTGCCTGGAACATCTGGTCTCATCCACAGGGACCCTTGTGGCGAGAAAGCAGCTACTTCCAACAAAAACGCCAATAAAATAATAAAAAAAAGACTCATTGAGCAGATCTCTGCATTATTTGGCTGATTTGTTTTGCTAATTAGATTTTGAAGCCACTGGTAGATACTCACTGCACAATGAAATACTGTCATACTGTGTGATTATTCAATGTGCTAGTCTTCAGACACTTGGGACAAAATAAGGTCACACCAGTTTAAAGTACCAGTTTGACCTCTGCCCCACCAGATGGTAATCCAGCTGACCATACATATTGATCAGCATAACCAGCTAATAACCACATTGCATATAGACTAGCTACGGACAATAATGAGTGATGCTGGTTTTTCCAGACGAGAATATGCAGTGTAACTTAAGTTTTCTTTTTGTCCAATGGATGTCCTTTGAAAACCAGGTACAGGTTGGGTGGTTCTTGCTAATTGGAGTCTTTTCATGGTCCTTCAACTAATTAACCATCTAGACCAGCTAATAACATTAGATGAGATATTTGGACCAGCTAGAAATCATTCAAGCATTAACCTACAGAACAGTAGGTTGGTCTTATCTGGATTTGTGTACAATAGACGCATGCAATATACTGTATCATTTAAGTAAGAATCAACCCCAACCTGGGTCCCACTGTACATTGATGGTTACCCTTCTGGGAAATCACACTCTAAAAAATGCTGGGTTGTTTCAACCCAAATTTGGGTCAAATATGGACAACCCCAAATGTTGGGTTAAAAATGTCATTTCAAATGTTAACCCAACTTTCACTTTCAATGGTACATTTTGTTAATGACATTTTTAATCCAACATTTGGGTTTGTCCATATTTGACCCAAATTTGGGTTCAAACAACCCAGCATTGTTTAGAGTGCAGATAATACCAGTTTAACATTGTCAAACTGGCTTTCAGAACCTGGTCGCTGGTGATCTAGGGAACCGGCTACAACCAGACCAAGATCTCTCAAGTGAACTGATCAACCATCTACCAGGTAACGACACTCTAAAAAATGCTGGGTTGTTTCAACCCAAATTTGAGTCAAATATGGACATACCCAAATGTTGGGTTAAAAATGCAAGTTTAAAGTGAAAGTTGAAGTTGGGTTAGAATTTGAAATTACACTTTTAACCCAGTATTTGGGTTTGACCATATTTGACCCAAATTTGGGTTGAAACAACCCAGCATTTTTAGAGTGTATAAATGACACATTTTAGAATCAATTTACAATCTAAACAATGCTGGGTTGTTTGAACCCAAATTTGGGTCAAATATGGACAAACCCAAATACTGGGTTAATGTAATTTCAAATTTTAACTTCGACTTTCACTTGAACAACCCAGCATTTTTTAGAGTGTATAATCAGCCATTGAGTAGTTTTTCCTTTTTTTTTGACCTGGTCTAAGATAGTGTACCATCTCTAACCAGCTTGGACAAGATCCAATAGATTGGCTTTTGACCAGCGAATAAATAAATACAAACGATAACCTTGCAGTAGTCAGATATGCTATATGGACTAAAAGTTATTTCTAACAGGATTTTCCAGAAAAAGCTGCACACAATATGCATGTATGCAGTACATTGAATCAACAGGCGAGTTTTTTTTTTTTGTTTTTTTTTTTGAATGCTTTATTGAAAAGCTTTACTTGTCCATGTTGAATGGCTTTAATGGGTCGGTGGTATAGTAGGTTGAATGGTTCGTGTCCACATCCATTAAAGGAGTGGGTGAATGGTAGAAAAGTGCAGGGAAAGGTAAACAGCCTTGACTCGGTCGTGAAAGTGTCGATGGAGAACGAGAGCGAGTTAGGGATTGTGATGAGCACAATAGAGGCCGGTGAAAGCGTCTTACAGGTGCACAGTGCCAGCGGCCTTGTCCATTCACTCGGCTAGAGTCAGTACATCTGCACTGAAATACGCTTTCAGTCGTTTGTATTTGTTTCAGTCTGTCAGAGTGGAAGATTTTTTTAACTGGGAAATGGCTTTAAAGCACTGAAAGCTGAACTCTTGGCCTGGTCATGGTTACATGCCTGCTTTCATTTCAACTAAGCCTCATTGTGTAAATAAGATGAAGGTTAATGTGTGTGTAGAAGTAATTAAGGAGGCATTTGAATCAATCGCCTGCAATGTGACAGAATGATTCAATAATCTGTCTATGGTTTTAAACAAATCATATAATGAGGACTTGCAATTGCATTGATGAGATCAGAAAACCCAAATGTCCCAACTTTGGGTCAAATATGGACAAACCCAAAAGGTTGGGTTAAAAATGTAATTAAAACCCAATTTAACCCAATGGCTGGGTTTGTCCATATTTGACCCAAAGTTGTACCATATTATTGGCCACGTAATATTTTAATTGCTTTTTTAAAAAAATGGTTGTTTTGTCCATATTGCCGTTGCAAGCATTTTATAAATGCAACACTGTAAAAAAAAAAATATATATATATAATTACACTGTAAAAAAATATTGATGGTTTAACTTAAAAAAGTAAGTAACCTGGTTGCCTTAAATTTTTAAGTTGATTGAACTGGAAAAAGTGAGTTAATATTATAAAGTAGATTAATTTAACCATCAGAAACTCAAAATAATAAGCTATCTCAACTAAATAAATTATTATAAAGTTGATTTGAAAAAAGAAAATATGTTGTGATAACAAATCTTGAAAATATTTTTTACAGTGTAGTGAGTTATGATAACATGTTTTTACATTGCTTTAACTCATCAACATAAGTTAAGCAGTTTTCAACTTTTATGTAATAAGTTATACAAGATTCAACTCATTTTTAAGTTATTTTGATGTCATTGAAGTTGAAATTACTTGCATATCCAAGTACATTGCACACTCTAAACAATGCTGGGTTGTTTGAGTCCAAATTTGGGTCAAATATGGACAAACCCAAAAGTTGGGTTAAAAATGTCATTCAACTTCTACTTTCACTTTCAACTGTACATTTTTGAATTGCATTTCTAACCCAACATTTGGGTTTGTCCATATTTGACCCAAATTTGGGTTGAAACAACCCAGCATTGTTTCAAGTGTACTTAACTCTTTTTCACTGTGAATAAACTATAAGATTGAGTGTAATAACAGTATGTCAGCTGTATTCAACACTGTAAAAATGATTATTCATCACAACCTAAAATTCAACATTACAATAAGAAACAATTAAAAAAAATATGTTTGTGCATGACTTAAAATATTAAGTGGTTAACTTTAGTTTAATCGGATATCTTAACAAATGTTAAGCTGTTATAACTAATAGCAGCAAGTTACAAAGCCTTAAAAAGTTTACTGAGACAGATGACAAGGAATGAAGACGAGAAAAAAGGCTAATTTGCACGTATTGTTCTTTGATGAATCAATCAGGCTGTTGAGAGAAACACAAGAGCTCTCATTGAGACCACATTGATTTCTCTTTGATTGAATCAATAAAGACTCTGAGGAATTAGACCGCTCTTCTCTCTATCTACACTAGTCCTGAAACTCCCTCCATAGATTAGATTAAAGCGCAGCGCTTCTTGAAGTCTAATACAATCATATTTAAAGCACATGCAATCCAATCTCAGCGTCAGAAGAGCATCCTTTGATCCGCTCTCGGACTCCTTCCGCCATACGCTTCATTTCTTTTCTCTTCCTTTGTGTTTGTCTTTCTTCGATGTCACGTGCATGTGTTTGCGTGCAGACTTGTGTGTGTGTGTGTGTGTGTGCTGATACACAGGTGCACGCGGTGAGATTGTGTCCCACAGGCGTGAATGAGTTCCCTGGTCAGCTTTTAATCAGACTTCACAGCAGCTCAACCCTCTCTCCTTATCTCTGTATCTTCTCAAGCACTCGTCCCTCTTTTCTTCGGCACAATTCCCTTGTTCTATCAATAATCCCAGAATTCCTCTTTTTCAGATATAGATTGTCGGCGAAACTCGGTGTAGAAACATGACGAGAAAAGTCCATTTCAGGAAATGCTAAATAGTTCCTTTTGTTTAGGAGCTTGTTAATCCCTCTGAAATGTTTCGGATGGTCTGAAATCTAGGCTTGAGTATTATCGTGCAATTTATACGCGAAAATGAGTTTTTACCTGCATATGATACGTGCGTACTCGTACAATCAGCCCGTTCTCGTTCCAAGTCGTCATACACTGACGCTTTTGACAATGCGTAGACATTTAACGCACATGGCACCCGTTAGCGTCAATATGAGGCGCAGATATATATGGGGCAGATGGCGCCTCCTAGTGGTCTAACGCTAACCCTACCCCAGACCTAAACCTATCCATAACCGAAGTGTGTTGTATTGATGCTAAAGGGTGCCATGTGCGTTATGGTGCATTCACACCAGACGCGAATAGCGCAAGTGATTTCAATGTTAAGTCAATGCAAAGATGCGTTACGCGCGTAAAAAATGCATGCGGCGCAAATGGAGCGTAGAGCGCCCCGCGGTAGACGCGAATACGGCTTCATTCGTGCGTCAAGTTTGCGCGCATTGAGCGTCTGACGCATTAAACGTGTTATGCGCGAATGATTTAGTTAGTGCTATTTGTGCATTCACGCGTTTGACGCGAATGAAAAATCTGAACTTCGAGCCGCGTTAACCAATCAGGAGCCTAGCTGCTTGCTCATGTGGTGAAGTATCTGGATGCTTCAATAAATGATTTTGTAATATGACTAAATTCCTGATGTGATTCTAATTCACAACAAGGCAAATATTTTATCACTTAAACTTTATTTCAATATACGAGACATGTTCATTTTGTATTACAGTGTATGTACCGTCTTGTAAAATGTCATGACTTAAGAAGACACCCTTGTATTTTAAGTTTAGTGACCTCAAGTCTTGTGCAATTAAAATAGTGCAGAACTGTACGTTATATTCAATTTTGTTATCTCAGTTCTGTCCGTGAAATATTATTTTCCAGTGGCCAAAATAAGCTGCGGTGTGGACCCGTCTGGCTCTGTGAAACTGTGCTATAGTGTTGCATCATGTAACTCTCGGTGTGCTTTTGCTGATGCAAACTCCTCCACACACTACTGATGGAAACCGCTTGATTTAAGAAAAAAATGCATTCAGTGCATGGTTATGTATTTTACCGATTGCGTCATCACATGGTCTCTGACATCCCAATGTGGGAGATATTGCTCTAAAATCTTCCAGCAAAGTTGTACACTCTCAAATATGCTGGGTTGTTTTAATCCAATTTTGGGTCAAATATGTACAAACCCAGCCATTGGGTAATTTTTTTTAATCACATTTTTAACCCTACGTTTTGGTTTGTGCGTATTTGACCCAAAATTGGGTTAAAACAACCCAGTGATGTTGGGACACTCTAAAAATGCTGGGTTGTTTCAACCCAAATTTGGGTCAAATATGGACAAACCCAAATGTTGAAGTTGGGTTAAAATTTGGCTAAAATTTTCATTTGGCTTTGACCATATTTGACCCAAATTTAGCTTCAAACAACCCAGCATTGTTTAGAGTGTATGCACAAATCGTTCATTTTGGTCATTTGACTAAATTTATAATAATTTCATGTGCCCCAATTCAGGTTGTTGTGGTCATAATTCAGTTTTTACACGTTTTAATGAAATGCTGGGTTGTTTTAACCCAATTTTGGGTCAAATAAAGACAAACTCAAACATTGGGTTAAAAATGTAATTTACAAATGTAACCCAATGGCTGGGTTTGCTCATATTTGACCCAAAATTGGGTTAAAACAACCCAGCATTTTTTAGAGTGTAATACTGGGTTATTGCAAGGCAAACATGAGGCTCAAACGAGGGATTTGTTCACAAATCGGACATTGTTATTCCACACACTTTCAGTTGCGTTAGCGTCCTTGTTTTCGACGCGTCACGATGCGCTTTGATGTTATGGACTGGACTGTTCACGACATGTCTGTTTTAAAATTGAGTCTAATTCGACCATCTGCACTGCTACTTTGAATGCCTTGCTCCTCTTAATTTGCCAAATAAATGAAAAATGCCTGCTGGTGAGATAACTTAAATGACTAGTAAATGATTTCTGGCCAGATGTGTGGATTTCAGCCAGGAGCGAGCTATGCTAATGGACGGCATATCTGCATCATAAATATCCTTGAGAGCAAAACTATGTGATGCTAATGTTTATTGTTACTGACAATCTGGAAGCGAGTAAGAGCAATAAATACACACATCGGTATCATCGGCACACTGATGTATAAACCTGGCAGCCGCTTGCAAAACAGTTTCAATTCCTGTCGATTCAATCAGGAAAAGTAGCAAGATAGAAAATGTTTACTATCCATTTAAACAAATATAAAAGAATACATTTAGCTCCACACTTGAAAATGATTCAGCATGTGTGTAAGTGAGGGTTTTATTGTTCATTCAAACTGATAAAACTAAAACTTTTTTTCCACACCTGCCAATGGTTGGTGAACATTCAAATAGTTTTTACTGCAAAAACAGCCAAAAATGTTAGATACCAGTGAAAATTCACAATTTTCTATTCCAATTTCAATACCACAGCCACAACTAGCTTATACATTTTCAGAGTTAAGTCTTCACTGTATAAATTAAACATTTACTATGGCATTAATTAATCGCGAGTTAACTATGCATTAATGCGATTAATCGCGAGTTAACTATGGCATTAATGCGATTAATCACGAGTTAACTATGACATTAATGTGATTAATCGCGAGTTAACTATGGCATTAATGTGATTAATGATGAGTTAACTATGACATTAATGTGATTAATTGCGAATTAACTATGACATTAATGCGATTAATCGCGAGTTAACTATGGCATTAATGCGATTAATCACGAGTTAACTATGACATTAATGTGATTAATCGCGAGTTAACTATGGCATTAATGCGATAATCGCGAGTTAACCATGACATTAATGCGATTAATCGCAAGTTAACTATGACATTAATGTGATTAATCGCGAGTTAACTATGACATTAATGCAATTAATCGCGAATTAACTATGCTATTAATGCGATAATCGCGAGTTAACTATGACATTAATGCGATTAATCGCGAGTTAACTATGGCATTAATGCGATAATCGCGAGTTAACCATGACATTAATGCGATTAATCGCAAGTTAACTATGGCATTAATGCGATTAATCGCGAGTTAACTATGACATTAATGCGATTAATCGCGAGTTAACCATGACATTAATGCGATTAATCGCGAGTTAACTATGGCATTAATGCGATTAATCGCAAGTTAACTATGACATTAATGCGATTAATCGCGAGTTAACTATGACATTAATCCGATTAATCGCGAGTTAACTATGGCATTAATGCGATAATCGCGAGTTAACTATGACATTAATGCGATTAATCGCGAGTTAACTATGACATTAATGTGATTAATCACGAGTTAACTATGACATTAATGCGATTAATCGCGAGTTAACTTTGGCATTAATGCGATTAATCGCGATTAAATAATTTAATCGTATGACAGCACTAATATAATACATAATACATAATTTTGTTTGAATTTGTCCGTTCAAGTGCAACAAAACGTGAAAGTGAGTTCACTTTAGCATTCCTGCTCTCTCTGAGACGTGGCTTTCTGGACGCGAGCTTCGGATATTTGCCCACTAAACTTCTTAAGTTAAGAGTCACTAATTAAGTCCTCATTCATGAATATTTAAATTGGCTAAAACCCTTGTGCCGATGCAGCACTGGCCCGTCGACTGGCCCTTCGTACATCCGTTTATATACTTGATTTTTACTCTTACCATTCTTTTAAATTGTAATAATATTTCACAATATTGCTATTTATTATGTTTAATCAAATGAATGCAGACTTGATGAGCAGAAGAGACACCTTTTAAAAACAAACTTTTGACTGACGGTGTAAACGGCATACATACATTTTTATTTGTCTGAGAGAGATGTGTGATCAAGATTCTTCTGATAAGTGTGTGTGTGTGTGTGTATGGGCGAGTGCTGCTCTCCTCCACTGCTTCTGGCGCTCCTGATTAAATCAGCAATTCAGATAAAGACTTGTTCTGTTTTCAGAGCAGACACAACGAGTAAATTAAAAGCAGAGCCTGACAGAAGACCATATGGTCCCAGTCTCAGAGAGAGGAAGGAAAGGCGAGATTAATTGATAATATCTGCCTCTTTCACCACCTCCAGGTCTGGAGATGCGCTGGATTTCAGCAGCTTGTCCATAATCAAACTGCCAGGAGACATCAACCACAGAACATGTTGCGTATGGCGAGGCCTTTAAAGTTTAGTTTGCTAATGCAGATCCAGCTGTGGCCGTGATATTTGCACATCTGGGAAACATGGATATGATTCTAACTTGCTCACGATGATTTCCTCTTCCTTCCTTAGTTCTGTTCAAACTGGGTATACTCTGATGGGCTCAGTTCATCATCCACTGTTTTGGCACTCCAGTGTCTCCAAAAATGCAGTGTGGAATAAACTTCATCCCGAAATCATCAAAAACAATCAGCCAAGTATTTCAGAAAGTGAAATAAACTTTATTAGCAATAGAGCACATAAATGGTATCACTAATTATTATTATTAATTATATTTTCAACTTAAAAGGTGAAACTAATATATTATATAAACTTAATCCCGAGATCATCAAAACCATATGCCTTCTATTACTTCATAAAGAGTATATTATACAGTATTAGCATTATCTGCAGATCAGATGCTATCTATATTTAACTCTATTTCACACACACTAAAAAACACTGGGTTAAAAACAACCCAAGGGTTGGGTTATGTCATGTTGGGTTAATGTTAACCAGCAAATCGGGTTGTTTATTTAACCCAGCATAATGGATTGATTCATTTTTACTATAATACTAGCTTTCTTTTTTTCCTCTCGTCTTCTTTTTTTATTTCATACATGAATTAATGTTTACGGATTAACTTAAAAAACTACATCAAACTTCATCCCGAGATCATAAAAAAAAAACAAACACTCTAAAAAATGCTGGGTTGTTTTAACCCAATTTTGGGTCAAATATGGACAAACCCAGCCATTGGGTTAAATTTTTTAATGAAATTTTTAACCCAACGTTTGGGTTTGGCGTATTTGACCCAAAATTGGGTTAAAACAACCCAGCATTTTTAAGAGTGTACTATTTCATAAAGTATAAACAGCATTAGCAATATCTGTAGATCACATAGACAATATTTAATTCAACATCTCTATTTCACACATTCTAACATTGGGTTAAAAACAACCCAATTTGGGTTGTTTTCAACCCAAGGGCTGGGTAAATATGGGACAGAACACATTTTGGGTTAATTTTAACCAGCAAAATTGGGTTGTTGATTTAACACAGCATAATGGATTGATTCATTTTTAATAATACTAGCTTTCTGTTTTCCTCTCTTCTTCTTTTTTTATTTCATACATGAATTAATGTTTACTGATTAACTTAAAAAAAAAAAAAACTAGAATAAACTTCATCCCGAGATCATCAAAAAAAAAAGGCCTTCTACACTCTTAAAAATGATGGGATGTTATTATAGTAAAAATGAATCAACCCATTATGCTGGGTTAAATAACCAACCCAATTTTGCTGGTTATATACAATACTTTATGAAATAGTACACTCTTAAAAATGCTGGGTTGTTTTAACCCAATTTTGGGTCAAATATGTACAAGCCCAGCAACTGGGTTAAATTTTGTAATTACATTTTTAACCCAATGTTTGGGTTTGTATTTGACCCCAAATTGGGTTAAAACAACCCAGCATTTTTAAGAGTGTACTATTTCATAAAGTATTGTATATAACCAGCAAAATTTGGTTGTTTATTTAACCCAGCATAATGGGTTGATTCATTTTTACTATAATTCTAGCTTTCTTTTTTTCTCTCTTCTTCTTTTTTTATGTAATACATGAATTAATGTTGACGAATTAATTAAAAAAACTACAATAAACTTCATCCCGAGATCATCAAAAACCAAATGCCTTTGATTATTTCATAAAGTCAATAAACAGTATTAGCAATATCTTTAGATCACATAGTGTCAGTGTTTAACTTGACATTAATCATACATCATCATCATCATCATCATCAGTTTTCTTTATGAGACGGCCAGCCAATTCACTTTTTGAGAACTGCTCATTTCTGCGCTCAAATCTTGGATGGAGAATATGACTGATCATTAATGCAGTTCATCAGCCAACAGTGATCCAAGGCACAATTATACAGTTTGCTCCTGGTTTTGTCAAGTGAAAAGGGGGGAAAGTAGAAGGTTCTTGATGATCTTGGGGCGAAGTTTATTCCACAGTCCATTACAACGAAATTTCTGGAGATACCAGAATGCCATTGAAGAAATTGGATGATAAACTGGGCCCATCAAAGTGTTCATTTAGGACAGAATCCTTCAGTCTGTGATCTATGGCAATGATAGATTGATAGATGAGAGGAGCGAGACAAAGGGAGAGATCCCACTCGGGATATTCTACACATAAACAGATTCATCATCAACACTGACAAACAGTGTGCCGCATAAAGATCGAGGAAAATATAGAAGAACTGGAGACCCAGCTTAAAGTTT
Source organism: Pimephales promelas (assembly GCF_016745375.1). The sequence continues at coordinate 5,518,264 of NW_024121399.1, forward strand.
TGCAGGGTTTGATGGGTTGTCTGCGGGGTCAATCATCCGGACTATACCGGACTGAGGTCAGTGTGTTCGTTAGCCAACTATAGTCGCAAGTTCATCGTTATCAGCAGTTCAACGAGTCTGTGTTGAATCTGTGAGATTAATCACGAGTTAACTATGACATTAATGCGATTAATCACGAGTTAACTATGGCATTAATGTTAACTCACGATTAATCGTGAGTTAACTATGGCATTAATGCGATTAATCGCGAGTTAACTATGGCATTAATGCGATTAATCGCGAGTTAACTATGACATTAATGCGATTAATCGCGAGTTAGCTATGGCATTAATGCGATTAATCGCGAGTTAACTATGACATTAATGCGATTAATCGTGAGTAAACTGTGGCATTAATGCGATTAATCGCGAGTCAACTATAGCATTAATGTGATTAATCGCGAGTTAACTATAGCATTAATGCGATTAATCGCGAGTTAACGATGGCATTAATGCGATTGATCACGAGTTAACTATGACATTAATGCGATTAATCGTGAGTTAACTATGGCATTAAGCATTAATGCGATTAATCGCGAGTTAACTATGGCATTAATGCGATTAATCGTGAGCTAACTATGACATTAATCATTAATGCGATTAATCGCGAGTTAACTATGGCATTAATGCGATTAATCGCGAGTTAACGATGGCATTAATGCGATTGATCACGAGTTAACTATGACATTAATGCGATTAATCGTGAGTTAACTATGGCATTAAGCATCAATGCGATTAATCGCGAGTTAACTATGGCATTAATGCGATTAATCGTGAGTTAACTATGGCATTAATGTGATTAATCGCGAGTTAACTATGGCATTAATGCGATTAATCGTGAGTTAACTACGGCATTAATCATTAATGTGATTAATCGCGAGTTAACTATGGCATTAATGCGATTAATCGTGAGTGAACTATGGCATTAATCATTAATGCGATTAATCACAAGTTAACTATGGCATTAATGCGATTAATTGTGATTAAATAATTTAATCGTTTGACAGCGCTAATATATACATAATTTTGTTTGAATTTGTCCATTCAAGTGCAACAAAATGTGAAAGAGACTTTAGCATTCATGCACTCTCTGAGACGTGGCTTTCTGGAGGCGAGCTTCGGATATTTCCCGAAACCATTGTTCCAGCGAACATTCGCAGAGTTGTGTGTGTGTGAGCTTAGAAGCATTAAAATAAGTTATTACTCAACATCATTAGCCAACGTGGATGAAAAACCAATTTGCGACAGTATGGTTTCAGGAAACATTTGTGACTAGTGGATTTCTTCAATGAAGCATCTTATGATAGTGAAGCCCGAGTTGTAAAAGCTGGCAAACAAACCAGAACAAGTTTCCAAAAACCAGCTTGACCAATAAAGGAATTACATTGTACGTAGACAGCATAAAACAAGTCTTCTGAATATTTTATCATAGAAGCAATTCAGAGATTCATCCTCTGAGAGGAAGAGCGAGAGTGCAGAGAACCGACAATGGAGACCTCGACCTCAAACACACACATTCTCCATCGAGATCAGAAGGAAAGCATTGTCCTGGGATATGATATATGAACTTCCAGACGCTGAAAGAGTAATATCAGAACTACCAACAGTAGACCAAATTACGCAGTTTATAAATCAGCATTTTCAACACTTGAAAGGGTGTAAAAGTGAGATTATGGGAGATGCGACATTAAAGGAGTAGTTCACTTTTGAAAAAACATTTGCTGATAATTCACTCACCCCCATGTCATCCAAGATGTCCATGTCTTTCTTTCTTCAGTCGAAAAGAAATTAAGGTTTTTGACGAAAACAATCCATGTAATGGACTTCAATGGGAACCAAACGGTTCAAGGTCCAAATGACAGTTTCAGTGCAAACTGTTGAAAGGGCTTTAAACGACTCCAGACGATGAATAAGGGTCTTATCAAGCGAAACGATCGCTCATTTAATAAATAAATAACAAAGTTTAAGTTTTATAAGCTCAAATGCTCGTCTTGCTCTGTTCTGTGATGCGCGTTTGTGACTCTCCTGTTCATCAAAATGAACAAATCTTTTCTTCGTGTCATTTGGTTCATTCAACGAACGAAATTAACAAATTCACTCAGAAAACGATTTGTTCATTTTGATGAACGAGCGATCGTTTCGCTTGATAACACCCTTATTCATCATCTGGAATCGTTTAAAGCCCTTTGAACAGTTTGCACTGAAACTCTCATTTGGACCTTGAACCGTTTGGTTCCCATTGAAGTCCATTATATGGACTGTTTTCATCAAAAACCTTAATTTCTTTTCGACTGAAGAAAGAAAGACATGGACATCTTGGATGACATGGGGGTGAGTAAATTATCAGGAAAAGTTATTTAAAAGACTACTCCTTTAATGGATCCATGTAGGTGCAAAGTTAAAGTGGAATATAAAATAAATAAAAAAGCGGAACCAAAAATAGTGCATCTGTACTGTAGAGCCCCTGATATCGTCTCTCTCTCTCTCTCTCTCTCCTCTAGTCTTGTCCTCCCAAACTCTCTTTGATCAGTGTGTGTTTGACTCCCAGTGAAATCCCCAGGAACCCCTGCCTCTTGCTCCTGTCTCTATTTGTCTCTTTGACTGGGGTGCAGGTGCCCAATCCTCCCCCTTCCACCTCTGCGAGGGTCCATCATGGTCCCAGCTGGTCCTGCTAACACATTCCAGCGCAGGCTAATTACAGCGGGGACTCGGGGCCGCCGCGACCCCTGCCTTAACCCGCCTTCATGGCCCCCGAGGGCCCGAGCCCAGAGGAGACTCGGATCACGGAGGACACTCCAGGTGGCGGGACAGCGCAGGGAATTGGAAGTCATGAATATATTAACAGAAGAGCGTAATGAATTCAAATTAAATTATACGTGCCTAGCACTGCGTGACAGGGTCTTGCAGCTAGCGGGGATATTTTAGGGGGCAAATTATTATACCTTTCAGTTGAAAATGATGAGAGAGACGACGCCTGAAGTACAATACAAGTGCGCGCGTTAGTCTCAAAGTTTGCATTATAGAGATAAAAAGAAGTAAGCGGTGAATGCGTGTTGTGTGCCGGGTTTAAAATGAACAACCGGCAACCGGCCGAATCCGTGTTAACGTCAACTGGGTAACGCTGTCAAATCACTACACTCGAAACAATGCTGGGTTGTTTGAACCCAAATTTGGGTCAAATATGGACTAACCCAAATGTTGGGTTAAAAATGCAAGAGTAAATGAAAGTTGAAGTTGGGTTAAAATTTGAAATTACAATTTTAACCCAACATTTGAGTTTGTCCATATTTGACCCAAATTTGGGTTGAAACAAGAGTGTACAAATGACACATTTCAGAATCAATTTACATTCTTAACAATGCTGGGTTGTTTGAACCCAAATTTGGGTCAAATATGGACAAACCCAAATACTGGGTTAAAATGTCATTTCAAATTTCAACCCAACTTCAACTTTCACTTACAACTGTACATTTTTTAATTACAATTTTAACCCAACATTTGGGTTTGACCATATTTAACCCAAATTTGGGTTGAAACAACCCAGCATTTTTAGAGTGTATAAATGACACATTGTAGAATCAATTTACATTCTAAACAATGCTGGGTTGTTTGAACCCAAATTTGGGTCAAATATGGACAAACCCAAATGATGGGTTAAAAATGTAATTAAAAATTTCAACCCAACTTCGACTTTCATTTTAAAATATAATTTTTTTTAATTACATTTTTAACCAAACATTTGGGTTTTGTCCACATTTGACCCAAATTTGGGTTCAAACAACCCAGCATTGTAATATTGATTAACTACATGTACATACTATAGGATTAGGTTTTGGTTCAGGGTTAGTTAATTATGCATAATTTACTGTTATTACGATGGTAAGCACATGTACCATACACTCTAAAAATGCTGGGTTGTTTTAACCCAACTTTGGGTCAAATATGGACAAACCCAAATGTTGGGTTAAAAAATTTCATTAAAAAATGTGAGTCTGAGTTTGTCCATATTTGACCCAAAGTTGGGTTAAAACAACTGTTAAGACACTGTAAAATAAAGTATTACCAAAAATAAATATACGTGACATAGTTAATATGGTGTATTTATTTAAATTAGTATTATTATTTTTGGCTATAGCTGAAGTTCTGAATGGCAAATTGGCCGGTGAGTGAGTTTGAAAAGTTCACTGCGATGATTGGTCATTTGCTTGGTCAACTGGAAACGGGGGCAAGAGGATTTTTGGGGCTCAAGCTCAGAGAAGTCCTGAGGTCAGGAAGACCCCAGCTGTCCCACTTCACACGCCGGCCCAATCCCAGGCCTGGACCCTTGGGAACGGGGGGATTCACAGACAGAAATGCCCAAGATGACCCTCCGGAGCATAAGGAGAGGGGTGGTGGGGGGTGTTTAAAGTTGGAGTGGTTCATCCTCTTGAAGACGTCCCAGGACAGGCCTGTGGGATTGGGGGAGAGTGGGAGGCAATGCAACTCATCGCCTACGGCAAGATGGGATCATTCTCTCTATTGTTCGGCATATCCTGTAAACAACCATATTCAGGGAACTCACACACTGTATGTTACCGTTTTCAACCTGTGCACTGCATGCTTTGTTTGTTCGCCATTGATTTCCTTTATGTCATAATCATTAATCAATAATCAAGTATTCATTACTTCAATTCTGCCTTAAATTATTACATTGTTTAAATTAATACATTAAATTAATAATAAATTAATACATTGTTTCAACCCAAATATGGACAAACCCAAATGTTGGGTTAAAAATGTCATTTAAAATTTTAACCCGACTTCAACTTTCACTTTCAACTGTACATTTTTAAATGACATTTTTAACCCAACATTTGGGTTCGTCCATATTTGACCCAAATTTGGGTTGAAACAACTGTGTGATTTCTGAAATCGGTTTCCTCTGATTTTAATGTGGACTCATGCATTTTCTGTAAATTGACACTGTATTACACTCTAAAAAATGCTGGGTTGTTTTAAGCCAATTTTGGGTCAAATATTGGGTTACATTTTTAAATTACATTTTTTAACCCAATGTTTGAATTCGTCCATATATAAAACAACCGAGCATTTTTTAGAGTGTATCAAAGTTTATTAGTGTCTATTTGTTAATGTGGGATTGTAAAAAGATAAAATTAGACCATTGGGGTAAGATGGGCCACCCAGATTGGCACAGAAGTTTCTAGTTTCTGACCAAGGCTGTATCTCAATACTAGTCCTACTTGATCTTAGCGCTGCGTTCGACACTATAGATCATATAATACTCTTGGATCGACTACAAAACTTCACCGGTGTCCAGGGACAGGCATTAAGCTGGTTTAGATCGTACTTATCGGACCGTTCTCATTTTGTCTGTTTAAATGGGAAAAAATCAAAGATAACGTCAGTAGACTATGGAGTACCGCAAGGATCAGTTTTAGGCCCTCTGCTATTCTCAATATATATGCTGCCACTTGGTAATATTATAAGAAAACATGGAATTAATTTCCACTGTTACGCTGACGACACTCAATTATATATTTCATCACGACCAGATGAAAACACTAACTCATCTAAAATGACAGAGTGTCTGAAAGATATAAAATGCTGGATGACGCGTAATTTCCTGCTATTAAATTCAGATAAAACGGAGGTATTACTAATTGGTCCAAAAAACTACTCACAAAACCTCTCACAATACAACTTTAATATAGACGGATGTCCTGTTACTTTATCCACAACAGTAAAAGACCTGGGTGTTATACTAGACCGCAACTTGTCGTTCGAAAATCATATTTCATATGTTACAAGAACAGCCTTTTTCCACCTTAGAAACATTGCTAAGCTACGTAACATGCTATCTATTTCTGATGCAGAAAAATTAGTTCACGCATTCATGACCTCGAGACTAGATTACTGTAATGCTTTATTAGCCGGTTGTCCTGCATCCTCAATAAACAAGCTACAGTTAGTACAAAATGCAGCTGCTAGAGTTCTTACTAGGTCAAGAAAATATGATCATATAACACCGATTTTATCATCTCTACACTGGTTACCTATTAAGTTCCGCATCAACTACAAAATACTACTACTGACCTATAAAGCCCTAAATGGTTTAGCACCTATGTACTTAACGGACCTTCTTTCGCCCTACAATCCACCGCGTTCCTTAAGATCACTAAATTCAAGGCTTCTGGTCATTCCTAGGATATCGAAGTCCAGTAAAGGAGGGAGGGCGTTCTCGCATTTAGCTCCAAAACTCTGGAATGGCCTTCCCGATACGGTCCGAGCCTCTGACTCGCTGACACAGTTTAAAACTAGATTAAAGACGCATCTCTTTAGTCAAGCATTCACATAATGCTTACCTTCTAGTCCTCTGTTATGCCATACGGAACCGTTTGCCACTGAAACTGCTTAACGCACCAGTGGGGCTCGACAGCCTCTTAGACAAACGGGTCGGCGCGTATGGTTGGGTTGCGGAGAGTTCGGGTTACGGAGAGTTTGTGAGTTATAACGGAAATTATTATGAACATCAGCTATGCTAATTATTTCCCATCTGCCTTTCTGCTGTTATCTCGGGACGCTTGTCCCGAGAAAAATGGCGTTCGTCAGGTCCAGTTTTGTGTCCAGCCTCTCACGGGGATTTCGGATGCCCCAACGCCTGTGATGAGACGACTCAACGCCTGTGATGAGACGACTCAACGCCTGCGATATGTTATGGCGCCGTTTGAATCATAAACAATATTTATATTTAATATTTATATTTAAACAATATGAATGTAAGCCAGAGGAGAACTGGCCCCCGACTGAGCCTGGGTTCTCCCAAGGTTTTTTCTCCATCCAATCTGATGGAGTTTGGTTCCTTGCCACTGTCGCCTTGCTTTTGGCTTGCTTTGAGCTTGCTCAGTTGGGGTTATTTATTTAGTGTTTAGCAATGTTGTTGATCTGTGTTGTGCTACTTACATGTTATCACTGTGAAGCTGCTTTGATACAATCTGTATTGTGAAAAGCGCTATATAAATAAATGTGACTTGACTTGACTTGACTAGTTTCTACTGATATTATTTTTAAATTCAATAATTATGCCACCTTATTTAGCATTTGCATGAATTAGAAGTAGATTTCAGTGATGCACACACACACACACGCACATTAAATCATTAAAATGCTTTGATTCTCTGAGGTATCCACTAGTAATGAGCTCTCATCACACAGAAGGAGGTATAGCAGGAGTCTGCCACACTTTCATTCGCTGTTGCAAAGGCATAATGTGCAAATGACAAGAGCAATCGGAAATTAATGGAGGACAATACACGGGCAGCATGTTGAGGCATCGTCTTAATTATGAATGCTGAAAGCCAATTAATCCCGCTCTGCGGCACACTTCATTTTCAGATATTATTTAGTGAAACGGAAAGATGTGAGAATATGAGATCAGGGGTGTGTTCGATGAGTCTGTGTTTCCCGTAACCTTCGTTCCAGCGAATATTTGGAGAGTTGTGTGTGTGGACTCAATACATCCTTTATTAACCCTAAACTGGACAAATGTGGGCAAAAAAATAGTTTTGATTTATTTTTAAAAAAATACTTCCCTTGATCTGACTCAATTCTAAAATGTTAAGTGGGTGAAAAAAACTCCTTAATCTTGTATTTGGGTCAAAAATGGGCACCCATAGAAATGAATGGAAAAAACTGTAATTTAGAGCCTTCTAAAATAAGCCAAAATAAGACGGCAAAATCACTTCATCTTTAGGTTTTAGCTCTAAGAACTTATTGGAATTATATTTTATTGTCGTTAAAAATTAAAAAAAAATAAAACATAAAAATAAGCATAATTTACATAGAAAATATGGTACTTTTTGAAGAAAATAAATTCAAAAGTAACCCCAAAATAATAAAACACACAATAAATGGATAGACAAAACTTTATCGAAGACAGTGATATAACATTTATAATAAATAAAAATTAGGACACACACTCCTGGATGGGGAGAGATGAAACTCTGTTCCCGGATTCGACTCCTCCCCCTTCTTCCTCTTCTTTTGCTGTTTCTCTGTGTAATCATGTTGAACAGCTCGTACCCCCTGCCTTCGGCTCTGTGGTTTACACGGATTAGGGTTCTCCTCCGCACACACACACACACACACACACACACGGGGTCGGCCCAGGTCAAACACAACCTGATTTACTCTGACTTGACTGACGAAACTGGGGTGCACAATTAATCAAATTAAACCCAAAGTTGTGCCGTGACCTTGCATGATTACCGCATCACAAAAGAGATACATTAGTCTGCGCACACTGCATGCGTTGTGTTTGTAGTGAGTGTGCAGATTCTGCACAATTTTTTAAAATTTTTTATTTGTACTGTATAGGGGAAAAATACAATAATGAACCTGTAGACAGCCATCCAGTGCATGCATGTATCAGTGCTTGCAGCAACATAAAAAATAATCCTGTAAAATAACGGTAGTGTATTAACAGCTAAATACCATTACTGTTAAATTACAGTTTTATACTTTATCTGACAAAAACGGTATTTAGTTGTTAATTTCAAAAACGGTAACACACCGTATTTTTACGGTATGATCCTGGCTCCCAGTAGTTTACCGTTTTTTTACAGGATTGTTTTTTACAACAGCAAACAAATCTGAGAGAAAAAAACAACTTAACACGACACGAGTCCAAGTGTGTTTAACCAAGAATTAGCGTCTTTCACCAGATTTCACCAGATTTTGGTGTTTGTGATATGACTTGCACTGCGAAAATTAATACGATATATCTAATCAATAAAATTGTGACAACAGACTACAAGCAACACTGTTGCCAGTAATTTACTGTAAAAATGCACTAAAACTCAAGTTAACTAAAAAATACAACTTATTAGTTTTAGTGCATTTTTACAGTAAATTACTGGCAACAGTGTTGCCAATATTTTACTGTAAAAAAACCTGGTAAGGTCTAACAGTGAATGTTTTTCATTAAATTGAACAAATTAGAACTGAGTAATAATTAATCTAATTAATTCCTTAAAATTTAACCATTTAAAATGAGTAAAATTTACACACAAAAAATAAACAAAAATATCTGAATAACAGATAGACGTCAAAGATGAATGAAGAACTCTTTATTTTATATTGCCAATTTTGAAGATACTTGATGTTAACAAGCAGAATCACTGAAGGAGAAAAACATAATTGTATGTATAAAACAATGTTTGTTTTAGTTGGGCTCTTAAGTTTTGTTTGGCTGATATGAGTTATAACAGTCAGATGAACAAATAGAAAAGGTTATCTGATGTTCCAACATATTTTTTTCACAATCATTTGCCTGGTTAACATTTACTCATTACTGGAATTAGATTAATTATTACTCAATTCTAATTTGCTAAATTTAATTAATAATATTGCTTCTAATCTGTTGCCACAATTTTATTGCTTAGATATAGCATATTCATTTTTAGGCTGTGAGTTACATTAATACACACATTAGCAAGCACTGCATGCGTTGTGTGTGTGGTGAGCGTGCAGATGCATGCAAAACGTCTCGGTTACGTATGTAACCCTCGTTCCCTGAGTAGGGAACGGAGACGTTACGTCAGAAGTGACGGAGATTGGGGGGGTTTCGCATAGAAAGCCAATCCTCTTCGAGTATTAAAACACGAGCCAATGGCATGCAATGCCTTGGGGCTGCGGAAATTTGCATAGCGTACTCCGCCCTACTCCGTGAGTATAAAAGGAGGAAGTGAACGCAACCGCAGTATGTCTTCGCTGAGGAGCCAAGACTGAACTCGGCCTCTACCCAGCGATACAGCAGAAGTGGCAGGGAGACGTAACGTCTCCGTTCCCTTATTTAGGGAACGAGGGTTACATACGTAACCGAGACGTTCCCTATCGTAGTCACTTCGAGTTACGTCAGAAGTGACGGAGATTGGGGGTCTGTGCCATCACGCCATCTTCAAGCTGTCTTCCAGTGCCCTGCGAAAGACTGAACCCCCGAGCCTTACCTCTTTTTTTTTTTTTTTTTTTTTTTTTTTTTTTGGGGATCCGACTTTGACACAGGATTACCAAGGTACACTGGGAAACATATCCCGAAGGGGACATGCTACCAGCTGCCTACCGAAGGGAGGACTTAAGAATACACATATGGCCACCTAGGGACACATATGGAACACTGGAGTACCAACCGCAGGTGGCTACTGATTTAACTCCAGGGGTGGCAGATGGCTTGCCAAGGGAAGACACATGCTCAGAGAGGCTTACAGTGGATAATACACATGAGACGGTTACCATGGGGAACCGTGCGCATGGAGGCACCTAGCTAGCATCCAGAGCCACGCAGTGGTGCCCGCATCGTCGGTGCTGGAGGACTCAAGACTTCAATGGAAGAACTGAGGAAATATCGCACTTATCCAGTCCGGGGAGTGGAGTGGCGAGCAAGCGAAGACACCTGAGCGGATCCAGAACTGGCCGAAACGAGTACGTGAGAGGATACCGGCTCAATTCGCAGATTATAGAATCTGGCGAAGGTGTTGGGTGTCGCCCAGCCTGCAGCTCTGCAGATGTCTGTTAGCGAGGCGCCGTGCGCTAAAGCCCAAGAGGAGGCTACACTCCGAGTGGAATGGGCCGTCACACCAAGGGGGCACGGAAGGCCTTGCTGCTGGTAAGACAAAGCAATGGCATCCACTATCCAGTGGGACAGCCGTTGCTTTGAGAGAGCCCTTCCCTTCTGGCTCCCCCCATGACAGACAAAGAGCTGGTCTGAGGTCCTGAAACACTGCGTTCTGTCGACATAGGTGCGGAGAGCACGTACCGGACAGAGCAGTGCCAAGGCTGGGTCTGCCTCCTCCAGGGGCAGCGCTTGCAGGTTCACCACCAGGTCCCGGAGGGGAGTGGTAGGAACCTTGGGCATATATCCAGGCCGGGGTCTCAGGAATACGTGAGAGTAAGCCGGCCCGAACTCCAGGCACACTTCGTCAACAGAGAGTGCGTGCAGGTCCCTTACTCTCCTGATGGATACCAATGCAATCAGGAGTGCTGTCACATAGGACAGGGCAAAAACTCTACCGACTGCAAAGGCTCCAGGGGAGGCCTCTGCAGAGCACCCAGGTCTACTGAGAGGTCCCCAGAGGGCAGGAGGGGAGGGAGGCGGATTTAGCCCCCTCACTCCCCTCAGGAACCTGATGACCAGGTCATGCTTCCCATAGACTTACCTTTCACTGCATCATGAGACGCGGCAATGGCCGCGACATAATCCAAAGGGTGGAGGGCGACAGCCTGCGCTCCAACCCCTCTTGCAGGAAGGAAGCATGACTCCGATCGAACATCTCCGGGGGTCTTCTCAGCGAGAAGAACACCAATTGACGAAGAGGTTTCACTTCAACGCATAAAGGTGTCACGTGGACGACGCTCTTGCGGAAGTGATGGTTGCCGCCACCGCAGGTGGCAGCGAACTCAAACCTGCCTCGTCCCGTCCTGGAGCCACACGTGCAGCCTCCAAGATCGGGACGAGGGTGCCACAGAGTGCCCCGTCTCTGAGAGAGTAGGTCCGGTCTCAGAGGAATAGGCCAAGGAGGTGCTGTCGCGAGGAGCAAGAGTTCGGAGAACCACGTCTTGGTGGGCCAGTAGGGGGCTACCAGCAAGACCTGCTCCTCGTCCTCCTTGATCTTGCACAACACCCGTGCAAGGAGGCTCACTGGGGGAACGCACACTTGCGTGGGCCCCGTGGCCAGCTGTGCGCCAGCGCATCCGAGCCGAGAGAGCCGCGGGTCAGAGAATAACTGGGCGCAGTGGGACGAGTCCCGAGAGGCGAACAGGTCTAACTGTGCCTCCCCGAACTGGTCCCAAATCAGCTGGACCGACTGGGGATGGAGTCGCCATTCGCCGGAGATGGGACGGGCCCGGGACAGCTCGCGGCTGCCCGGTTCCGGTCTCCAGGAATGTAACTGCACGAAGGGACCTCAGGTGCTTCTGACTCCATATCAAGAGGTGGCGGGCGAGCTGCGACAACCGGCGCGAGCGTAGACCCCCCTGGTGGTTGATGTACGCTACTGCCGTAGTGTTGTCTGAGCGGACAAGCACATGCTGGCCCTAGAGCACGCTCGGAAGCGGTGCCGGGCGAGCCGTACTGCCAACAGCTCGAGGCAATTGATGTGCATGAGGCGCTGGGCTCCTGTCCAGGAACCGGCGGCTGCATGCCCATTGCACATGGCACCCCAACCCGTGGTAGACGCATCCGTGGAGACAACGAGATGCCTGGAAACTCGCTGAATAGGGACCCTGTCCGTAAAAAGCTGAGGTTCGACCACGGGAAGAAGGATCGGCGGCACGTCGGAGTCACTGGAACTCGGAGCGAGCCGCGATGCCATGCCCACCTCGGGACTCGATCGCGAAGCCACAGCTGAAGCGGTCTCATATGAAGCAAACCGAGCGGCGTTGCCGCGGCCGCGGATGCCATATGCCCCAGGAGCCTCTGAAATAGTTTCAGTGGAACCGCACTCTTGCCCTCGAACTGTCGAAGACAAGCCAGCAGTGAGTGCGCGCGCTCGTTCGTGAGCTGCGCGGACATGGCGACCGAGTCTATCTCCATGCCGAGAAAAGAGATCCTCTGCACGGGGCAAAGTTTGCTCTTTTCCCGGTTGACCCGAAGGCCCAGACGGGCTAGGTGCCGTAGCACCAGGTCTCTGTGTTCGCAAACCTGAGCTCGAGAGTGTGCTAGTAACAGCCAGTCGTCGAGATAGTTCAGGATGCGAACCCCGTGTTCGCGAAGGGGAACAAGGGCTGCCTCGACGATCTTCGTGAAGACGCGAGGGGACAGAGCTAACCCGAATGGGAGAACGGCGTACTGGTATGCCTGGCCCTCGAAGGCAAACCGAAGAAACGGTCTGTGTCGAGGGAGAATGGAGACATGGAAGTACGCGTCCTTCAGGTCGATCGCTGCAAACCAATCCTGATACCGAACACATTCGAAAATGCGTTTGGCCGTGAGCATTTTGAACGGTAGTCGATGGAGAGAACGGTTCAAAATGCGCAGGTCCAGGATCGGTCGTAACCCACCGGTCTTTCTTGGGGACAATGAAGTAGGGGCTGTAAAGCCCGGACCTCACCTCGGCTGGAGGGACCGTCTCGATTGCACCCTTCGCCAGCAGGGTCGCAATCTCCGCTCTCAAGACTGGGGCATTGCCACCAACCATCGTGGAGCGAACTCCCCTGAAGCGGGGAAGAGACCGTGCGAACTGAATCGCGTAGCCGAATCCGATCGTTCTGATGACCCAGCGGGAACCCCGGGAAGCGCTAGCCAGGCTTCCAGGAAGTGAGCCAACGGGGTCATGCGAACCACAGACGTCCCCCCGGAGGGGCAGCGAGGCGGGTCGACCGGCATGCGTGCAGGAGTTACCCCGTCCGGATGCACCGTCGAAACCCGCTCCCCGACAGAAGAGACCAGGGAAGGCAGAGCGTTCCACGGGGGTCTGTTCTGCCGGGGGTCTGGCGACAGAGGGGGAAGGGATTGGCGTAGCCCGGGGACGACACACGCACCCTTCCGCGCCCTCCGAGACAGAGAGGAATGAACGGGGCGACGCACTGGACGTCGTGCGCGCTCATTCCAGTCTGTGTGCTCAATGACAGTGTCAGCTTTTCCTCAACCAGCTCAGGGAGCTAGCTAGAACAAAAGATTCTCCACCGGCCCTCCACCGGGGAAGGAGGGGCCCTGCCACCGCCTCCTGAGAAAAACCATGACACTATCACTGAGCGGCCCGCCTCAGGAACATCGCTTCGCCTGGCATCTAGCGGGGCACGCGGCCTGAGGGGGGGCTCTTTTCTTGGGACGCTTACCTGTGGCCTCCTCCGCGACGCGAACCGGCTGAAGGCTGCTGCTGGGGCCGCGTGGGAGGGAAGGGAGCCGCAGGGGGGCGTCCTCGGCGGCGAGCTGGCGGAGGCGTCCGAGCCGACGGCTGGTTGGAGGCAGCAGCTGGCCGTCGGGGCAGAGAAACCGCCTTCGTCTGCTCCTAGGCGGTCGAGAAGTGCTGGGCAAAGTCCTGGACCGCACCGCCGAACATTATGATGCTCCTGGACCACAGCGGTGGGCATCACCTGACCAAGGGAGCGAGCGACCGCCTCCGTGACCCGTTTAAGGACAAGGTAGGCGACAGGCTCGCAGCTCGCTTGGTCCGTCACCTCCTCGTGCACATTCCTGAGCAGCTAGCTTTGTAGGTGCTCATCATATGCAGGGCGGAGGCTGCCTGTCCCGCCGCTCTACAGAATCGCGCCGCCATAGACGACGAGAACCCATAGGCTTTGGAGGGGCATCTGAGAGCAACCGCCGGTTGACCGGGGGAGCCCCAGCGTACCCACAGACAGCCGCATCGCCGAGGGGAGGAAGGGCGGGGAACTAAGCACGCTTTTTTTTTTTTTTTTTTTATTTTTATTTATTTATTTTTTAGTGCGTGTCAGTTCCGCATGCAACTCGGGGAAAAAAGGAAATTGGGGTTGGCCGTGGCCGTAAGGCGGCAGCGTTACCCAAAAACCAATTATTCAGCCGCGAGAGATCGGGGAGGGGCGGAGTTCCACCCCCACCCGATGCTCACGGACGCCCGAGATAGCACGGCCATCATCGCGGGATCAGACACGGCGGCGCTGACGCTCCCGAGGGAGGCAACGCGGCCGCATCCTCACTTCCCGAGGAGTCAAGCCCGCCTAGTGATGCTGTGATCGACATCGCATCATCATCTGGAGCGCTGCCCGAAGCAGCCGGTGCCACCGAAGAAGCAACCGACTGAATCGAACTAACGCTCGCTGGCTCTCGCACTGAGGCGGGAGGTGTGGCCCGAGAATCGTCGGGGCTTATCCCACACCATCACCGTAAATCACCAGGTCCCCGGGTCGACGGGCCCCCTATGGAGGAAACCGATCGAGCGGGGGGGACCGGGACTCTCACTCAAGTGAGATCATTGAGTCTCGACCTCAGTGTAGAGATGGTCATGTTCCCACAGAAGGAAAATGAGTCATCCACGAACGCTGCTGCTGCATGCTGAAATGCCCAGGCATACAAAGCAGCGATCGTGACCATCAGATGACGACAGAAATCAATCACACCCAGAAGAACACGGGCGAACCGTCTTTAAAAAGACGTGCGCGTGCAGCTCTTTCAATGAGAGGAGGAAATTCACTCTTTCAGCGCTGAAGCGACCAGGGAGAAGCGCAAAGTCTGGCAGACCACTGCTCAGATCGCAGGCGATGCAGAATCTCGCTGGGTACCGCCGTCACACCAACACTGAAGAGGACGCTCGTCTCGAAGAGTCTTGAACAGTGCTTTCAGGAGTGAAGAGGTTCTCTTGGCTCCGAAGCGAAAACATACTGCGGTTGCGTTCACTTCCTCCTTTTATACTCACGGAGTAGGGCGGAGTACGCTATGCAAATTTCCGCAGCCCCAAGGCATTGCATGCCATTGGCTCGTGTTTTAATACTCGAAGAGGATTGGCTTTCTATGCGAAACCCCCCCAATCTCCGTCACTTCTGACGTAACTCGAAGTGACTACGATAGGGAACGTGCGGCATAATGACATTTTCTCTGATTTTACAGCAAAATAATGTTCAATTGTAGTATTGAATCAAGATATTTTGAAACATTACAATGTTGTTGTTTTTTAGCTTTTTCAATGTGATTTTGTGTCTTTGATAATAAAACCACAGGAAAAATGGACATTTGTGTATTGCAGTTCAAATTGCATAATATAAGAGTTTCAAATCATAAAATGTACAACAATAACAGACCGTATTTTGCACAAAACCAATGCAACGATTTTAACAAAGACAAAAACAGCAAGTAACTACACTTTAAAAATAGCTGGGTTTTTTTAACCCATCTTTGGGTCAAATATGGACAAACCCAGCCATTGGATTACATTTTTTAATTACATTTTTAACCCAACGTTTGGGTTTGTCCACATCTGACCCAAAGTTGGGTTAAAACAGTGTATTATAGAAATGTTTCTTTCAGTTTTTGTGAAGCTTTGGGCAAGTGAAGATCAGAAATAAATCATCAATACAATTATTGCAACTCTAATATGAAAAAGAAATGCAACTCTTATGTTTATGCGCAAGCTCAGTTTGCGTCGTACACAACATCTTGAGTTACAGATCTGCTGTCGGGACGTGTGTGTGTGTGTGTGTGTGATTAGAAGGTGTGAGACAGCAGATGGGAATGTCTAAAGAAGCCCAGCAGTCATTGGGGGTCTACATCTGATGGGGTGTGTGTGTGTGTGTGTGTGTGTCAAACAGATGCAGTCACATTAATAAAACGTCCAGCAATATTTTAATGTTTGTAAAATACGTCTCTTCTGCATTTATATTTTATATATTATAATTTAAAATAATTTACAATGTTCAGCATCATTACTCCAGTCTTCAGGGTCACATGATCCTCCAGAAATCACTCTAATATGATGATCAAGAAACATTTATGATTATTATCAGTGTTGAAAACACTATTATAAAATAATGATAATAATAATTCAGGATTCTTTGATGAACAGAAAGTTTTCATCTTAAATGCACTTTAAGTCATAATTTCCCCCTCTCTGTCCCATGATCCTCTCTGTCCCATGATAGGACAGAAAACAGGTTATAAATGGACAGGACAAGTGTGTCGTCTTTGCCATTTGCCATATGTGTGTGTGTGTGTATTGTCTTCCATAACTTTGGCACAGATGGCGCCTGCCGATGTCACAATACTCACAGTGTGTATTGTCTCGCCGTCACACTAATGATGAGACGAGATGGCAGAAGTAATAATGGTCAAGCGTGAGCCGGCGTCCAGTAATTAACTTATATGATAATCAATGACTAATTATACTCGTCAGGGGCCATCAGGAGAGGCCCCGCGTGACCCGCTTTCTCACACACTGTCAGTCCGTCACACATACGACAAATTAAAATAGTTGTTTTATATTTTATTATATATTTTAAATGTAATGTATTGCTGTGATCGAAGCTGAATGTCCAGCATCATTACTGTAGTTTGATTTGATGCTCAAGAAACATTTATTATTATTATTATTAATAATGTTGAAAACTACCGAGGCGTATTGCATTCACTTGAAGAAAAAAAATCTACTCTGTTTTTCTGAATTAACGAGTTCATTTTTCGTGAGAAAAAAAGTTTTTGCTCTGTTTTTCTGAATTAACAGAAAAACAGAGCAAAAACTTTTTTTCTCACGAAAAATTAACTCATTAATTCAGAAAAAAACAGAGCAAAAACTCTTTTTTCTCATGAAAAATTAACTCATTAATTCAGAAAAACAGCAAAAAAATGTTTTCTCATGAAAAATTAACTCATTAATTCAGAAAAACAGCAAAAAAATGTTTTCTCATGAAAAATTAACTCATTAATTCAGAAAAACAGAGTAGATTTTTTTTCTTCAAGTGAATGCAATACGCCTCCGTAGAAAACAGTTGTGGACATCAACATCTTAAAATCAGGATATGAAGTATAGATCACGTTCCATGAAAATATTTTGTAAATTTCCAACCATAAATATATAAAACATTTTTTAACATAAATGCACAACTTTAAAGGCGATTTTCTCAATGTTTTGATTTTTTATTTCTTTTCAAATAGTCATATCTCAGCCAAATATAACCCATACATCAATAAAATGCTTTCGTATAACGTATAAATCTTAATTTCAAAACTTGCCCCATGTGACTGTTCTGTGGTGCAGGGTCACATGACTCTATAGATCCCACACAACTCTCTTTTTTACAGTAACAGCCCAGCGCTCGCTCCTGCCCCCTGTAGGCCTGAAGGAGAACTGCACACACACACACACACTCGAGCTGTGCTTCTTTCTCTCTCGGCTATGAATTATTCATCCATCTGTAGTGCTTCTAATGTTCTCGCCGTCTCTGCAGGGAAGCACATCTGGAACAGAAGCCCTCCTCGCCCACACACACACACACACACACACACTCTTCTGCAGGTGGAGGTGTGTGTGAGACTCTCACGAGGTGTCATGGCTGACTCGCTCTTCCACAGCACAGAAACACACACACAATGAGCAGAACTAAACAGAGGAAAGTGACAGAAAGACAGATGGCTGAAGGAGAAAGTCGCAATAGTTGGACTCTTTTTATGGAGATATTGGCGTTTTTTCACTGTTATCATCATCATATGATTTGGTATATATGTTGATCACAGATTAGAAATAATCAGTCTTATGTTTTTTCAATCGCTTTGGCTCACACTCTTACAGTTTTTCCCCAGAAATGTTTGTTATTATATGCAAATGTCATTACTGAATGCTAGTGTGCAACACACAACAGCTACAGCACACACTGTTCACACAACCCCAATATGTGTGTGTGTGTGTACAGAATGTTTATTTTTGTAGCATTGTAAACAGTCATGGATCCTGTATTTATGGAATATGCATGTGCATCTGAAAGATTTTGATAATTAAATGGATCATTTCTTGCAGGCAATCGCTCACACAAAGAAATGGGAATCAACTCATCCGTTTTGATCAGCAAGCCACGAGCAAATTTAGTTCAGTCACAAAACACATGCATTCTGCTTACATGAATAAGACATTTCAAAACTTGTATGAAAAAGAGAGCGATTGTTCAGAGGTCTAAACTGAGTGTTTTGGAAGAAATTAAGAAAAAAACTAATTTGAGAATCAAGTATGAGAATTCTCGGTCAGAAACTGTATGATCGCTCATATTTGAACATTTCAATCTCTGGAAAACTTCCAAAAGCTTTAGAAAAAGGACGGACAGACAGATGGATGGATGGAGAGATAGATAGAGAGATGGATGGAGATAAAGAGAGATGGAGAGATGGATGGATGAATGGATTGAGATAGAGAGAGATGGAGAGATGGGTGGATGGAGATATAGAGAGATGGATGGATGGATAGATGAAGAGAGAGAGAGATTGATAGATGGATGGAAATATGGATGGATGGAGAGACAGAGGGATAGATGGATGGAGAGATGAAGAGATAGAGAGATTGATGGATGGATGGAAATATAGAGAGATGGATGGAAGGATGGATGGATGGATGGATGGATGGAGAGATAGAAATATGGATGGATGGAGATATAGAAAGATTAATGGATGGGGAGATAGAGAGATGGATGGATGGAGATATAGAGAGATGAATGGATGGAGAGATGAAGAGATAGAGAGATTGATAGATGGATGGAAATATAGAGAGATGGATGGGTGGATGGATGGATAGGGAGATGGATGGATGGCTGGAGAGATGGATGGAGAGATGGATGGATGGGGAGATGGATGGATGGCTGGAGAGATTGATGGATGGATGGATGGATGGATAGGGAGATGGATGGATGGCTGGAGAGATGGATGGTTGGAGAGATGTATGTATGCATGGATGGATGGATGGATGGATGGTTGGAGAGATAGATGGCGAGATGGATGGATGGGGAGATGGATGGATGGATGGATGGATGGGGAGATGGATGGATGGCTGGAGAGATGTATGTATGCATGGATGCATGGATGGATGGATGGTTGGAGAGATGGATGGGGAGATGGATGGATGGATGGGGAGATTGATGGATGGATGGATGGAGAGATTGATGGATGGATGGATGGATGGGAGATTGATGGATGAATGGATGGATGGGGAGATGGATGGATGGATGGAGAGATTGATGGATGGATGGATGGGGAGATTGATGGATGGATGGATGGATGGGGAGATTGATGGATGGCTGGAGAGATGGATGGTTGGAGAGATGTATGTATGCATGGATGGATGGATGGATGGATGGATGGATGGTTGGAGAGATGGATGGCGAGATGGATGGATGGATGGATGGGGAGATGGAGAGATTGATGGATGGATGGGGAGATGGATGGATGGAGAGAGGGATGGATGGAGGGATGGATGGATGAATGGATGGATGGGGAGATGGATGGATGGGGAGAGGGATGGATGGATGAATGGATGGATGGAGGGATGGATGGATTGATACCCACAATGATGCGGTCAGTCACTGATGTGTTGGTCTGGTTTGTATGCAGGAGCGTCCAGCGCTGCTCCGGCTCCAGATGGTCGAGCTCAACAGGTGCTGTAGGGGGGGGCGAGAGGTCTGACATCTGCTGTCCTACACACACACACACACACACACACACATCATTATAAATGCACACATTTAAATATGTATCCATCTATTCCTGCTGCAGCACAGCCTTTAAAACAGTAACACGACATGTTCAGACGCGGTTCTCCTGTCTCTCGTACATCAGCCCATATCAGCTCACCTGTAGCGAACACACACTTCTCGCACAAATTACTGAAATCTACAGCGCTTATGGATGTGCAAACATATCAATCTGCAATCAAAAACACATTTCAATAGCAAATCAAACATTTCTTCTCACATTCTTACAGCACCAAATGAGTTTTTAATGTAATTTTGGGAGATAAATATACAATAAAGTTTCCTGACAACTGTATTAAGACTCCAACTCTTCATATTACAGAAAATATTAACATGCATAGATCAAACTAGGAGCAGAACATGGAACGCCAATGTTAGCACAATATTACCGAAAAATATCATTCATAAAATGCATTAAGCACACACACATTAGAAACTTTAAAACTGAGTACAAAACACTGTAAACAAGCTAAAGTTATCTTATCATAATTAAAAAGCGTAAATAGGTCTATGTTAAATACACTCTAATGTATAAATATTAGAATTTCTTGCTATTTATGTACATTTTCCTGATGTTTTGTGTTACATTTGATGTTATTTAGTTGCATTATTTTAGTTTCGTCGTTGTGTGTACTGTGTGTGTGACCCTGTGCACGTCTATTGACCGTATTTATAATGTCAGTATTATGGTGGCTGCATTATCAACTTTATTAGTCAAGTTCAAAAGTAAAGAACACAATGTCCCTTTATTATATACATTATTAATAATGTGCATATGCATTGGGATATCGGACTTTATATTTCAGCATCAGGAGTAAAAAGTTGAACACTTTTAACTGAGATGATATTGTAATCAGTGTATTTGCACTTGATCCTGTGAGTGTGTGAGGTTAGCAAGCGAACGCCAGTGTGTTCTCGTTAGCACCAGGAGTCTTTGGCTAAATTGGGCAACAAGCGCCTCGACTTCGACAAGCACCTGCTCTCTCTCTCTCACACACACTCACACACACGAACAGCTGTCACTCAAACTCTGAAACTCCCACCAGGGCAACAATAGAGCCCAGCCTCTCCGAGAGAGCGTATGATCCGCACCGCATGCGTCTCTTCTCACTCACCCCACATGTACATCTTCCTTCAGGCTAGATTCACTTTCCTTTGCCTTTACAAGAAATCACTGAGGAGGTGCATTATTATTATATCAGATGCAACACTTCATTTCAAGGGTCCACTTTAGACATAACTAAGTAACTTTGCAACTACATGTCAACTAGCAGCCATTATGTAAGCAAGAAGACACGAGAGGCTGTGCTGTATCGTGAATGAGTAACAGCTGAAGGGCGTTGTTAGGCTCGACGCGAAGCGGGGATAGCCCACGATACAGCATGTGCCTCGAGTACCTTATTGCTTTTATAAAACGGCTACCACACAATAAAAATATTAAAGTAAAAAAAAAAATGTATTGGTGCAACTTTCATTAAGTAAATCACTAGAAGCCTTCCTTCCGCCAGAAAAAAATAGTCCCTGACCGTGAACAGCAACAACGCTGTGTGATATGCATGGAAGCTCAAATAAACACAACATAGGAACGCAGTGTAGCGCAGTGATACAGAGAACCGTTGGGTGAAGCGTGCTTTATGCCGAGCGCGAGCGTCACGTGACCAAACCGGAAAACAGGTCTCATCGCATCTGCTTGTCATGACCGTAACTGACTACGCTATCTATGGATTTTTAAGGTAATCAGCTTACCTACTTTGTTTTTGGCGTTTTATTCCATTTGAATTTCTAAACGTTACTGTGAAGAAGAAAAAATATAAAACGTTTAAATATCAATCTGCACATGTGAGGGACATTCATTGGTTATGCTAATCTTTGCTCACTCCTTTTAAGTTATCTTGAGTAAAACCCCCCAAAAAATCGTGAAGCACATACAAAAAACCAGAACCGGAAGCGATGAGACCTGTTTTACAGAATGTGGAAGTAAGTTGTGCATAGAGCCTATTGACCAATCAGAATCAAGGATTGGAACTAACATTTTATAAAGCTTAAACACTTTATCTTGATTATCCACTTCAGACATTCAACTAGTAATTGTGCAACTACATAGATTGTAGATATATCAATACTTTATTCATCCGCTATGCTAGGGACATCAAGCTTCCAGTAACAACAAATAAAAGACAAGCAGCTCAACATAAATAAATAAATAAACACGTCAACTAGAAGTTATTAGAGTAGTAGACTGTGCTTACTTTATTTTGATAATCAACTTTAGACATTTTAACTTTGCAAATACGTCAACTTATTCTCCTAACCCGAGCCCGCTATTATAATGAGAGTTAGTTGGCATAGTTGCGAAAGTTAATTATCGTTAGTAAATGTCTAAAGTGGGCCATCAAAATACAGTGTAATGTAATATTGACAATCAAACAGGCCCACTAAAGTATTTTCATTACTTAAAATATGGTAACACTATAGATTGCTATTCGTACACCATAGTTCTGGATTGTCAAATTGATGTTTTGTGGTATTTACGTGGGACTTTGGAGATCAAAACACGGTAAACAACAATAGTGCCATCACACAGGAAGATCTTTTAGTATTTTCTGATCACTAAATTCACATACCACAGTATTTACATAGAAGTTAGAACTAAAAGTCGCTTGTATATGAAGACTCACGGAAGAGGAAGTATAGGTGTGTGTGTGTGTGTGTGTGTGTGTTCACAAACACAAGAATGCTTTCAAGAACTGTTTATACACCAATTTATTTCCCCCGAATGCCTCTACAGGCAAAAACAAGTGCAGTAAACCGTTTTGAGCAACAAACCAGTGTGTTTATGATAATAAAACAATAAAAAAAAGATAATAGTTTTCAATAATCAAGTAGCATAGACTGTTTTTGCACAGGAGGCTGATGACACTGAGCAATCAACTTACAAACACGTTTTGATGGTAAAAGTAAGGTGGATAGTTTCTGTCTCTCTCCAGCACGTAAAGAGTCTCATCATGTGTTTCAATAAACTATGAGGAGCTTTTGACAGATGGCATATGGAGTGTGTATAGGGGGAGGAGACAGACTCGCTGCTGGATTACACTAATGATTCTTTACAAACATCAAGTTACCTATACTATACACATTCTCATAACTATTTTATCTTTTGGAATTTTTGGAACTCACAACTCTTATTATGTACATTTTCTGTAAGCATTTCATAACTTATAGATGTGCTAAAAACCAGAACACAATCTGTATCCTAAAATACAACGTGCAAAGCTTTTCCTTTCATTTTGAGGAAGTTAAGAAACACAATGGTTCAATTCTCATGAACACATGAATATAAAGTCCCCATGTAGTCAATAATTTTATCCCATAAAACGCACCAAAATTAAATATTTAAACGTTTTAGGTTTTTTTTCAATAATTTGTTCTTGCCTCATTTAGTATGCGCGGTTCTATAAATATGCAAATGAGCCCGGTCTCCATTCACTCGACGATCACACGTTGATCAGATCTCACGGTGACGTCAGCGAATTCACACCGTGTTTTAGAGACTGTCTTTGCTTCACTGAAAATACTCGACTTATGAATTTACACATGGATTGTCTTAAAGGGATACTCCACTTTTATTTGGAAATAGGCTCATTTTACAGCTTCCCCAGAGTTAAACTGTTGAGTTTTAGGCCGTGTGTCCACCAAAACGTTTTTAGCCATAAACGTTACGTTTAAAACGCCGTAATTTGGGCGCTTGAGGGCATTTTGGCAGCGCAGCGTTTTTTCCGTTGAGACTTTTCGTTGCTATGATACAGAATATCCGCAGCAGTTTGAATTTTGTGACAGTTGGTCGGTGTGGTATTAGTCCCGCCCCTCCTCCACTGTGATTGGACGGCTGGGTAAAAAGTGACAGTGATGAGCGCTGCGTTTTATCCAAAGTTGAACATTTTTCAACTCCCAGCGACCAGTAAAAAACGCTGGGCGCTCGACGCTTCAGCGTGAAAAAAAACGCTCAGCGCCTCGGTACGCTCATGGCGTTTAAAAAACGCGCCGCTCCCATTGAAAACAATTGGAAAAAACGGAAAAATGGAAAAACGCTTTGGTGGACACACTACCTTACCGTTTTTGAATCCATTCAGCTGATCTCCGGTTCTGGCGGTAACACTTTTAGCATAGCTTAGCATACAAAATTCGAAATTTTTCCTATTTAAAACTTGGCACTTACGTAGTTACATCGTGCACTAAGACCGATGGAAAATGTAAAGTTGCGATTTTATGAAAAATTTGCTACTTTCCGTCACATTGGAAAGGACTATTTTCAGGCGCTGCGTCATATCATTACGCCGGCTGCACTCATGATACGGCAGTAAAGTTTCTTGATTATTACGCAGTAATGAGAGTATTATTTCCCCTTGAAAACTGCAACTTTACATTTTCTGTCGGTCTTAGTGTTTTAAAATAAGTTTTAAATAGGAAAAAAAAAATTATTTATTTTTTTGAGAAATGCTAATGGTCATGTCCACTTCAGTGATGTATGCTAAGCTATGCTAAAAGTGGTACCGCCAGAACCGGAGATCGGCTGAATGGATTCAAAAAACGGTAAAACTCAACAGTTTAACTCTGGGGGAGTTGGAAAATGTTTCCAAAAAAAGTGGAGCATAATAAAACACCACATAGACACATAAATAACATTAAAAGCTGGATTTACACCACAAAATGTGGTAACCTGTACATTAAAGAACCTGCTTTAACACATAAAAATGACTTTTGTTAGTATAAATTAGGATTCAGTGATGCCTGTAATAAAACCAGTTCATTTACCATTTTAAGTCACGTTGTCTGTATCACAACAATGTAGCGTACTAATGTTTGTTTCATACTCACTATTTTAAAACCCTGAATTACAGTATGAACTAAAGAGAAAGTGCTCAAAACCTCCAACTCTGCGGTCATCTTACCTGTTTATCCATGTACCCGATGTCTAGATATCTGAACGCTTCTCTGTTTTTCTCTTTGCTCTCTCTCTCTCTCTTCTCGAACACATTCTGTCTAAAACAGCGTGACCTCCATTTCCCCGTGTGGCTCGCGGGGTTCGCACAGCCCTCTGCAATATTGCTTTTAAACGAGTTCCTATAAACAAACAATTACAAGAGAGGATGACTTATCTGCCTCAATGGCTTCACTATGGGGAAGCGTTTCATTTAAGATTTCACAGTCCCTTAGAAGAGAGAACAGGGGCTAAACCAAACATACATTCATTTTCCCAGGCCCTCACTCACACACACGACAAGATATATGTGCAAAAAGAAACGTCATGCCCATTAAAACGCATGGGCGTGTGCAATCTATTAGTTTTGGAAACCCCGCACATATACAGTATATACGTGCGCACTCCCTTCCGCACGATGTCTAACAGTTCTTCTCAGTTGCATTAATCTTTGTCACACGATTTATAGTTTATGGTAGCATGACCACATAGTAAATTAAAATATAGGTCAATTTGTGGCCTCCTTCAGCCATTAAGTTTGAACGGCCACAGCAATAATATTACATTAATGGATGAGTGTGCGGACGCGAATAGCGGACCCGATCGATAGATGTGTGTGTGTGTGTGTGTGAGGTGCGGTCAAGTCTGAACACACCAGTAATCACACTACCGGACTCCTTCGCAAAGAGAGATGATGAACCTGCTGACACTTTATTTTGATGCTCCTTCTGAACATTAACTGACTATGCTTTGCACCATGTCAACTTATTCTAACCGTAACCCTTCCAGTCGGATATTTTACCAACACCCCTAGGGTTAGTAGATGTGTGCAACGTTACTGATAGTCAACAGAAAGTGTTAAAGGGACCATCAAAATGAAGTGAAACCGAATCTGTGTGGAGCTCCAGGGAGAAGAACTGTGTTTTCGCAGTTCGCAAGTAATTAATTAATTAAAAGTCTTACCGGCCGACCCGGGCGCCGTTACATATTTAAAACCTAAACTAATCTTGACAAAATATACATCATTTCAAAGCATATTTGATGACTTATTTTCAAAATAAATGACAGAGGAGCCGTAATTTATCAATTTGCAACAAGAATATTTTCATACTCATGAGGTGTTCAGACTTTTATTTTGAAATAGCGATAAACACGAACAATCATGAACCTCCGTTTGTTTTCATGCCAAGAGTTCAAAAGATGACATCCATTCAGTTTTTATTTTATTTTATTTTTTTGAAAAAAAAAAAGGTCTGAAAATGTTTTAAATATAAAGAAAAAATAAAAGATTCATGATTTGTGATGTTGCAGCGAACTATAACGTACATTCATGTTCTTTTTATGTTCATTAAAGGTTGAATTCATATTAAAATCTGCCAACTTCCCATGCTACTTCTGAATAGGATGTCTACTTCAAAAATTTAAAAATGGAAATTTTGGAAATATATGTTCAGATCACACAAGACATATTGAAATCGAGGCACCCTTATATGGGCAGTAATGGACTGGTTGTCACCTAGTGGAAGTGTTTGGTACTGCAGGTATCTATCTATCTATCTATCTATCTATCTATCTATCTATCTATCTATCTATCTATCCATCCATCTCTCCATCCATCATCTATCCATCCATCCATCCATCTATCCATTATCCATCCATCTCTCCATCCATCCATCCATCATCCATCCATCCATCCATCTATCCATCCATCCATCCATCTCTCCATCCATCATCCATCCATCCATCCATCTATCTATCTATCCATCCATCCGTCTATCCATCCATCCATCCATCTGTCTCTCCATCCATCATCCATCCATCCATCATTCCATCTATCTATCCATCATCCATCCATCCATCCATCCATCTCTCCATCCATCATCCATCCATCCATCTATCTATCTATCTCCATCCATCCATCATCCATCCATCCATCTATCTATCTATCTCCATCCATCCATCCATCTATCCATCCATCCATCCATCTATCTCTGCATCCATCCATCATCCATCCATCCATCCATTCTAACTAAACTTGCTTAATCTGAGCCTAAACAATAGTATGTATACATGTGCGTATAAAGCATAAAAGCATATATCCTTGACGCGGAAGGATATATGACATCTAGCATCAATAGAAACGTCTGCCGTTACTTCACATTTTTATGTCACAACCTTGAAAACAAAGGATTCATATCGCTCAGATGGTTTAAAAAAAATTCCTTATGCATATGCACACACATATGCCCTCCTCTAGAGTAACACGTCTGCCCCTGGCCTGTCCTTTTGTCCTGCTTTTTCATTGTCCCGGATCCCCCTTGCGTCTGGTTACCCCGAAGCATCTGCCGAGGCATTGTCCCCGACCGTGTCACACAAACAGAGCTCAATTAGGGAGCCGTTCTCTCTGCAGAAACACCACGGTTTAAGCCTGTAGCCTGTCATAGCACCTGCCACACACATGTCCATCACTGTAACCAAAGCCCTCTTCAATTACACGCCACTAAAAATAGCATCTGAGGACCTTAACTGCGCCTGTAATGCTAGAAAGCTCGTGGCATTAATTGTTAAACACTGTTTTTGTGAATGCGTACACCCCCAGAAGGCCGACGGCCACTTAAGACGGGATTTTGATATTCAATACGGTGAATGAATGAGTTAGTAGTCATTGACGAAAAGTGTGTGCGAGTTCGACTCGTGGTGCGCCACTATGATGAAGGCATATTGATAACACTTTACAATAAGGCTCATTGGTTAACATTAACTAAGATTAATTGCAGTTCATTATTAGTTCATTAATGTTAACTAATGAACCTTATTGTAAAGTGTTACCGGCATCAAAATATCAAACATATCTGAAGATAAAAAAGCCAAACTGTTACGAAACTTGGGTTGAAGATCCAAATGCAGCTTTATTGGGACAATCCAGAATCATAATCCATATAATAACAGGCAAAAGGGCAAACACAATGGCAAACAATCCCAATGAGCAACAGGGCCAAACACTTGAGACGTGCAATTGGCATTAGTATAATTAAAAGGAAGGGAATAATAGTATTTAATAGTCTATTGTTGGTTTGTTTAGCTGAGCAATCCATGGAACAAACAAAACAAGCCCTGAAAATTGATAAAAGAACAAATATAATATTAGAATGCACATTTCCTGAAGAAAATGTGAAGAGGTGCTCGCAGCGGCAAAACTCGCCACTCGGTTGCTAGGACGTATGCTGCAATGTTGTACATGATTGCATAAAAGCCAACAACCACATCTGTACTATGTTCTGGTGCTGAGATATGGCTTATTCATGTGTTCAGGTGGTTGCTAGGGTGTTCTTAGGCAGGTGCTGGTGTTTTCTGGGTTGTTGCTATGGTATTGGTATTCATGGAAATGGAGACGCCCTTATATGGGCAGTAATGGAGTCTGGTTGTCACCTAGTGGAAGCGTTGGGTACTGTTGGTATCTATCTATCTATCTATCTATCCATCCATCCATCCGTCCATCTGAGTGGTTGCTAGGCAGTTACTAAGGTATTTTGGGAGGTTGCTAGTGTGTTCTGGGTGGTTACTAGGCAGTTGCTAAGGTGAGTGGTTGCTAGGGCATTTCTAGGCGGTTGCTAGGATGTATATTTATATGTATATTTGATGGTTGCTATGGTGTTACTAGGTATCACAGATGGTTACTATGGAGGTTTTACAGTACATAGTTCTTAAAATCTTTAGTAACGAGTGCCTTTAGAACATTTACCCTGTTCTGAACAGCTGGATTACCAAACACACTATGCAGAAAAGGCCCCTCCCCCCTCATAGGTGGACACACCCCTTACTGCTGATTGGCTACAAGTGTTTTGGTCCTCAGTCCAATTCCCATTCAACAGCGTTTCTCAGAAATCGCTTACTGCACCTTTAAACGCAGAAACATCCAAGCACATAAAAAAGAGCAAAAAGAAAAAAAAAGGATCCATTCATTCATCATGTCATAACAGCATTAACATGCAAGGTTAAAGCTAAGCACAGCACATATAGGCTCTGGATGTTGACCTCTGACCTCCAGCTACTTCCACATGTCAGGGTACGATGAATCCTGTCGTTAACGGGTAAACGGGTTTGCCCCGCGCCTCAATGAAACCACTGACCTCATTAACTGGCACCATCAAAGATCTATTTAAGCGTGTTTCACTGAGCCTTTACAAACGCAACATTAACAATGAGAGACAAGGAGGTTATAGCAAAAGATGTGCTCCAATACGTCACGCCGGTTTCAGCGAGTGAGTGATTGGGTTGTAAACCGCATGGAAAAGTGAGAGCGACATCAAAGTCAAAGAGACTTTAAAGCATCAAGTATTATGTAATATCTTCAATATTTGAGTTCATAAAGTGTACGTGTCAAGTATATTTATATAGTGCCTTTCACAATATAGATTACATCAACGCAGCTTCACAGTATCAATCAAAACATAATATAACAATGTTCGTTTCTCAGTGGAAAAACATCCACGTTCGGTAGAGCTGATCAAGGGTATTAATGACTGGTTAATTAATTAGTTAGACAACAATAGTGTTGTGGATTTAATAGAGTTAATAAACTAGATGTTAAAAGTATGGTTGATAAAAAAAACATGATTTGTTTAAATATTCGGGGATATATTAAATACAAAGAGTGGATAATGTGCTAAACACACACACACGCATTATAAACCATGAACCAAGCCAACGAGGTGAATCACAACATTACAAACTTTTATTTGAAGAAAACAAGTATAGGAGAGGGAAAGAAATACAATCGACGGAGAAATATAAAACTACTCACTTAAAAACGTTGATATTTACGAGCTAAATATGCAAATATATACTTCAGTATTTTGCGAGCACAGAGAGATCGCCTCGGGAGTGGGTGGCGCTAACGCGCTCTTTTAGCGCGTTTTGCATGTTTCGACTCTCTGATTGGTTAAATTTTCTGCACAGCATCATGGGTAATGTAGTTTTTCCACCATTAATGCTGTTAAACGCGATCATTTTAAAAGTAAGTTGAAATAATTTGAGCTGACTGCATCAGCAGAAGCAAATACCAACCAATAGCTCACAGTAAGGTTTATAAGCTATTGTTAAAAATCGGTTTGGAGAGATTGAATGAAGTTTTTACTGTTGTACGTTATTGTGAATTCATCCGGTCATAAAACATAAAAGGTCCAGTTTTTGAGTTCTTAAAACCTCCTAAATCTAGTTTAATACTACATTAGAAAAGCCAGCAGATGCTCACAAGAGCAAAGCAAGAGCTTCAGATTGTTATTAGAAAGATCACTGCACTACTAATACAGTAAGTTAAAATATAATATAATATCTCTCATATTCAATGCAACCATCAGATCCGAAGCATTTATGAAATAGCAATTATCTTGTGACTGACAGCGTTACCCTTAATCTGCTCACAAACTTTTTGGCTTAAGAACTGCAGCTAATTAACCACACACACAAAAACAGGAATGCATTTAAATATTGATCGTCACACACACGCACACACATGCTGCTCGAGTATTATGTGTGTGCGAGTATGATTATGAATATTTTAGGAGCACATTTAACACGGTGAAGCCACACAGCTTCGGAGAGGGATTTGAGCCCACTCATCAGCTAATGACCCTGGGCGCTTCCAGCAAACCTCTTCATATTTTAAAGAAAGTCGATAACGCAAGCAGCCCAGTCAGCAGCATTAAGATTCATACAGACGCCACGGGACCTGAAAAAATTAATAACACGCGTGCCTAACAATCCATCCTGTGATTTAGAGCAGGACTGAACCGCTCTGCTCGAGATGCAAAGTGGTAATGAAAACACATCCGAGATGAATTCTGAACACGCGCCCTTTCAAAACCTTCGAAACAAACATCTCCGTCTCTTTTCAAAAGTCATTTGCAAAAAGTCATTTAAAGTTAAAATAATTATTAAAAATGTGCTTGATGACGATATCACTAAATCCATTTAAAGTCCCCCTGAAGTCGATCATTTTATACCTTGAAACTCATCTTTGATCACCAAAATGACAACCGTGCCTCATTTAGTATTCACGGTTTTATGAATATGCAAATGATCCCCGCCTCCACTCAGTCACTCAGAGATCCACTGGTTGATGATCACACGTTGATCTGATTGGTTACAAGGTGGTTTGTGACGTCAGAAACACCAAACCGTGTTTTTGAGACCGTCTTTGGTTCTACGACTTATGAACTTACACATGGTGTGTGTTAAAGCGGATTAAAAACACCACATACACACATAAACAACATTAAAAGCTGGAGTTTCACCACAGGGGGACTTTACAATAAATTAAACAAATTAATAATAATCAGAACTATCAGTTTTCGTAATACACCAAGTCTTGTCGCCAACGTGCAAGAAAGAAAAGACACAAAAACACCCAAAAGCGCTTGATCTTTCATTCTTTCTTGTTTATCACCTATTCAAAGTTTGGCCTCAGCCACATGCACTCACAGCATCATCTCTACAGCGAAGCTGGGCCGATCTCCCAGACCCAGAGAGGCTAGACAACATATGGCGCCCGCCGTCTCTCAACGGTTCTGTGACAGTCTCACACACACAGAGAGAGAGAGAGAGAGAGACAGAAGGACCTGCTGTAAGAGGAAATCCCACAAATCGACTTCATCCTGATGCATCTTTAGTTTGACCTTTGGATAAAGTCTGCTGGTGCACAACTTATTCTGGCAAAATAAATAAAACAATTCTTTAAGCAGGGTTTGACATTAACTCTTGTCCACGCGTCCAGGGTAAGTGGATTTTTTGAAGGAGCAAGTGAAAGATAATTGTACTTCTGAAACGTTTTGAACAAATCGTTTGAGTTAAAGATTCAATGACTCATTTATAAACAAGGCCTCATTCTTGGATATTAGCTATTTGAATGTATCAGTTGAGTCAAAGATTCAGAGACTCATTCGTAAAAACGAACACATTCTTCGATATACAGTATCAGCCATTTGAACGAATCGGTTGAGTCAAAGATTCAATGACTCATTCGTTCATAAATAACTGCCTCATTCTTGGATATATCAGCCGTTTGAACGAATCGATTGAGTCAAAGATTCAATGACTCATTCATTCATAAATAACTGCCTCATTTTTGGATATATTAGCCGTTTGACCGAATCAGTTGAGTCAAAGATTCAATGACTCATTCATAAATAACTGCCTCATTCTTGGATATATATCAGCCGTTTGAACGAATCAGTTGAGTCAAAGATTCAATGACTCATTCATAAATAACTGCCTCATTCTTGGATATCAGCCGTTTGAACGAATCGATTGAGTCAAAGATTCAATGACTCATTCATTCATAAATAACTGCCTCATTCTTGGATATATCAGGCTTTTCAACAAATCGGTTGAGTCAAAGATTTAATGACTCATTCATTCATAAATAACTGCCTCATTCTTGGATATATCAGCCGTTTGAACGAATCGGTTGAGTCAAAGATTCAATGACTCATTCATTCATAAATAACTGCCTCATTCTTGGATATATCAGCCGTTTGAACGAATCGGTTGAGTCAAAGATTCAATGACTCATTCATTCATAAATAACTGCCTCATTCTTGGATATATCAGCCGTTTGAACGAATCGGTTGAGTCAAAGATTCAATGACTCATTCATTCATAAATAACTGCCTCATTCTTGGATATATCAGCCGTTTGAACGAATCGGTTGAGTCAAAGATTCAATGACTCATTCATTCATAAATAACTGCCTCATTCTTGGATATATCAGCCGTTTGAACGAATCGGTTGAGTCAAAGATTCAATGACTCATTCATTCATAAATAACTGCCTCATTCTTGGATATATCAGCCGTTTGAACGAATCGGTTGAGTCAAAGATTCAATGACTCATTCATTCATAAATAACTGTCTCATTCTTGGATATATCAGCCGTTTGAACGAATCGGTTGAGTCAAAGATTCAATGACTCATTCATTCATAAATAACTGCCTCATTCTTGGATATATCAGCCGTTTGAACGAATCGATTGAGTCAAAGATTCAATGACTCATTCATTCATAAATAACTGCCTCATTCTTGGATATATCAGCCGTTTGAACGAATCGGTTGAGTCAAAGATTCAATGACTCATTCATTCATAAATAACTGCCTCATTCTTGGATATATCAGCCGTTTGAACGAATCGGTTGAGTCAAAGATTCAATGACTCATTCATTCATAAATAACTGCCTCATTCTTGGATATATCAGCCGTTTGAACGAATCAGTTGAGTCAAAGATTCAATGACTCATTCATAAATAACTGCCTCATTCTTGGATATATATCAGCCGTTTGAACGAATCAGTTGAGTCAAAGATTCAATGACTCATTCATAAATAACTGCCTCATTCTTGGATATCAGCCGTTTGAACGAATCGATTGAGTCAAAGATTCAATGACTCATTCATTCATAAATAACTGCCTCATTCTTGGATATATCAGCCGTTTGAACGAATCGGTTGAGTCAAAGATTCAATGACTCATTCATTCATAAATAACTGCCTCATTCTTGGATATATCAGCCGTTTGAACGAATCGGTTGAGTCAAAGATTCAATGACTCATTCATTCATAAATAACTGCCTCATTCTTGGATATATCAGCCGTTTGAACGAATCGGTTGAGTCAAAGATTCAATGACTCATTCATTCATAAATAACTGTCTCATTCTTGGATATATCAGCCGTTTGAACGAATCGGTTGAGTCAAAGATTCAATGACTCATTCATTCATAAATAACTGCCTCATTCTTGGATATATCAGCCGTTTGAACGAATCGATTGAGTCAAAGATTCAATGACTCATTCATTCATAAATAACTGCCTCATTCTTGGATATATCAGCCGTTTGAACGAATCGGTTGAGTCAAAGATTCAATGACTCATTCATTCATAAATAACTGCCTCATTCTTGGATATATCAGCCGTTTGAACGAATCGGTTGAGTCAAAGATTCAATGACTCATTCATTCATAAATAACTGCCTCATTCTTGGATATATCAGCCGTTTGAACGAATCAGTTGAGTCAAAGATTCAATGACTCATTCATAAATAACTGCCTCATTCTTGGATATATATCAGCCGTTTGAACGAATCAGTTGAGTCAAAGATTCAATGACTCATTCATAAATAACTGCCTCATTCTTGGATATCAGCCGTTTGAACGAATCGATTGAGTCAAAGATTCAATGACTTATTCATTAACAACTGCCTCATTGTTGGATGTATTATCTATTTGAACAATTTTTTGGGGTCAAAGATTCAATGACTCATTCATAAATAACTGCCTCATTCTTGGATATATCAGCCGTTTGAACGAATTATTTTAGTCAAAGATTCAATGACTAATTCATTCATAAATAACTGTCTCATTCTTGGATATATCAGCAGTTTGAACGAATTGTTTGCGTCAAAGATTCAATGATTAATTCATTCATAAATAACTGTCTCATTATTGGATAAACGTATTAGCTATTTGAACGAATCAGTTGAGTCAAAGATTCAATGACTCATTCATAAATAACTGCCTCATTCTTGGATATACGTGTTAGCTATTTGAACGAATCAGTTGAGTCAAAGATTCAATGACTCATTCATAAATTACTGCCTCATTCTTGGATATACGTATTATCTATTTGAACAAATCAGTTGAGTCAAATATTCAATGACTCATTCATTCATAAATAACTGCTTCATTCTTGTATATATTAGCTATTTGAACGAATCAGTTGAGTCAAAGATTCAATGACTCATTAATGAAAAATCTGCTTCATTCTTGGATATACGTATTAGCCATTTCAACGAATCAAAGATTCAATGACTCATTCATTCATAAAAAAACTGTTGGGGGTGTGGCGTGAGAGTGTGAGAATTGAATCAATTGCGTGAGTCTCACACTGAATGCATGAGAGTTGGCAATTTAAAAAAATAATTTTAAGAAATTATTAAAAATGGCATTTATATTCCTATAAAATTGGTCTTAGAACTCTTGGAAGTCAACAGTTGTCCTCCATGTGGTTCTTTGACGACATGCAATTTGATTGGTTGTGAATAACAAATCACAAATGTTAAAAGCCATCGAATAGACGGTAGCAAATCTAGACTGTGCATGATGATAAATCATCCTTAATTTTCATGCACACGCAGAACCACACGAGTTCTGCCATCTCTCTACAAATGCAAATGAACATCTGTGATGTGTAAAACAGCCCCAGAACACGATCACTAGCATCATTTCAAAACAAACCGCTAGCAATTTTCTTTGTTGTTGTTGAGAGCCGCAGAACTAGTGCGGGTCTACAGAGGACAGTGGAAGTTGGATTGGGAAAGCCCTGATTGTCTCTCTGTGCAGTCATTTCCGTTGCCTTGAAAGAAAGCAAAGAGAAAACAGAGTGGATCAATAACTCATTAGAGCGAGGCTATCAGTAAACTGGAGTACCATGAGGACGGTAATGGCCAGCAGAGACTGACTGCGAAACACACAGCAAACGCCCAATCCATCAGTCCTCAGCAAAACAGACACTTGTGTGATGAATATCATTAGCGCCTTCTTAATACTAGGTCAAACCCTATACAAAACCAAAGACAATCTCAAAAACACGGATTGAAATCACGAACATTCGAACACACCTCTACGACCTGCGTGTAAAAGCAGAGTTTCATGTTTGCATGACATGTGGACTCAATCCTTATCTAAAAAAATCAAATTAATTTGTCACAATCTGTATATGAAATGTCATTTACACTTGAAAGCGTTGTTTATTGAAGAGTGCGCATACGTGATAACGAGCCGATGAGTGAATCTGGAAATAAAGCGAAATAACTGATAAAAGTTAGAAATAGTCCTCAGATGCATGTAACATGTAATTATAGAACTTATTAAAATTAGAAGTTATTACTCCACCACATGCGTGACATCATTATGACATCATCATTATATATACAGTACATCATGCATGACATTCCAGGATTTTCTCCATATAATGGACTTCAATGGGAACCAAACGGTTCAAGGTCCAAAAGACAGTGCAAACTGTTCAAAGGGCTTTAAACGATTCCAGACGATGAATAAGCGAAACGATCGCTCATTTAATAAATAAATAACAAAGTTTAAGTTTTATAAAAACTTATTTAAACTTATAAAAACTTATGACACGAATCTTTTTTCGTGTCATTTGGTTCTGGAGTTGACTCAGGAAAAGATTTGTTCATTTTGATGAACAGGAGAGTCACGAACGCGCATCACAGAACAGAGCAAGGCGAGCATTTGAGCTTATAAAACTTAAACTTTGTTATTTATTTATTAAATGAGCGATGGTTTCGCTTGATAAGACTCTTATTCATCGTCTGGAATCGTTTAAAGCCGTTTGAACAGTTTGCACTGAAACTCTCATTCAGACCTTGAACCATTTGGTTCCCATTGAAGTCCATTAATCCTGGAATGTTTTCATCAAAAACCTTAATTTCTTTTCGACTAAAGAAAGAAAGACATGGACATCTTGGATGACATGTGGGTGAGTAAATTATCAGCAAAAGTTTTTTTTAAAGTGAACTACTCCTTTAACATCCACTCAGAGAACAGCTTAGTTTCAATACTCAATACGCCCATATCAATGCTAACAGCAGTTTTGCACAAGCACACATCACTCATGTTTCGTTCAAATCCAGTTATCTCTGTTGAAATAGAGTGAAGGTTAGAGACTGAGAGCCGTTTCTGTCATTTCCGTCTTGCTGCATCCGCTGAACACCAGCATGAGGACCCATATGTGCATCTAACACTCGGCTCCCAGCGGGCACCAGCTTTGGCACCGATACTGTCCACACATCTGCCTAGCTGCCAATAGTGCCAGTTTGCACTGTCCTGGTTATCGGGGAAGCCCTGCTTCTTTCTCTCCATCTGCGCTGGCTAATGCAGATAATGCTGGAGGTCTGTTACCCCGACCCCAAAGCCTGTTAGTGTCAGTTTTCATGCATTCAGTAACTTGAGGTTTGTAATTGATGAATTGCATGCACACAATCCTTTAAGTCGGTGATGAAATAAAAACATGATTTATAGGTCTTACATTTTTGACTGCGATCACTGTAAAAAAAAAAAAAATTCTAACTTAAATTTTTAAGTACAACCAACTTAGGTGTTTAAGTCGCCTCAAATTAAAATACATTACATTGACTTAAAAAAATAGTTGAATATTGTATAAAAGTTTAAAGCAATTTAAAAGCAATGTAAAAAATATAGATATATATTGGCATAACGTGTTGATCATATAATTTTTTTACAGTGTTGGGACAGGTCAGATCACAGGTTATTGTTTGTACACTGTGAAAAAATATTTTCATGATTTCTTCGTTTGTCAAATCAACTTAAATAATTTATGTAGTTCATACAACATAATATTTACACCAAAAAATTAAACAAAAATATCTGAATAACTTATATTGCCAAAATTGAAGACACCTGATGTTAACAAGCAGAATCACTGAAGGAGAAAACCGGCATTTTAAAACAAACCTAAAACAAACACCGATCACCATAATGGTGACTTAAATTACTCATTTACAAAAGTTTTACTCATTTTAAATGGTTAATTAATTTGATTAATTATTACTCAATTCTGAAGTGTAAAATTGAATTAATAATATTGCTTGCCACAATTTTTCGATTAGATAAAGCGCATTCATTTTTACAGTGTATTCTACTATTATAATACATACACGGCATGGCTTTTTGTTGTAATAGTGTATCAGTAGTGTATTATGGGTACATTTGCATTTATATTGTATTTTTATAATAGTTAAAGTGCACTCATTAAGTTTGGGCTTCGATGATAAAACTAAAACTATTGCAAGTTTATTTTTCCTTTAAGACTGGGGAAAAATACTCTTGTACCATGAAATTACTTTGTACAATGAAAATACATACAATCTAACTGAAAAAAACTTAATTCAAAACAGATCTATGCTTTATTCCCCAATTTTTACATATTGTTCCATACTTTATAGGTACACTATATATACCGAAGTAAGCTGTAACTTCATTTTACTGGCGCAGTACTTCCGTGCTGTAATCTAATCATGCTAACTGATGTATTTAAGTAATGTTAACTAGTGAACCTTATTGTAAAGTGTTCCCATCATGTTATGAATGGTGAGTATCTCTCCCTCTCTCAAATTAATATTCACCACAAATCAAGATTCAAAAAGCAAAACATCGCCAAACGCAAAAAAGTCAAACCATTCGGTTTTGAGAGCAGAATAACTCCAATGTTTGGGTCCTGAAGGCCAGCCCTGTTCCTGACATATGCTCTGGGAAGAAGGCAGACTGGAGTCGGGTCCAGTGTCATGTCTGCAACTCGTTTTCCTCGATCCCGCGTGGTGAGGATCGCTTATCCCCCCGCAACTGCACATATGCTCGAGACATTGAACAGTTGGACGTGGCCGTGGGCTAAACTGGGTCAGGCTGGCACAGATGGAGCCAAACTCCCAGTGGGTCACCAGAAGCTGAACAAAAAAGAAAACTGCTGTCTTTGAATCCTTGTCTCCATTTACAAAACGAAATAACAAAACCTGTAAATTCAATCCAATCTGGGTCGCGTGGCTCTGCGGATGTCAGGCCTCGGAACATAACGGATGTCTAGTTAACTTAAAAAACAAAGCTTGACATGTTTTTGCTGCTTGATGTTGCCTCTGATGTAAGTACTCCCCCCGTTCCTCTCGAATAGAGCAGAGTTCGTTGTTTTATTAAAAGGCCGCGATGTCGGAGATCCTCTGGAGGTTTTAAACTTTTGCAAAATTTAAAGAACATGACAGTTACCCCGGGAGAGCGCGAATGATGCTTTCCAAATGAGGCTGCTGTAGAGCGCTGATATGTCTGAACAACGGAGTTGAGGAAAATCCTAGGAAATCCAACATGGGAAGACCTGTTTTAAGTGGCAGTCCATTGCAAACCACACATTTTGGCACAGCATTGGGGAAACATGACACATTATCACTTATTTAATACAACAAGTGTTACAGAATAAACATGGAACATAATAGGACCCAGTAGCGAACCCTGGGGAACTCACATGGAATAATCCAACTTTTTCATATAATATAGTCAACAAATTCCTCAGACATGTTTTAAGTGGCAGTCCATTGTAAACCACACATTTTGGAAACTGGAGAGCAGCATTAGTGAAGCTTGACATAGTCTATTTAATACAACAAATCTTATATTCACATTTAATCCTTAAAGCGACTTACAATTAAGGAGAGCAATAGAATAATTATGGAACATAACAGGACCCAGTAGTGAACCCTGGGGAACTCACATGGAATAATCAAGGAAAATGGTGTATTTTTCATTTAATATAGTCACTAAATTCCTCAGATGTGTTTTAAGTGGCAGTTCATTGTAA
The DNA here is from genome assembly GCF_016745375.1 of Pimephales promelas. The sequence continues at coordinate 5,557,906 of NW_024121399.1, forward strand.
ACCACACATTTTGGCACCCCTGGAGAGCAGCATTGGGGAAACCAGACACATTATCTCTTATTTAATACAACAAGTGTTACAGAATAAACATGGAACATAATAGGACCCAGTAGCGAACCCTGGGGAACTCACGTGGAATAATCCAGCTTTTTCATATAATATAGTCAACAAATTCCTCAGACATGTTTTAAGTGGCAGTCCATTGTAAACCAAACAGTTTGGAAACTGGAGAGCAGCATTAATGAAGCTTGACATAGTCTATTTAATACAACAAATCTTATATTCACATTTAATCCTTAAAGCGACTTACAATTAAGGAGAGCAATAGAATAATTATGGAACATAACAGGACCCAGTAGTGAACCCTGGGGAACTCGCGTGGAATAATCCAGGAAAAGGGGGGATTTGTCAAATATTAAAGTCAACAAATTCCTCAGACATGTTTTAAGTGGCAGTTCATTGTAAACCAAACAGTTTGGCATAGCTGGAGAGCAGCATTAGGGTAGCTTGGCACTGTCTTCAACCATTTCAACAAATGTTATATTTACATTTAATCCTTAAAGGGATACTCCACTTTTTTTGGAAATAGGCTCATTTTACCACCCCCCTAGAGTCAAACAGTTGGGTTTTACCGTTTTTAAATCCATTCAGCCGATTTTGTGATATTTAGAAGAATATCAGTAACCAGACAGTTTCTGGTCTCATTGACTTCCATTATATTTTTTTTTCCTACTATGGAAGTCAATGTGACCAGAAACTGTCTGGTTACTGATATTCTTCTAAATATCAAAAAATCGGCGGAATACATTCGAAAACTGTAAAACTCGACTGTTTAACTCTGGGGGAGTGGTAAAATGAGCCTATTTCCAAAAAAAAGTGGAGTATTCCTTTAAAGCGACTTACAATTAAGGAGAGCAATAGAATAATTAGGACCCAGTAGCGAACCCTGGGGAACTCACATGAAGTAATCCAGGAAAAGGGGGTATTTTTCATTTAATATAGTCAATAAATTCCTCAAGTAGTACAAAAAAAGTCTTCTTCTCACTCTTTCATGGCTTGTTCGGAAAAAAAAAATGTATTTCCAGTATTTCCTTGTGTAATAGAGTACAAAGGTTTCTGTGTAGTAATGTTGTGAACTTCCTCAAGAGACCAGACGCCCAACGTTGAATAAACTAAGCCCAGATGCAGAGTTGTCCTCCAGTATGCAAGTTGCCCAAGTATGCAAAGCATTTGTTTATGTGTGCCATGAGTCTAGCAAGTGTTTACACAACTGTATCTCTTGGAACGAAGTCAAGTTTGCAGCTGCAGCACCAAATAATTCATCGCCCGCTTCACGCCCAGGAGAAGCCACAGGTAGTTGATGAAGTGGCAGTGCCAAGCATCCCAACTGGCATAGACAAAGCGCAGCTGCTGAGAGTCAACGCAGCCAGATGCTGCCGTCAACGTGCCATGTGTTTAAAGAGGGGCAAGAGGGGGAGAGCGAGGCGCTTGCCAAGGCATTCTCATCTGGTGCCAACCTGACACATGTTTTTGGGACACCCCTTGATTTTCGTTCCCTACTCACTCTCTGAATCTTTCCGAAAAGAGGGGGCTTCTCTCATCTCCCACATTTTTCAGCGAATCCTTGGCTAACCCAATGCGGAGTTGTTGGCGCCCACTGCCGGACATGCTAGATACAGGGCTGGCGGATAGCCATCGTATAGCGGCGCGTCAAATACACGCTCACCGGGTTGTCTTCGGTCAGCTCTCGGTCTTCTTTCCAATCCAATCCAATCTGATATGTTTGAAGAGCAGCTGGAATTTCAAAAATTTGAACCAGGAACATCCCGGGATCCAAGCCTGATTCCATCCGAAAGAGAAAATCCTCACGAAACAAGGGCGCTCCATCGAAACGTCTGCATCACATGCAATACAAAGCAAAGCGTTAAGAATCAATGATCTGTTGAGTGTTTACCGCCTCAAGGAGGGTGTCCTCTCTTCCAGCTCTTCCTGTGATTGTGAATGGATCGTTCGTTGACGATACTACTTCTCAATCCGGAGGGGAGATTCTCAGACAAAGCTTTCAGTTTTGCAGGAACATGCCATCCCTGTTTACCACGGAGGGGTTTAGGGAAGTGAGAACTTTTTGAATGAGTGCCATGTCTGAACCATTCTTATTTGAGGCCCGCGACTGCCAGCTGGTGGCTAAGTGTGCCCGTGCTGTGAGCTGATGCCAAAACCAGTTGGCATGATGAAGCTTGGGTGATAACAGTGTGATGGCAAAACACACGCAAGCTTAGATGTCAATACTCACCAGCTTTAGTCCATCTGTCTGTATTTTCATCCTATTTTATGTCTGAGTATTATGTATTTGACTTTTCAGCGAAAAACATAGTTTTTTAAAACAATGTATTGTTGTTATTTTATTGTATATATATTTTTAGCATTCCTAACATGCTTAAAAATGCTAATAATTTCTACCTGATGACATTCATGTCACTAAAACAAGATTTTCGTCAGTCAAGTCTCTAATGAAAACAAACATAACATTTTAATGAAAACACTCCCCCATTCTTTTTAATCGCAAGTTAAAAGCTAAAATTAAATGTAAAGATATTGGTGTTCCACTGTGCTTTGTAAAATGCTAACTAAAAGACACACGGACAAGGTCCTTTAAATAAAGGTTCCGCTTCGCTTCGATTTCCACACGGATGTGTTTATACGGCGCACCGTCTCCGGTATGACTTTTTAGGTAAGAAACGTCTCATTCTGCGTGTATGTTTGAGGAAACTATTATAGTTATGTTATGATTTTATGCGTAGCGACATCAGAAAACATTATAAAGAATAAACTTTCGAGTTGTGAGTCTTTCTAAGCCTAAGAAATGCGGGATTATATGTTTTATGGCACCACTGTTGTTCTGAGATTTACTTTTATTATGCTTGGGGTCCATAGTCCTGCTTATGAAAGAGAATGAATGAACGAATTAATAATAAAGGTAGTTAAGTAATAATAAAGTCAAAACATAAAGTAATAATAAAGTTATCTTTAATAATAACAAAAGGAGTGGGTACATTTTATTTAGATAGTCCATATTAGACATTATACTGACTAACCTTTGAACTTATATGACAATTTATTCTATTAACACGAACCCTAAAAGTCTAATACTATAATGACTGCTAGTTTACATGTATTTGCAAAGTTACTTGTAGTTTGTAGAATGTCTAAAGTGGATCATCAAAATAAAACATTTCTTACATAAAAATAGGTTGATAATTTTTTATCATATTTATGTAAGGGCCAGTGAAAATGCTGACAGTAAGCGTAAGCATCTTTCATGTTAAATCCTGTGTTGTGAGCCTATTATTTGGCTATTTTATTTTTATTATAGACTGTTTATTAAAGGAATAGTTCACACAAAAATGTCAGTTCTGTCATTATTTACTCAACCTCATGTCGTTCTAATCTTGTAAGACTTTCATTCATTGTTTCATTCTTGAAGGCTTTAAAAAGTTTATGAAGAGATCGTTAAACCAATCCATATGAATTGAGACGTTTAGTCCAAATTTTCTGAAGAGACTTGATTTAATTAAGGCTTTTATTCACATATAAACATTCATCAGCCGATCTGCCCCGGTCTAATCTTAATACGTTTATGCTTCATCTTTAATTTCAAATTCTTAAATTTGATCAACAAATAAATTAAAATAATTAGACACTATGGGGCTGTTACCAATCAAATTAAATAATTTACACTGAAAAATAACAAGTGCGTTCATTAATGTTATGATATTGTTTTAATATAAAAAATGTTGAGGAAAAAATGATACTTTCTTGATGAGCGAGTCATTGAGTCATTCATTCAAATGATTCGTTCAAAGTAACATCTGATTCATTCAAGAATTATGCAGTTGTTTATGAATGAGTCACTTATTATTGAACAGTGTCACACATTGCCAACATATGACAAAGTTCTCTCAATGTTTATATGTGAATAAAAGCATCATATAAAGCGATCGATTACTTTTATATCAGCAAATGTATATGAATGAAAGTCTTATACAGGTTTGGAACGACATGAGGGTGAGTAATAATGACAGGAATTCTCATTTTTGGGTGAACTATCCCTTTAAAATATGCTTTTCTTTCATTTTTATTTTAGACGGATGAAACGCTAAGATGTCTTTCTGGAGCTGCTCTCACTGTAAAGCTGGCAGAAGAGCCCTGAAGTGGCTTCTGGGAAATGTAGTGCACCGGAGAGCCCTCCACAAAACCTCTCCAGCTCTTGGGAGAATCGCTCCTGTTTTCTCCAGAGCGCCTGCGTATGGAGACAGTGTGGCCATTATGGATCACAGCGGGAGCCACACCTACAGCTCCCTCTACAAAAGCAGCAAAAGCCTGGCGGGACTCATTACCAAAGCTCTCGCCTGTCAATCAGGAGACCTGAAGGGCGAGCGAATCTCATTTCTGTGTGCCAACGACGCATCTTACACCGTGGCTCAGTGGGCGTCATGGATGTGTGGTGGCATATCGGTTCCCCTATACAGAAAACATCCTCTAAATGAGCTGGAATATGTCGTCTCAGACTCCCAAAGCTCGCTGTTGGTCGCCGGAGAACCTTTTATTGATACCCTCGAGCCCTTGGCCCAGAAACTAGGGCTGCCCTGCCTACAGATTCCCACCACTTTAGATGCTCTTCAGAGTGAGGACACACAGATGTTGCCCGAGGACGTCTCCGATTGGGCAGAGAGACCAGCGATGCTCATCTACACCAGCGGCACCACGGGACGACCCAAAGCAGCGCTGCACACACACAGCAGTCTGCAGGCCATGGTGAATGAGCGCTCGGGTTTTGTAAACTAACTGGCGCATGAAAGTTTTATCAAACTTGAATAGCGATGTTGACTAACTAAAGCTGTCAAGTTGAATTCTGATAATATCTGAAAAGCTGAAATATATATATGAAGAGTTCAGATGCAAAAGCCTCTAAATGCCATTTGAAATTTTCTTCTTTAATGATGATTTTTATCAAACTTGTATATTTAAGTTCAGTGATTTCACTTAAATAACAATTAATAGGTAATTATCATTGCCATTTAAGTGAAATCACTGAACTTAAATATACAAGTTTGATAAAAATGATCATTCTAGAAGAAAATTTCAAATGGCACTTAGAGGCTTTTGCATCTGAACTCTTCATATATATATATATACTGGTGAAACCATCATGCAAAAGTTCATGTATTACAATTATTTAAATTAAAAGGGGAAACTAATATATTTTGTATGTACATACAGTACAGTAGGCGTGATTATACTTTTCAGAGGGCCGGCGACATTTCTGTATTTAATATATTTTTTTTATTGATTTCATGTAATATTCTAATTTTCTGAGATTTTGAATTTGGGGTTTTCATAAGCTGTAAGCCATAATCATCAAAATGATCATTTTTGCACGGTATTCAAATTTTTCGAGTTTCACCTGTATATTTATATTAGGGATGCATGATATATCGGCTACCATAATATCGGTATCGGCCGATTTATGTTCATTTTTAATGTTAGCGTTATCAGCCTGATAAGAAAATTTGGCCGATATATTAAAGCCTATAAATAATGTATTATTTCCTTGACGCTTTAGATGCGCACTGTTCAACATGATGGTTTTGAATTGCTTGAAATATGATTGAAATCACTTAAAAAAAGGAAAATGCAGCCCAAGTCTGTCATATCGGCTACAGAAAATTATCATGAGAACATTATAATTGTGTTTGGGATGTTGCTTTTAATGGTGAGACTTATCAGGCTCTCAAAAATTTTATCAAAAATTGGATTTAGATTTATCTGCCAAAATATCGGTTTCAGACTCATAAAATTATCGGTTATTGGTATCGGCCAAAATATTAATATCGGTGCATCCCTAAAAATGTTATCGAACTTAAACAGCGATGTTGACCTCTGAGTAACTATGGTCAACTAAAGCTGTCAAAAGATGAATTCTGATAACATCTGAAAATCTGATAGATATATATATATACAGGTGAAACTCCAAAAATTATAATATCATGCAAAAGTTCATGTATTTCAGTTATTTAAATTAAAAGGTGAAACTAATATATTTACTAATATACAGTATGCATGATTATACTTTTCAGAGGGCCGACATTTCTGTATTTAATATTTTTTTTTATTGATTTTATGTAATATTCTAATTTTCTGAGATTTTGAATTTGGGGTTTTCATAAGCTGTAAGCCATAATCATCAAAATGATCATTTTTGCACGGTATTCAAATTTTTCGAGTTTCACCTGTATATTTATATTAGGGATGCATGATATATCGGCTACCATAATATCGGTATCGGCCGATTTATGTTAATTTTTAATGTTAGCGTTATCAGCCTGATAAGAAAATTTGGCCGATATATTAAAGCCGATAAATAATGTATTATTTCCTTGACGCTTTAGATGCGCACTGTTCAACATGATGGTTTTGAATTGCTTGAAATATGATTGAAATCACTTAAAAAAAGGAAAATGCAGCGCAAGTCTGTCATATCGGCTACAGAAAATTATCATGAGAACATTATAATTGTGTTTGGGATGTTGCTTTTAATGGTGAGACTTGTCAGGCTCTCAAAAATTATTTCAAAAATTGGATTTTGATTTATCAGCCAAAATATCGGTTTCAGTCTCATAAAATTATCGGTTATTGGTATCGGCCAAAATATTAATATCGGTGCATCCCTAAAAATGTTATTGAACTTGAACAGCGATGTTGACCTCAGAGCAACTATGGTCAACTAAAGCTGTCAAAAGATGAATTCTGATAACATCTGAAAATCTGATAGATATATATATATACAGGTGAAACTCCAAAAATTATAATATCATGCAAAAGTTCATGTATTTCAGTTATTTAAATTAAAAGGTGAAACTAATATATTTACTAATATACAGTATGCATGATTATACTTTTCAGAGGGCCGACATTTCTGTATTTAATATTTTTTTTATTGATTTTATGTAATATTCTAATTTTCTGAGATTTTGAATTTGGGGTTTTCATAAGCTGTAAGCCATAATCATCAATTTTTTAACTTTTGCATGATATTCAAATTTTTTGAGTTTCACCTGTATATTTACATTAGTGATGCATGATATATCGGCTACCATAATATCGGTATCGGCCGATTTATGTTAATTATTAATGTTATCGTTATCGGCCTGATAAGAAAATTTGGCCGATATATTGGCCGATAAATAATGGATTACTTCCTTGACTCTTTAGATGTGTCAAGACTGTTCAACATGTTTTTGAATTGCTTGAAATATGACTGGAATCACTTAAAAAAGGAAAATGCAGGGCAAGTCTCTCATATACGGCGATATCAGAATATGGCGTTTTAGTCGTTTTCACGGACTCGTGTGATGTGAATGGGGACTGTTTTGACAACATGGTTGTCTATACCCCCGAAAAAATGCAATTTGTCATTCATTCTTGTGTAAATTTACCCTAAAATATTTCTATATCTAAAATCTGATTGGATGAGCCACATTTTAAGCTGTTTGGGAAAATAAAATGCTTGCAATTCTCAAATCTCATAGCCCCAAAAACAGCATACTGTTGCATGCCTGATGGGACTGTTTTTTAAGAGCAAAAAAACTGCTGCTGCTGCAAAAAAAAAAAAAATCACGGTAACAATTTTTTACCTAATGTTGGTTCCCATTGACTTCCATTGTATGGATAAAAAATACAACGAAAGTCAATGGGAACCAAAACGGTTTTCTTAAATACATTCTTCAAAATATCTTCTTTTGTGTTCTGCAGGAGAAAGAAAGTCATTGAGGTTTGAAACAAAGCAACGGTGACAGGATTTTCTTTTTTGGGTCACACAAAGCCTCTAATAGCTTGTTTTATTCGAGTAATAATAATTGTCCACTTTGTGGGAATTATTTCCAATAACCTCACAACTCTGATAGGCATGTGTTCTGGAGATATTCATCATCGATGATCGAATGAGAAGGTCAGGAGTTTCACATGCTCAGATGTTGAGTATTTAGTGTGAGATGAAGGCCGTTTAATAAGACGCCTCGCTCTCCTGATGCCATTGCGTTATTTTACTTTGTTCCACCTCGCCTCCCTGAATAATCATTCTGATTATTTAATTTCATGGGCCACTCAAGGCTGTGGAGTTTTTTCAATCAAAAACTGACCTGCATTTCCAATAGGGTGGAAAATTAGAGGCGAGCGTCTTCGGACAAGCCCGAAGTCAATCGTGTTACCCCTTAAAACTCATCTTTCATAATCAAAATGACACACATAAACTTATTTTTCTGGGAAAACATTTGCTTCATGCCTGTAAATAGATTTTTAACTCATAAATTTGCGCATGGTTTGTCTTAAATCATATTAAAAACACCGCATAGGCACATAAACTACATGAAACACTTGATTTTTTTAGCAAGTACGTGTGTTTCATAATAATAAACCCTGCAGTTTTCCTTTTTCGACAAATTTAGTTTTTCCTTCATATTTAAAATGTTACATTTTATGGTTTAATCGGACTTGTAGGGTCATTAAAAACAAATATCCCTTCTACCTTCATTTTAAATCATATATTTATATTATTTATATATATAAAATAATAAAATGAAATTCAAAAAATATATCATTTAAAATTTTTATTTTATTATTAAATTATATTATTATTATTTTATTATTAATTTTATTATTAAATAATGAAGTAATGGCTGAATTTAATATTAAATGAAAACATTACTGTCCAAATATAGAAATTTGGTAATGAGAAATGCATTTTTTTTGTGATGAATCGGTTCAAAAGACTTTAATAAGTGATGATTTGCTCGCAGAATATACTAATACGTAATAATTAGATGCTTTTTAATTCTGTGCAGTATCTGTAATCAGCGAAGATGTGTATTTGATGTTATTTTGACGTACCACAATCATGCAAATGCACTTTTATTTCTAGAGCACATTTAATAACCAAAGTGCTGTACAATCTAACAACAATCAAATGCATAAACTGACACACACAAATTCATAAGATTACATTGAACCAAAAGCCAGTGTAAAAAGTGCAAATTTAAAGCATGTAATGAACGGAAAATGTCAAGTTTTATTTAGGGCTGTGCAAAAATTTATTGCGATTAATCGCATCCAAAATAAAAGTCTATGTTTACATAATATATTTGTGTGTGCTGTATATAATTATTTTGTATATATAAATACCTATGCATGCATGTATATATTTAAGAATTATTTGCGCTTAAATTCTGTTTATATAAATACCTATGCATGCATGTATATATTTAAGAATTATTTGCACTTAAATTCTGTATATATATATATATATAAATACATAATCTATATTATATAAATAGAAATATTTTATATATGAATAACACATTTTCTTAAATATATACATGCATGTGTGTGTATTTATATATACAACATAATTATATACAGCACACACAAATATATTATGTAAACACAGACTTTTATTTTGGATGCGATTAATCGCAATTAATTTTTGCACAGCCCTAGTTTTATTATAATTTTCATTTTTGGGAAGTGTGGACGTTTCGACCTAATTCCGGCCTGCGTGATTGTGAGCACATGCACCAGCCGTAGATAATAATCATGTTCATGCCATAGCACAATGAGAACTAGGCATCATTCAGTCCATTTGAGCGAATTCTCAGATTTTTATGCACAATAGCTCCACGATTCAAGCGTGTGGATGATGGAAACGTAACATTCACACACACCTGTTGTTCTTCTGGCCTTGTAGGTTCAGGGTTTGGTGTCCGAGTGGGCCTGGAGTCGAGATGATGTGATCCTGCACACACTGCCCCTCCACCATGTGCATGGCATCGTGAATAAGCTGATGTGCCCGCTCTGGGTGGGCGCGACCTGTGTCATGCTGCCAGAGTTCAGCGCTCAGAAGGTACCCAAACGACTCTTGTTCATTTTATTATTAAGCCGAAACGCAGACAAGTGAACGGAAATAGGTGAGAAAGAAATCGGATGTTGGAGATCTGTTGAACCACTAGTTGGTGTGGTATTAGTCCCGCCCCTCCTCCACTGTGATTGGCCGGCTGGGAAAGGCAGCCAATCAACTGAAGGATGAATATTTTTCCGGCAAATGCTCGTTGTGAGATAGACGATCAAAGCCTCGTTATTAAATACTCATATTCATATTATAATACAATAATCCCTTTCAGTTGTAATTTAAATAACCCAAATTATTCAGCAGAGCCCTGATCCGCGTCCCAGTGTGCACTAGCGGTGTACTGTAACTGAGAGCAACTAGATGTGTTTGGAGAAGTCCGTCTGAGAGGCCTCCTCTGGGGAAGAACTCGTGAGTCCTGAACGATGAAGTTGTGTGTGCCGTGTGTGTGTGTGTGTGTGTGTGTGTGTGTGTGATGGGTAGGTTTGGGGTCGGGTTAGAGTGTGTGTGTGTGTGTGTGTGATGGGTAGGTTTGGGGTCGGGTTAGAGTGTGTGTGTGTGTGTGTGTGTGTGATGGGTAGGTTTGGGGTCGGGTTAGAGTGTGTGTGTGTGTGTGATGGGTAGGTTTGGGGTCGGGTTAGAGTGTGTGTGTGTGTGTGATGGGTAGGTTTGGGGTCGGGTTAGAGTGTGTGTGTGTGTGTAATGGGTAGGTTTGGGGTCGGGTTAGAGTGTGTGTGTGTGTGTGTGTGTGTGTGATGGGTAGGTTTGGGTCGGGTTAGAGTGTGTGTGTGTGTGTGATGGGTAGGTTTGGGGTCGGGTTAGAGTGTGTGTGTGTGTGTGATGGGTAGGTTTGGGGTCGGGTTAGAGTGTGTGTGTGTGTGTAATGGGTAGGTTTGGGGTCGGGTTAGAGTGTGTGTGTGTGTGTGATGGGTAGGTTTGGGGTCGGGTTAGAGTGTGTGTGTGTGTGTGTGTGTGATGGGTAGGTTTGGGGTCGGGTTAGAGTGTGTGTGTGTGTGTGTGTGTGATGGGTAGGTTTGGGGTCGGGTTAGAGTGTGTGTGTGTGTGTGTGTGTGTGTGTGTGTGTGTGATGGGTAGGTTGGGGTCGGGTTAGAGTGTGTGTGTGTGTGTGTGTGTGTGAAGGGTAGGTTTGGGGTCAGGTTTGGGGTCGGGTTAGAGTGTGTGTGTGTGTGTGTAATGGGTAGGTTTGGGGTCGGGTTAGAGTGTGTGTGTGTGTGTGTGTGTGATGGGTAGGTTTGGGGTCGGGTTAGAGTGTGTGTGTGTGTGTGTGTGTGTGTGTGATGGGTAGGTTTGGGGTCGGGTTAGAGTGTGTGTGTGTGTGTGTGTGTGTGATGGGTAGGTTTGGGGTCGGGTTAGAGTGTGTGTGTGTGTGTGTGTGTGTGTGTGATGGGTAGGTTTGGGGTCGGGTTAGAGTGTGTGTGTGTGTGTGTGTGATGGGTAGGTTTGGGGTCGGGTTAGAGTGTGTGTGTGTGTGTGTGATGGGTAGGTTTGGGTCGGGTTAGAGTGTGTGTGTGTGTGTGATGGGTAGGTTTAGGGGTCGGGTTTGTGTGTGTGTGTGTGTGTGTGTGTGTGTACTAGTGCTGTAGCGGCGCGTCGATGATGTCAAAATTGCGTCGACGTCATATTTTTGCGTTGCCGCTTCTTTATTTATTTATTTTTTGCATGTTCGCGGCGGTACAGCTTGCCACACACACGTGGGAGACCGAAACATTGCAGAATAGAGGACGAAGACGACTAGAAGTGAATGTGCCATCCATTAAATGAATCACACACCGTAAACAAACCCTTAAGAAAAAAAAAACCTTTGCAATTTTGCGCACCCAACGCGTCATTTTTGACGTGTCGAGTATAAACAAGGCTTAGTATAAACTCCGCCTCCGTTTCCCTCCTCAGCTGATATTAATATTTGAACATTCTCTACGATAAAATGTTTGTAAAAAAATATTTTAATAACACGGTTTTGGAGATGGTGTTCAAATACATAGCATTAGACTAACGTTAGCCAGCTTATAGTGTCTTGATTCAGTATTCTAGTATTTATTTGAGATACATTGTTTTTTTATTAATTGAGCAGCAGAAAAATATTCTTTATATTAGTCGTCCAATTAGTCAGTAGATTAGTCGACTAATCGATGAAATAATCGCCCAACTAATCGTTTAGTTAATAATCGTGTGTACAGTATGAAAACTGTACCGTTACAAAAAACCAAAAAACATTATGGGAATGGAATTTCCCCATTTAGATAGCTAAATAAACGTGTTTGTGTGTGTGTGTGTGTGTGTGTGTGTGTGTGTGTGAGACGCCCCGAACTGTCACCGTGAGCTGAGTTTGTGTGATGGATTGCCCAGTGTAGCTCTGTATCTGAACACGCCGACTCTCGGTAAGGGCTTTAGAAGCAGATCAATGGATGCCGTGACATTGAGGAATGATCCGCGTTTGGGAGAGGGAGAGGGAGGGGGGTTTACGGCAGCGGGCGGGCGAGCGAGCGAACGGGTTTAAGGTCCAGGAGGATTTAATGGGAGTCAAGGATCTGATTGACAAGAAAGGTCTGGAGAGGACACAACAGGGAAAAAGACATTCAGGACAACAAGAAAGTTACGTTCTCCTGTTCTCCGCAGATCTGACCGTCTTCAAAAAACAAACACCTTCTTCTTCGAGAGATCAAATGCTTTCTTCACCACAAGGGTTTTATTATTTACAACATGCGGTTCAGTAATTTTTAATGAAGCAGAAAAATCAATATCTGAGCCACCATTACTTCGGCTCTGAGTTGTTTGAGTGATGAGCGCTCGTCTCAGATCTGGTGGGAGCGAAACATGCGTGTTGATGAATTTATTGTGGTATGAATGCATTAGACAGAGGCTCTACTGTTATTAATGACGGCATGTAAAAGGTTATCCATCATGTGATGGTGTGGGATGGGTGTTTTCTGCATGTATGTTGCTCATTATTGGATTTCACAGTGTGTTTGTGTGTGATATTAGGCATACAAATAAAGAGAAACAGTTTTATCCGAGACACAATTAAATCTGTAGCTTTCAGTCTGTTAGACATCATTTTAACCCATTAACTGTAAATTTACTTCACTATATTACTATTAAATCCTAATCTAGTCATGATAACTAACTATATATCAATGGAAAGGTCTAAGACTCCTAAATAGATATTTTAGCGCTGTTTCTTTCTTACAAATTATTAGACCTTTGTCACAAAAAGTCAACGCACACACTTTTAATAATTGAAAGTTTTGTTTTTTTAGTGCTAAAAGTTCATAATAAAACATAATTAGTATTTGTTGATAAAAAGATAAAATTATATTTTAATAAGTAAGGTAAGAAGTCCTCTAAAAAGTATAATATATATATATATTATTATTATATTACATATTTTAGTAGTTATCATAAATTAGGTATCATTTGAAAGCTTACGAACTCAGAATTCATCCTGTGAAAACCGTTTTGAAATTGGACCTTGCATTACCATAGAAACGCTAATTTTTATTTGGGCATCATCTTTCATAATTTATTATCAAAACCTTTTCTAATCTTGACAAAACACATATTGTCAGAAAGGTCTGAGTCTCAAGGTTCCATATTTAGTGACAGAAGTGATATTTGGATAGAAATGTATTAATTTGTTATGGCAGAATGCATACAATTACATTCAATGGAATTCAATGGCACCCGGTGGCTATTTTTGGTACTACACCTAAACAAAATCTCATGGGAACTTCAAAATTTGTGATATCAACTTTAAATTTGGAACACAACTTGGTTAGATATATAGCTTTCATTTTATAGTAATTTTATAGTAAAATATTTATTTTATATTAAAAATATATATTAATAAATTTTATTTGATTTAATGTAAATTATAACTTCCATAATTTTTCATACTTTAAATTTTTGAATTTGTGCTTTTACTTCAGTAATAATCTGCTGATTGTTTTCTTTAAAACAAGACCAAACATGGGTATATATTCCAAAGCATTCTTGAATTACAACCATTTAAGTTTGTATAGTGCTTTTTAATGTCAATTATCAAAAAGGGGGGTGACAGGTAAGGGGTTAAAGGTAGTCAATTTTAGAAAATATTGACTCATCTATGTTAATTGACTCTGTGTGTATTCGTTTATCATATTCATTACAAGGGAACTTTAAATCTCAAACCGTTTTCGTACAACTCATCATAGTTGACATAAAATGTTTTTTTAATGCAATATCTTGCCTGTTGCACTGAAACGTGGGGCCAGATTTACTAAACAGGGCAAATTAGCACGAGAGCACAATCCTGTAAAAGTGCAGATAAGAGGCAACACACATTAATGAACACACACACTGTAATGACCAACACGATCTACCAAGAGCAGCTCAAATTATCATCTGGTTTAATGCTTTTTGGGCGTTTAATAATGCTGCCAATAGCAGGAAACTGACTAGCACAAACCTTAGTATATTGCAATCGGTTATAATATCCTTTAATTTTCAAGTGAGAATCTATAGCTTAACAAAAAATAAATTGCTGATCATTTAGATTAAAATTTAGCATTAATATTGACTACACAATTATCGTGGGCAAAAGAATGCACAATAATACAATTTATGCACCGACAGGCTGATACCGATAACCGATAACTCTTAAAATTTTAAATCCGATAACCGATATATTGGCCGATAAATCTAAAAACAAATTTTTATATGATTTGAGAGATTGAATGCATGATATATCGGTTACCATAATATCGGTATCGGCTGGTTTATGTTCATTTTTAATGTTAGCGTTATCGGCCTGATAAGAAAATTTGGCCGATATATTGGCCGATAAATCTAAAACCAAATTTTTATATGATTTGAGAGACTGAATGCATGATATATCGGCTACCATAATATCAGTATCGGCTGGTTTATGTTCATTTTTAATGTTAGCGTTATCGGCCTGATAAGAAAATTTGGCCGATATAGTAAAGCGGATAAATAATGGATTATTTCCTTCAGATGCGGACTGTTCAACACGATGGTTTTAAAGTGCTTAAAATATGATTGGAATCAACGACGTGCAGCGCAAATCTGTAATATCGGCTACATACAATTATCGTGAGAACATATTGCATGATTTATTTAAATAGTCTCCTCCCATAAATACTGCGTCTAAAAGGGAAACTCCCACAAATGCAAATGCAATAATCTCAGACACGATTTTTCACAGGACGTCTTTAGTAAGTCCGACTCCTTACAGTAATTTTTTTAATGTTATATCATGCTTGCATATCTCTGAAATGCACTTTCTGTAAAGCTGCTTTGAAACAATATGTATTAAGTTCAAATAAATTAGAATTTTTCAAAATTTTTCATTTTGCATCTATTGTACTTGGCCCATTTTTTTAGCTGCTTGCTACTATATTTAATGTTTAATTGTGTGTCATGAACGTTGGATATTTTGCTATATTTTGCTGTAGTCCAACAAATTAATTGGCTGAAGTCTTCAAGACAGTTTGATAAATCAAAATTAATTTGATAAAATTATTGGCAAGAACGTCTCCAGGCAAAGCGTGCCAAAATTTATATGAATTTGATGTTTACGCACATACATTGTAGAGTCAGACCGATATATCGGCCGATATTAGGCATTTTCCAAAATATCGGTATCGGCAGTCATAATGGCCAATAAATTAATATTTAAAAAATAAAATAAAAACAGACGAAACACGCTTCAATCATCTCTCCTTGGCCTGTTATATTGAAAATGTATGTTTTACAATTTGCAGTATGATGTCATCTATTGCTAAATTATGGCTCATCATAGACTAGCAAACCACAAAGCTAGCTAATGCCACTATCATCAGTGGAAGACCGCTAACGTTAACATTAATGAGCTTGGAAACCACAATGGACTTGTAATGATTACTGTATTTATAACTAGCATATCTCTAGTTACAGTCCCTGCATTGTAAAATGTAAGTTAGACTTGCGAGGAGTGAACATTTAGACATAGAGAAAAAGTATCAAACGTATCTTGTGCAGAAAAGTTAGCTTTTCTTTTACACGTGTGTGAAATCCAACAATATTTAATAAAAAAAACAAAATATCGGCCGATATATTGGATTTTAAAACGCAAAAATATTTGTATCGGTATCAGCCTTCAAAATCCTGTATCGGTCGGGCTCTACTAAATATGCAGTATGGACATACACACAGATGCATTCAGTTCTTTGTTGGGAGCTAATGTAATGAAAAAGAGAAACCAGAGAAAAACTTGGGTACCAGAGTGGAGAGGAGGGGGAGTGATGAGAGATGGGTTTTTGATGATAAAAGAAGTGTCACTTCGTGTGTGTGTGTGTGTGTGTGTGTTGGTGATGGAGAGAGTGCGAGACAGCAGGAATGATAAGAGCATGGAGGTACTGAAGCAAGAAATAATGAAATGGAGAGAGAGAGAGAAAGAGCGAGAGAGATGTGTCTCCCAGGGGGGGCCGAGCCAAGGAGAATCTGTCGTTCACCTTCAATTAATTCACACGTTTCTCCCACTGTGTTCTAAAGGTGCAGCCAGGCGTGTGTGTGTGTGTGTGTGTGTGTGTGTGTGTGTGTGTGTGAGATGAAAAAGAATGAATTGTTACATGTTGTATCTTTTATGTGTGAATCGTACACATTTATGTTTGATCATCCATCGTACCTCCTTTCATACAATGAAAGTGTGTGACTGAGAACAGAGAGTTAGTGAGTAAAGTTAGAAGCTGCGTAATTGATTTGTGTGAGAAGAAGTGTGTTTATATGGGCAGTTGTGCATCTGTTTCCATCTGACAGACTGGGATGTGTGTGTGAGATGGGTAGGGTTAGTGTAAGGGAATAAATTATACAGTTTGTACTAGAGCCCGACCGATAAAGGATTTTGAAGGCCGATACCGATACAAATATTTTTGGGTTTTAAAATCCGATATTCCGATATATCGGCCGATATTTTATTTATTTATTTATTTATTTTTAAACTGGAGATGATTAGTCACAAATTTTGTCATGCTTATTTGAGTTAAGAGAACTGATGGGGATGTTCTTTTAATTGTTATTCAAGCAATGTATGTCTCGTGAGCAACTCAACGAGTGTTGCCAACAGGAACGGTGTAGAGCGCCCTCTGGTGGACAAACTATACAACTCCAACACTCATGACATGGTTCAAGCGTGATTCGTCCGTTTTTATTTTATTTTTTAAATATTCATTTATCGGCCATTATAACTGCCGATACCGATAGTTTGGAAAATGCCTAATATCGGCCGATAATATCGGTCTGGCTCTAGTTTGTACAGTATAAAAACCATTACGCCAATGGAATATCCCCAAATATATAGGTAAGTGTGTGTGTGTTTGTGTGGGGTTGGAATCGGGTGTGTCGTCCTTCACTATGCTTAACACCACACATTCATCAAACGCAGAGAAAGGCAGTAAAAGCCGCAGTGTGTCCTGCACAGTCTTCGCTCTGACCTCAATAGTAACTCTACTGGGAATCTCAACTGTTTCTCTCCTGCTGTGAATCACACTGACCTTTACAAATCTATACTCGCTTTTTCCTTTTTTAACAACATTCCTCCAGTCGTCAAGCTTCTAGAGTCATGAAGACAAATCGCACTTGATCAGTGACTTAATCGGTATCTGTAGTGTTTCCCCCCCTGTAATTAACAGTAAACGTCTGATTAGTCCAATACTGATACTATCAAGGCTGATTTCTATCCAGTTTATAAAGTTAAACTTTATGCAAGTCTTTTTTGTCTACTCTACCTGTTTTAATGTCTGATTTTACCTAATGTGACCCAATGATACCTGCAGAAAATATATTTTAGTATTCCCATTCAAATCTCTTCTCAGTTCTGGAGACAATGTTTTATTTTTTGCTAATCGACAGTAAAAGTACCGATATTTACCCAGTTAATCGGTTTTAATATTCATTAATTTTCAAAAATAAATGGGCTATATGCACGCATAAAATCCGCATTTGACGCAAGGATGCTCGTCCATTTCCGGTTGTGGAGATTAAAGCGGAGGAAAACCGAGGAAAACAGTCTTCAAAATTTACTGTCCTCCAGTCTTTGAAATGAAACGTACATACGTTTAGATGTAATTTTATATATAGTTATATTTATTTAATATAATTTTAAAAAGAAGCATAAACACAACTAGGGGTGTCTGTTTTATCTGTTTTTGTGACTAACGTTTCTTTAGTATAACCATGGAGTATAAAATTCAATATAAATTCTCGGTATTGCATCGGACTCTACGATCGGCGGAAGTTATCGAGCATCCCTAATGCTTCACCGAAAATACCGCCGTGCATAGAGCCCATTGCTGATCATTTAGCTTAAAATTTAGCATTAATATATTGACTACACAATTATCATGACCAAAGAATTCACAATAATAGAATTTATGCACCGATAACCGATAATTCTTTATATTTGAAAACCGATAACCGATATATTGGCCGATAAATCTAAAACCAGATTTTTATATAATTTGAGAGACTGATATGCATGATATATTGGCTGCCATAATATCGGTATCGGCTGGTTTATGTTAATTTTTAATGTTAGCGTTATCGGCCTGATAAGAAAATTTGGCTGATATATTAAAGCCGATAAATAATGTATTATTTCCTTCAGCTGAGATGCCTCAGATGCGCACTGTTCAACATGATGGTTTTAAAGTGCTTAAAATATGACTGGAATCACTTAAAAAAAAGAAAATCCGTAATATCGGCTGCACAAAATTATCGTGAGAATATTATAATTTTGTGATTGGGACATGGATTTTAATGATGAGAGGTTTTTATTTTATTTTATCAGGCTCTCAAAAATTATATAAAAATTTGGATTTAGATTTATCAGCCAAAATATCGGTTATCGGTTTTCAGATATAAAGAATTATCGGTATCGGCCAAAATTTTTATATCGATGCCTCCCTAGACTTATTTATATCTGTCTCGGTTTCTGATATATCTGTCACTATCAGTCTATGCCCGAAACATTAAAAATTGAGGTTAACTAGCAGGGCTTGACCTTACAATAACAAAGCATATAAAAATAATTATTGGGTAATGCATTGGCCGACATTTTGATATCCGTTTATGCCTAATAGTACACACTTGTATGATTAGGCCTATTTGATTTATTTCCTGTTATACATTGAACTGTTACACATTGGGTTAATAAATGCTAATCTAGTTGTTGTGTTGCAGGTCTGGGAGCAGTTGATCAGTTCAAAGTCTCCGATGGTGAACGTGTTCATGGCAGTTCCCACCATCTACTCAAAACTCATTGAATATTACGACCAACATTTTACTCAACCACAAGTCCAAGACTTCATCAGGGCTGTGTGCAAAGAGAGAATACGGTACTATCCTCTATCTCTCTCTCTCTCTCTCTTATTTAATTTGTTTATTTATATAGCACATTTAATGCAACGACTGTTGCCCAAGGTACTTCACAATCACTAATAAAACTCAAAAATAAGAGGACTACAGAGAAAGAAATAAAAATAAACAAAACATAGACAAGGTAATGATCAAACACCCATCATGAAGATGCCCAGGACGTTTTTATCACATGTGCTTTTAACATGGCCTTACTTTTCGTAAGTGACTTTACGGACCTTATAGAAAGAAGAAAAAAAGAGAAAGACCATCCCAAAGTTTTGGTCCGACATGAGCAATGCTCTGTCGCCCTTATATGTGTATTTTGTTCAGAAAACACAGAGAAGATTTAGACTTTCAGATCTTTCTCTCTCTGTCTTTTATTAAACAAACCACGTTTATGTATCTAGACTCACAGCGTCTGACTTCAGATCCAAACAGCGAGAGCATCTCTTCGCAAGTTCTCTTTCATTCTACATCAAAGAAGAGCCTTCAAACCTTTATTTAGCTCAGCAACGTACTTTACCTCAGGGTCAAATGCTTAAACAAGACTTCTTGAAGAAAAACAAGTGCATAATTTCCCACTGGAGACGACGGCGTGTTCTCTGTGTCTCAGGTTGATGGTGTCTGGTTCTGCTGCTCTTCCTCAGCCGGTTCTGGAGCGTTGGGCCGAGATCACAGGTCATGTTCTGCTGGAGCGCTACGGCATGACGGAGATCGGCATGGCACTGTCAAACCCACTGAAAGGACCACGTGTACCCGGTACTGCATTACGTCATGAAATCCTTGAAAGTTTTTGAATCTGAAAAAAAAAGGCTCTGGAAAGTTTTTTGGAAGATGTTTTCTTGGAAAAAAATGTGTAGAGACCGACCGATAGTGGATTTTACCGATACCGATATTTAGGTTTGACCATGCATACCGATAACCGATTATTCAACCGATATTTTTAAAAATGTATACTGGATTAAAAACAAACTAACACTCCAAGTAAAACTGAAATGTGCTAAATTAAATTACTATATTAAAATGGGAACTTCTACAGAACGAACTCTATAGAAAATAATTTAAACATTAAAATATTACAGGTCAAATATGTGTTTTTTTTAGCTATAACCTAGAAACATTTGTACATTTCATAGGTAACACTTTGCAAGTTCAAATTGTAGAGGTCGACCGATAGTGGATTTTACCGATACCGATATTTAGGTTTGACCATGCATGCCGATAACCGATTATTCAACCGATATTTTTTAAAATGTACACTGGATTAAAAACAAACTAACACTCCAAGTAAAACTGAAATGTGCTAAATTAAATAAATATATAAAAATTAATGTATTAAAATTTCTACAGAACGAACTCTACGGAAAATAATTTAAACATTAAAATATTACAGGTCAAACATGTGTTTGTTTTTTGTTTTTTTTAGCTATAACCTAGAAACATTTGTACATTTCATAGGTAACAGTTTGCAAGTTCGAATTGTAGAGGTCTACCGATAGTGGATTTTACCGATACCGATATTTAGGTTTGACCATGCATGCCGATAACCGATTATTCAACCGATATTTTTTAAAATGTATACTGGATTAAAAACAAACTAACACTTCAAGTAAAACTGAAATGTGCTAAATTAAATAAATATATAAAAATTAATGTATTAAAATTTCTACAGAACGAACTCTACGGAAAATAATTTTAACATTAAAATATTACAGGTCAAATATGTGTTGTTTTTTTTTAGCTATAACCTAGAAACATTTGTACATTTCATAGGTAACACTTTGCAAGTTTCAATTGTAGAGGTCTACCGATAGTGGATTTTACCGATACCGATATTTAGGTTTGACCATGCATACCGATAACCGATTATTCAACCGATATTTTTAAAAAATGTATACTGGATTAAAAACAAACTAACACTCCAAGTAAAACTGAAATGTGCTAAATTAAATTACTATATTAAAATGGGAGTTTCTACAGAACGAACTCTATAGAAAATAATTTAAACATTAAAATATTACAGGTCAAATATGTGTTTTTTTTAGCTATAACCTAGAAACATTTGTACATTTCATAGGTAACATTTTGCAAGTTCCAATTGTAGAGGTCTACCGATAGTGGATTTTACCGATACCGATATTTAGGTTTGACCATGCATACCGATAACCGATTATTCAACCGATATTTTTAAAAATGTATACTGGATTAAAAACAAACTAACACTCCAAGTAAAACTGAAATGTGCTAAATTAAATTACTATATTAAAATGGGAACTTCTACAGAACGAACTCTATAGAAAATAATTTAAACATTAAAATATTACAGGTCAAATATGTGTTTTTTTTTAGCTATAACCTAGAAACATTTGTACATTTCATAGGTAACACTTTGCAAGTTCAAATTGTAGAGGTCGACCGATAGTGGATTTTACCGATACCGATATTTAGGTTTGACCATGCATGCCGATAACCGATTATTCAACCGATATTTTTTAAAATGTATACTGGATTAAAAACAAACTAACACTCCAAGTAAAACTGAAATGTGCTAAATTAAATAAATATATAAAAATTAATGTATTAAAATTTCTACAGAACGAACTCTACGGAAAATAATTTAAACATTAAAATATTACAGGTCAAACATGTGTTTGTTTTTTGTTTTTTTTAGCTATAACCTAGAAACATTTGTACATTTCATAGGTAACACTTTGCAAGTTCCAATTGTAGAGGTCGACCGATAGTGGATTTTACCGATACCGATATTTAGGTTTGACCATGCATGCCGATAACCGATTATTCAACCGATATTTTTTAAAATGTATACTGGATTAAAAACAAACTAACACTCCAAGTAAAACTGAAATGTGCTAAATTAAATAAATATATAAAAATTAATGTATTAAAATTTCTACAGAACGAACTCTACGAAAAATAATTTTAACATTAAAATATTACAGGTCAAATATGTGTTGTTTTTTTTTAGCTATAACCTAGAAACATTTGTACATTTCATAGGTAACACTTTGCAAGTTTCAATTGTAGAGGTCGACCGATAGTGGATTTTACCGATACCGATATTTAGGTTTGACCATGCATACCGATAACCGATTATTCAACCGATATTTTTAAAAAATGTATACTGGATTAAAAACAAACTAACACTCCAAGTAAAACTGAAATGTGCTAAATTAAAATACTATATTAAAATGGGAGTTTCTACAGAACGAACTCTACAGAAAATAATTTAAACATTAAAATATTACAGGTCAAACATGTGTTTGTTTTTTGTTTGTTTTTTAGCTATAACCTAGAAACATTTGTACATTTCATAGGTAACACTTTGCAAGTTTCAATTGTAGAGGTCGACCGATAGTGGATTTTACCGATACCGATATTTAGGTTTGACCATGCATGCCGATAACCGATTATTCAACCGATATTTTTTAAAATGTATACTGGATTAAAAACAAACTAACACTCCAAGTAAAACTGAAATGTGCTAAATTAAATAAATATATAAAAATTAATGTATTAAAATTTCTACAGAACGAACTCTACGGAAAATAATTTTAACATTAAAATATTACAGGTCAAATATGTGTTTTTTTTTTAGCTATAACCTAGAAACATTTGTACATTTCATAGGTAACACTTTGCAAGTTTCAATTGTAGAGGTCGACCGATAGTGGATTTTACCGATACCGATATTTAGGTTTGACCATGCATACCGATAACCGATTATTCAACCGATATTTTTTAAAATGTATACTGGATTAAAAACAAACTAACACTCCAAGTAAAACTGAAATGTGCTAAATTAAATTACTATATTAAAATGGGAGTTTCTACAGAACGAACTCTACAGAAAATAATTTAAACATTAAAATATTACAGGTCAAACATGTGTTTGTTTTTTGTTTTTTTTTAGCTATAACCTAGAAACATTTGTACATTTCATAGGTAACAGTTTGCAAGTTTCAATTGTAGAGGTCGACCGATAGTGGATTTTACCGATACCGATATTTAGGTTTGACCATGCATACCGATAACCGATTATTCAACCGATATTTTTAAAAAATGTATACTGGATTAAAAACAAACTAACACTCCAAGTAAAACTGAAATGTGCTAAATTAAAATACTATATTAAAATGGGAGTTTCTACAGAACGAACTCTACAGAAAATAATTTAAACATTAAAATATTACAGGTCAAACATGTGTTTGTTTTTTGTTTTTTTTTAGCTATAACCTAGAAACATTTGTACATTTCATAGGTAACAGTTTGCAAGTTTCAATTGTAGAGGTCGACCGATAGTGGATTTTACCGATACCGATATTTAGGTTTGACCATGCATACCGATAACCGATTATTCAACCGATATTTTTAAAAAATGTATACTGGATTAAAAACAAACTAACACTCCAAGTAAAACTGAAATGTGCTAAATTAAAATACTATATTAAAATGGGAGTTTCTACAGAACGAACTCTACAGAAAATAATTTAAACATTAAAATATTACAGGTCAAACATGTGTTTGTTTTTTGTTTTTTTTTAGCTATAACCTAGAAACATTTGTACATTTCATAGGTAACAGTTTGCAAGTTTCAATTGTAGAGGTCGACCGATAGTGGATTTTACCGATACCGATATTTAGGTTTGACCATGCATACCGATAACCGATTATTCAACCGATATTTTTTAAAATGTATACTGGATTAAAAACAAACTAACACTCCAAGTAAAACTGAAATGTGCTAAATTAAATTACTATATTAAAATGGGAACTTCTACAGAACGAACTCTACAGAAAATAATTTAAACATTAAAATATTACAGGTCAAATATGTGGTTTTTTTTTTAGCTATAACCTAGAAACATTTGTACATTTCATAGGTAACACTTTGCACTGAACCTGTGATAAATGCTGATAAATGCAAATGAGCCCTGCCTCCACTCACTCTATGCAACACCCCGAGTACACTCAAAAAAGTAATTCATTACCCTTAATTTTTTTAATTGAAGGAAATTATTACACTCAATTCATTCAGAATCAATTATTTTGTTGGGTCAGCACAATTTTGTTGGTTTAGGTCAAATTAATTTACTCTTGTAGATTTAACTAAATGCTAGTCCAACTTAATTTTTTTATTAATTTACAGAGGTTTTACTCTTCTGCATAATGGTAACCAAATGCCCAACATAACTGAGGATCAAACGCTAGAATTAATCCCAAACTTTACTCTCCTAATACAGTCCCTTGCAAAGCATGCTGGGAACTACATCTCATCCACTTTTAAAATTTGAAATAACTGCTCTTGAGTGCCGAATGAAGCGTGTTTATAGATTATAATTATCATATTGCAATAAAAAAGTACTTTGGTCTAAAGTACTTTGTAAATGTTGCAAATAAAGCAAATTAGTTTCAGTTTTCATTTGAATATTAGTGTTTATGTTATCTTTTAGTGTTTATGTTATCTTTAATATTTCTATCTTCTAGTTTTTACTTTTTCTGTAATATTTGAATTTTATTTCGATTAAAAATGTTTAAAAAAAGTAAAAAAAAAAATCCAATATCGTGCAAAAGTTCATTTTTTTCAGTATATTCAGTATACAATTCAACTTAAAAGGTGAAACTAATATATTATATAGACTCATTATATGCAAAGTGAGATATTTCAAACCTTTATTTGTTATAATTTTGATGATTATGGCTTACTGCTTATGAAAACCCCAAATTCAAAATTAGAATATTGTGAAAATGGTTTCAGCTGTAATATCAAAATTATAACAAATAAAGGGATTTGACACAAATTGCAAGATATTCAAATTTTTTTGAATTTCACCTGTTTATATTCATAAGTAAATGAACTCAATGAAATTAAGTTGTGATGAAATGTTCAAAAAGTGTTTTACTTCAGGCCAAATGAATGTTTGAGTGTGATATAACTGTATTATTTTGTCGTTAACTCGTCTGAGATGGTTGTGATTGCTAACGAAACGCTCTTGCTTCTTCCAGACTCTGTAATGGGACAATTTGGGTCTGTTATCATCTTGGCTTCTAACGCTTCGTCTCCGTAACGTCATGTTGTTGTTTTTTCTCAGTCAGTTTATGACGGCGAGTTGTCACAGATCAAACTCCAGGCTGAAGTAGTTTGTTTGTCTGTGTTTTGTTGTTTTATCTTCTGAGAAACTCTCCATGGGTGTTTGTGATCAAACCGCTCCTGTCAGCCTCCACGTCTCCTTTAGTGTCGGTATCAAAGCACTCTTCTTTGGTTTGCTCCGGGTGTGTGAGGATTGCTGTGTTCGCCTTTCGACACCCGTTCGTGCTAGCGTTATTGTCGGAGGCAGCTTGTAGTTTTATTAGTGACTAGTTTTGCTGGAGTTAAAGCTCAGAGGTGATGATTAAGAGGAGTTTGCCACGGTTAACTTTTCCCGCTTTTCCCCGTGAGACGCCAGCGAAGTAGGATGAAGTCAATCAGTATCAGTCACAGGATTGACTGTGATCACCAGAGATGAGTTTTATCTAAAGTGAACAAAACCATGGCTAAATATACAAGTCTACTGAAGAAATTTGGATTTTCATTTCAGTCACTTCAGGAAATGATGCGATTTTTGATTTCAATGATTTTAAGGAGATCTCGGGAACTTATGGACTAGATAATACATTTTAAAGTAAATAATATTATCCCTTAAAACAAATCTTTGATCACCAAAATTACATCTTCGGAAAAACAATTCTTCATGCCTTAAATTATATGTACATTTTAGGTGCTAATATGAACAT
The DNA here is from genome assembly GCF_016745375.1 of Pimephales promelas. The sequence goes on from NW_024121399.1 coordinate 5,584,070, forward strand.
TTAGGTGCTAATATGTCCATTTTATGTGTTAATATGTACATTTTAGGTTCTGATGTGTACATTTAGGTTCTGATATGTACATTTTAGGTGCTAATATGTACATTTAGGTGCTAATATGTACATTTTAGGTTCTGATATGTACACTTTAGTTGCTAATATGTACATTTATGTGCTAATATGTACATTTTAGGTGCTAATATGTACATTTATGTGTTAATATGTACATTTTAGGTTCTGATATGTTCATTTAGGTGCTAATATGTACATTTAGGTGGTAATATGTACTTTTTCTGTGCTAATATGTACATTTAGGTGCTAGTATGTTCATTTTATGTGCTAATATGTACATTTAGGTGCTAATATGTACATTTTCGGTGCTAATATGTACATTTAGATGCTAATATGTACATTTTATGTGATAATATGTACATTTTAGGTTCTGATATGTACATTTTAGGTGCTAATATGTACATTTAGGTGCTAATATGTACATTTTAGGTTCTGATATGTACACTTTAGTTGCTAATATGTACATTTATGTGCTAATATGTACATTTTAGGTGCTAATATGTACATTTATGTGTTAATATATACATTTTAGGTTCTGATATGTTCATTTAGGTGCTAATATGTACATTTAGGTGGTAATATGTACTTTTTCTGTGCTAATATGTACATTTAGGTGCTAGTATGTTCATTTTATGTGCTAATATGTACATTTTAGGTGCTAATATGTACATTTAGGTGTTAATATGTACATTTTAGGTTCTGATACGTACATTCAGGTGCTAATATGTACATTTAGGTGCTATTATGTACATTTTAAGTACTAATATGTACATTTAGATGCTAATATGTACATTTTAGGTGATAATATGTACATTTAGGTGCTGAAATGTCCATTTTAGGTTCTGATATGTACATTTAGGTGCTGAAATGTACCATTAAGGTACCAATATGTACCCTTAAGGTACAAAAGTGTACATTTTGAAAAGGTATAGCCCCAGGGACCTTTTTTTCTGAAAGTGTATAGGGCAACCTAAAATGAAACAAATCCAAATAGTCAAAAGTAAACAATTTATTATAAGTTTTAATTGTTAGTGCCCTGTTTCTTAGCCAGAACACGCTACAATCTCAGAAAAACAGGTACAAAAGCTGTCACTAGGGTTGGTACCTTTCCTTTGTACCTTATTTATCCCTCATGGTTGCATATTAGTAGCTAAATTGTACATATGTGTGTGTGCTGTTCCGCATTACCACTTTTATACCATTTCTCAGTTTTACACACTCAAACACCATTGACATTTTCAAGATAATGCACAAATCTAGTTAAACAAGCAGTTCAGAAGGGTAAACCGCAGAAAAATAAATCAGATTGTGCCTATAGTAGTAATAACGCACATGCGCTCGATTTCCTTTTGTGTTGCACGAGGTTCGGCCACTCCCTGTGGATTGAGCACAGTGTGGATTGCTGTGCGCGAGGCTTTGAATAAAACATGAGTGTGTGTGTGCTCTGTTTTAATGAGAGCGTGTGATGGGCAGAGGGACTGCAGGCTTGTTAATGGCTTCTTTAAGCAGTCTGGGTGCTATTGTGTCCTTTTCTCATTTTGTGACACAAATGCTACTACAGAGACAACCACATTCCAGTATACACTCACACACGATCATATCCCAGTGGACATGAACCTCCGATCAGCCCCCGTCTCATTTATATTCACACACAAGCCCCTAATGGTCAGATTACACACGTGTGTGTGTGTGTAGGAGTAAGATGTACCTTCAGCTCCGTATATCTGTGCTATCTGTGCTGTATATACAGTTTGCAAGAAGAGTATTATTTTGTGTATATATAAATGCACACACATGCATGTATATATTTAAGAAATATTATGTGCATGTGTATATTGACATATAATTTGTATTATATATAAATATAAATATTTTGTACATGAATAATATATTTTTCTTAAATATCGGCCGATTTAGGTGATAATATGTACATTTTATGTGTTGATATGTACATTTTAGGTTCTGATATGTACATTTAGGTGCTATTATGTACATTTTAGGTTCTGATATGTACATTTAGGTGCTTTTATGTACATTGTATGTGTTAATATGTACATTTTAGGTTCTGATATGTACATTTAGGTGCTATTATGTACATTTTAGGTGCTTTTATGTACATTTTAGGTGCTTTTATGTACATTGTATGTGTTAATATGTACATTTTAGGTTCTGATATGTACATTTAGGTGCTATTATGTACATTTTAGGTTCTGATATGTACATTTAGGTGCTATTATGTACATTTTATGTGTTAATATGTACATTTTAGGTTCTGATGTACATTTAGGTGCTATTATGTACATTTTAGGTGCTTTTATGTACATTTAGGTGCTTTTATGTACATTGTATGTGTTAATATGTACATTTTAGGTTCTGATATGTACATTTAGGTGCTATTATGTACATTTTAGGTGCTTTTATGTACATTTAGGTGCTTTTATGTACATTTTATGTGTTAATATGTACATTTTAGGTTCTGATATGTACGTTTAGGTGCTTATATGTACATTTAGGTGCTTTTATTTACATTTTAGGTTCTAAAATGTACCATTAAGGTACCAATATGTACCCTTAAGGTACAAAAGTGTACCTTTTGAAAAGGTATAGCCCCAGGGAAATTTTTTTTCCGAAAGTGGATAGGGCAACATAAAATGAAACAAATCTATATTATTCAAAAGTAAACAATTTATTATAAGTTTTAATTGTTGGTGCAGTTATTAGTGGCCATGAATTTAGCAATTTAACATACATGCTACTGCCCTGTTTCTTAGAAAAGCTGTCACTAGGGTTGGTACCTTTCCTTTGTACCTTATTTATCCCTCATGGTTGCATATTAGTAGATAAATTATATTGACATATAATTTGTATTATATAAAAAAATATAAATATTTTATACATGAATAATATATTTTTCTTAAATATATGCATGCATTTGTGTATATTTAAATATACAAAATAATTATACACAGTTTGCAAGAAGAGTATTATTTTATTTAGGGATGCATGATATATCGGCTGCCATAATATCGGCTATCGGCAGATTTATGTTCATTTTTAATGTTAGCGTTATCGGCCTGATAACAAAATGTGGCTGATATATTAAAGCTGATAAATAATGTATTATTTCCTTCAGCTGAGATACTTCAGATATGCACTGTTGATTATGATTGATCACATATGATTTTAAAAAAGGAAAATACAGTAAAGTGCAACATGTGCAGCGTAAGTCTTTCATATCGGCTTCGTAAAATTAAAAGAACATATTAATTGTGTGATTGGGTCATGGATTTTAATGGAGAGACTTGTTTTATTGTAATCAGGCCCTCAAAAAATACAAACAAATTTTGGATTTTTATTTATCGGCCGATATATCGGTTATCGGCCTTCAAATGTGAAGAATTATCGGTTATCGGTATCGGCCGGAATGTTCATATCGATGCATCCCGAAGTTTATTTGTACTAATCCAAAAGTAAGCCTCTCTGGTCCAATCTAGTGCTGTGAAACGATTAATCGCATCCAAAATAAAAGTTTGTGTTTACATAATAAATGTAATCATTTTGTATATATAAATACACACACACATGCATATTTAAGAAATATTTGCATGTATATATTATATATTAAATCGAGAATCATGATTGTTTCACGAGTAGAAAATTAAACAAATTTTAATTGCTGCAGTCTATTTTTAAAAATGTAATTTCAATTAATTTTTTTTTAAATCAAGTTGAGTGAATTATTCAATGACTCACTCATAAAGACTTCATTTGTTTCATTGCTGGATGAATCAGAATCACTCGTGAATGAATGATTCAATGACAAATACAAAACAGGCATTTGCCGCCATCTACTGGTGTAACGCTGTAATTGATAGCGTCAAGTTTACTCTATTGTTTATATCTGAACTATAAACTTTTATCCCAGTACTTCTGTGAGCATATAAATGATTGTAAGACAGAAATAATGAAACCGTGTGGTTGAAAGTTGTTTCATATCTATACATGTCAACGGCTCTCTCTGGATCAGAACACAGATCTAAATATTCGTTAAATTTTAATATATAGAGAACCGAATCACTGTCATTTTAGAATAAAATCACATCCAAGAATCGAAATTGTGATCTTTTAATGATTAATCGTGCAGCTGTAACCAATAGTTGCATATAAGCCATCGAAATGAAAATAATAAGGGAATATAATGGAGATGTTTTGACTGAAAACGTGTGTGTTTCGCAGGAGCTGTTGGAGTTCCTCTGCCGGGAGTGGAAGTGCGTATCCTGATGGCCAACTCCAGCACTGTAATCGCGGAGGGCAACAGAAAGGGGACCCAGGTACCTAAAAACCTTTTTGAAATATGAATTTTGCACGAATTATGGGAGTTTAAAACTGTAAACAAACCGCAATTGCCAATAAAAACTTGTTTAAGATTTGCTCTATGAATGCAACAATAATAATTTGCAAGAAAACTTACAATAAAGTGACCCAATTCTCCTCAGCCTTCAACATTTGAATATTAAAATTACTTTTTATTTTCTTTTTTATTATTATTAAAAAAATACTATCAGCAAACCATGAATAACCCCATAAATGAATAACGGTCAAAATTACCGAATTATACTTTTTTTTTCAATGAAAGGAATGCACTATATTTTAGATTGATAATGTATAATGTAATGGTTTTATGGTAACACATTATATTTACGCAGTAGATATTCTAGTTTTGAGCATAGCCCTGAAAATTACATTTCCAAATGAATCTGTCGAAAATCTTGATTACTTTACAGCACAGACTGAAGTTTGATCTATTTTTAAAGACGACACTTGGCAGATTATTGCTGAAGTGAAAAAAGTTTTAAAAAGTGAACTTAAAAAAAGTTACAGAATTTTACGTTTATTGTTATGAAAAATGCACAAAAAATACTATTTTCAATTTTTAAACGAAATCTTTAAAAAAAAAAAAAAAAACACTTTTTGCTTTAAAACGGCAAGAACATCAAAGCCATAAACCTTCCAAATTTGAGCATGATATCTCAAAAAACTCGCTTTTTTTTAGTCAGATGTAGTTCGGCCGCAGTACCAAACGCTTCCACTAGAAGAAACTCGTCTCCAATTCATTTCCAATGCGCTCATTCCTGACCACCATCTTTTTATCGACCATTTAACCTTCTCGAATCATGTCCATCATATTTTGTGTTCACACAGCAAGAGCCAAAACCTTTACCAAGTTTCTTACCAGTCCGACGAAGTACAAAAAAAAAGCAATTTTAACCGAGGAGAGTTTTAAATTGATCAGAGTAAAGGATATTTAAAGGGCTAGTTCATCCAAAAATTAAAATGATGTCATTAATGACTCATCCCAAGCCCGTCAGACCTCCGTTCATCTTCAGAACAGTTTAAGATATTTTAGATTTAGTCCGAGAGCTTTTTGTGCCTCCATTGGAAATGTATGTTTTATTATATTTTCGATGCTTCAAAACATTGTAACTAACCCACTGATGTCACTTGGACTACTTTGAGGATGTCTTTATTTCCTTTCTGGACAAGGACAGTATACCGTACACACATTTCCAAAGGAGGGACAGACTAAATCTAAAATATCTTAACCCTAAAACCGTATTCTGGACAAATGTGGGCAAAATAGTTTTGATCCCCTGATCTGAGCGGTACAAGACTTGGCTACTTTTCCTAAGTTTGCCTTCTGAACACACACAATTTTTTTTTGCCTCAATTCTACAATGTTAAAAATGGGTGGAAAAAAAACCCCTCCTTAATCTTGTATTTGGGTCAAAAATGGGCACCCATAGAAATGAATGGGAAAAACTGTAATTTAGAGCATTGTAAAATAAGCCAAAATAAGACTTAGGTTTTAAATAGGTTTTAGCTCTAAGAACTTATTGGAACGATATTTTAATGTAGTAAAAAAAATAACACATAAAAATAAGAATAATTTACATAGAAAATATTGTACTTTTTGAAGTAAATAAATTCAAAAATACCCCCCCCCCCCCAAAAAAAAAACACCATAAATGGATAGACAAAACTTTATTGAAGACAGTGATATAACATTTATAATAAATAAAAATTAGGATCACACCTGAGTCCTCTGTGCCCACATTTGTCCATAATTACAAAGTGAATACGGTTTTAGGGCTACACTGTGTTCTGGACGTCTTACGGGCTTGGGACGACATGAGGGAGAGTCATTAATGACATCATTTTCATTATTGGGTGAACTAACCCTTTAAGTACACAATAATTAGTGAGGAAGTCCTACTGAAACGCGCGTGTGTGTTCGCAGGTGAAGGCTGGTTTGGAGGGGAAGGAGGGCGAACTGTTGGTTCGAGGTTCGTCTGTGTTTCAGAAGTACTGGAATAAACCTCAGGAGACGGCAGACGCTTTCACTGAGGACGGGTGGTTCAAGACCGGTACTGTCCTCACGCTCGTATGCTAATCAGAGAGAGGAGAATGGTCCAGTTTGATACCATAAAAGCAGGATAGTTTTATTATTTATTCAAAGAAGGAAAATTCTGTCATAAATTATTGATTCAGTTTCATGTCATTCCAAACCTGCAAGAGGTGAGACACGACAGGCAAAAACATCGTTTTTTTTTTATTTTTATTTGGGATATTTGTCTTCAATAACATGTCTTCTTTCAGACCTGTGGTGAAAAAAAGTCCGAAATACACATTTAGGTCTTTATTTTACTCCACTTTGTCTGTAGATTTCTCATAAATTCTTCAATAGTTGTCGTTATAAATCGTCAGCGATCGCGATCTGCACCCTGTCAACACACACACACCGTTAGAAAGCTAAAATATGGTCCAAATATGATCATTTCCTTTTCATCAGCAACCAATCGGGGGATTTAACTCTAAATTTGCGATCTCATTGGCTGATGCTGAATCTTTAAAGGCCGTTCTCAAAATGACTTTTCTCTCTCCACTTCAGTAGCATCTATATACACCAAACTTTCCAGTCTTGTACATAGTTATATTATGAAGACATTTATCAAGGGATTTGTAAATATATTATTCCTAGCCTGATTTATATAACATTTTATTCCAAAAAATATGGCGAAAATATATTTTTAATTCTGATCTACAGGATAACAAAAGTAGATATCCATAAATCCCCCTGTAATCTAATATGTGAACACAATGAATAAAGAATTTTGAACCTGGCTTTATCCAATACTCAGATTTCGTTTTTTTTTTAAATATATGCAAAATAGTGCATATTTAATTAGATAATGCATCATTTGCACGTTTAAACATTAAATTACAGAAAACTTGTAATATATTTTTTTCTCATCTTAATGTAGGTAATCAACTGGGAAAGTTTCATGGTGATATCCGCTAGTTAAAAAAAATACCCTATTCACCTGTAGTGTCTCGCCTTAGCATACAAAAATGAGAATATGATAGTAATTCAACTTAAAAGCTGAAACTAATATATTATATAGACTCATTACATGCAAAGTGAGATATTTCAAGCCATTATTTGTAGAGCCAGACCAATTTATCGGCAGGCCGATATTATCGGCCGATATTAGGCATTTTCCAAACTATCGGTATCGGCAGTTATAATGGCCGATAAATGAATGTTTCAAAAATAAAATAAAAACGGATGAAACACGCTTGAACCATGTCATGAGTGTTGGAGTTGTATAGTTTGTCCACCAGAGGGCGCTCTACACCGTCTCTGTTGGCAACACTCGTTGAGTTGGTCACGATACATACGTTGCTTGAATAACAATGAAAAGAGCATCCCCATCAGATCTCTAAACTCAAATAAGCATGACAAAATTTGACTATCATGTCCAGTTTTGATGCTGTTAAATAAGCCGAGAGTGAAGCGGAATTAGCTAGTAATAATTACGTTACGTTGTTTCAGTGTTAAACTTTTGACAATGTGACTGAAGTATTTCTTTAATAGCGCGTGACAGTTATAGCAATGAGACGCATCATCTCTCCTCGGCCTGTTACATTGAAAATGTATGTTTTACAATTTGCAGAATGACTATCCATTGCTAAATTATGGCTCATCATAACCATAAAGCTAGCTAATGCCACTATCATCAGTCTGTCCTGTTGTGACAATAAAAGAAACAAGTTTATTTTTAAAATGCATTATAATATTATTTTAGTTAAAACTCATAAACAACTACAAATAACTAATGTTAGGGAAATCTGTTAATGTTTTGTTGCGCGTTTCTGAATTTTTTTTTTTTTTTTTTTAAAAATCGGCCGATATATCGGAATATCGGATTTTTAAAACAAACAAATATTCGTATCGGTATCGGCCTTCAAAATCCTTAATCGGTCGGGCTCTAATTATTTGTTATAATTTTGATGATTATGGCTTACAGCTGAAAATCTTTTCACAATATTGTAATTTTGAATTTGAAATCATCAACGTTATAACAAATAAAGGCTTGAATATCTCACTTTGCATGTAATGAGTCTATATAATATATAAGTTTCTTCTTTTGATAACCAGTGGCTCTTAGTACGAGCGAATGTACTTCGGTAATTTACTGTAATTTGAGTTTTCTGTAATTTACTAGAGCCCGACCGATATATCGGCCGATATTAGGCATTTTCCTAACTAACGTTATCGGCATTTATAACGGCCGATAAATAAATATTTTTTTCAAAATGCGGGTGCGGTGATTCATGTAATGGTGGCGATGCCAATAAAGCACACAAAAGCTGTCGCAAAGAACTGGCAAAAGTAATGATTGAGAATACGTCAAAGACAACGAGGAGACATTTTATTTGTTTATTAATAACGACGAGTTGAGACGAGTTTTTTTATGAGACGAGTTATTTATTATTTATGAGACGAGTTGCAGTTCACGCGCCTGTACACACCAGTAGGAAAGTGTGTCCAAACTTTTGACTGGTACTGTACTATAATACACACACATAATATTGCTACTGTATTATAATATACACATTAACAATATCGGTATCGGCATCGGCCCCCTAAAATCCATATCGCTCGGGATCTATTTACTACAACCAGAGCTGACCGATGTGCTTTCGCGAAAAACACGAGGATAAAAATGTGCTTTTTGAAAATCTAAACACACAATTAAAAGAAATTCCCGTTTCGCCTGCAGCCTGCGAACCCGGCTTGTTCTTGCGAGTTTCTGGATGGGTCAGTCGTTCTGCTCGCCCTCACACCCTCACACTCAGAGAGAGAGAGAGAGAGAGGGGCGGATCAATGTGGCCCGTGTCTGCTCGTGTGTGTGTCTAATGGTGTGTGTGTGTGTGTGTGTGTGTGTGTGTGTGTGTGTGTGTGTGTGTGCCGGCTGTGACTGGCACCTCTATAGATCATCTGTCAGCGCTCACTTTCTGCCAATCCTCTCGCTCTCTTCTTCACATTGATCTTTCTGTTGCTCTCCTCCTGTTTCTGTGCTCTTCTAGATCTCTCTCGCCCGTGTGTTGATGCTGCCAATCTCCGACTGTTGGAGACTCCATCAGCAGCACACACACACACACACACTCGTGCACACACACGCTCACAAACTCACACTCACATACACGCGTACACATACACACAGACGCACACACACACACACACACACACTCACATACACTTGTGCACACACACGCTCACGCTCACAAACTCACACTCACATACACGCGTACACACACACACACACACACACACACTCACAAACTCACACTCACATACAACTTGCAATGCACGCACATGCACACACTCACATACGCACACTCACAAACACTCGCTCGCACGCACACACACTAACACGCGTACTCTCAAACACATTCACACAAACACACACATGCACTCACACACTCGCACGCACTCACAAACTCACAAACACTTGCACACGCACACACAAACACACATATGCACACTCGCATGTGCATACACTTACACACAAACACACGTACACACACACACCTCTCTCTCTCTCTCTCTCACACACACACACACCGGTCATTAATACCCATCTCCAGTCTGATCTCCAGTGAGAAAGCGCTAGTTAACATTCAGCCGGCGCTGCAGAGCTCCACATCGCTCCCGTTATTGACGAGCGGCGGGATAATGTGTGTTCCCTAACCAGTGCTCACTCCAGCACGCCCAACATCACTCGCGACGGTGTGTGCGTAGCGTTCGGAACACTGCTAATGCTCCTCCGCGGCTTATTTATTTATTTAGATTTATTTATTGTTTTCCGAAGCGTTCCAGGAAAGAGCCGTCCCGCCGGAGAACACGGCATCAGTGTGTGAGAGAGAGTGTGTGTGTGTGTGTGTGAGAGAGAGTGAGTGTGTGTGAGTAAGTGAGTGAGTGTGTGTGTGTGTGTATCCCAGCCATCCCACTCGCCCCTCGCTCTCTCCTTCCTCATTACTGATTATTCGTTTGCTCAACTCCTCCAGCCTCGGGTCACACACACACACACACACACAGACGATCACTCTCTCTCTCTGTCACACACACACAAACAAACACACACTCTCACACACACGCACACACACGCACATACACACACAGGCTCTCTCTATCACACACACATAGACACTCACTCTCTCTCTCTCTCTCACACATACACAAACACACACACAGACGATCACTCTCTCTCTCTCTCTCTCTCTCTCTCTCTCTCACTCTCTCTCTCTCTCTCTCTCTCTCACACACACACACACACACACACACACAGACGATCACTCTCTCTCTCTCACTCTCTCTCTCACACACACACACACACACACAGACGATCACTCTCTCTCTCTCTCTCTCTCTCTCTCACTCTCTCTCTCGCAAACACAGACGCACACACACACACACACACACACACTGAGTCTGAATAGTCTAAATCTTCTATATATTTGATCTTCTATAACTTCCACTTGTGATCTTGATCCATGAACCTGCTCAGTCACCCAAGAGGATTCTGGGAAGCGGACACACACATCTGTCAGCTCCTGAAATGGGCCACATGTTGAGTTCAGGGACAATCTCTCTCTCTTCCTTTAGGAGCAGAAGAGGATCTGTCCCCACGAGAGAGAGAGACATGATGGCAGAGTGCTGCTCATTGTACTGTGTGTGTGTGTGTGAGGAGAGGGAGAACTGACCTTATTGTTGCTGTCACACACTGTTTGAGGGCACTTCAACGGATAGTTCACACAAAACTGAAACGCTGTCATTCTTTCCTCACGCTCATGTCACTCCAAACCTGTGTGTGTCTCTTTGTGCCGCGCAATATAAAAGAACACATTCTGACAAACACTTTTGGTTCCCATTGACTTCCATTGAATGGACTGAAAGTAACATGGAACCAAAAACATTCTTCAAAATATTTACTTTCAAGGTCATTTTTGGGAGACTATCCCTGAAATATGCTGTTTATAAGTGTGTGTGTGTGTGGGTTCGGCTGGAAGTCTCTAACACTTTCTATCAAGCCTGTATTTATAATGCATTAAAACACTTGTCCTTGTTACATATGTTACATGTACTTACCATATTAATAACAGTAAATTATGCATAAGTGCATGCAACTAACCCTCAACCAAACCCAAAGTCAATATTACTTAAATATATAATTACATGGTAACCTTAAAATAATTCTTAATGCATTATAATACAGCAACCTTATAATGTGTTGTAATCGTCTGATAAATAATTATAACATCAGTTACAATACATTATAATCCATGCCTATTTGTGGTTATAACTTTAAGAGTGCAAAATAATGCATTATAATGTATCATAAGGGGATATGATGGATAAAAATTTTTTTATTTATGATATTTCTGAATATAAAACGATGTTTAGGCTCCAATTGTCACTTTAACTAGATATTAGCATGCACATTAGCTGTTAGTAAAGCACATATTAATGCCTTATTCTGCATTCCTTAATCCTAAAGTCCCTCGACACACACATTTTTTGTTCTTATATGTAAAATAATGTGCACTGATCAGTCACTCACAAAAGCGCAACGCTGAACACCAGAAGAAGTAACAATTGGAGTAAGATGTGTCACCGACGGCTCTGCATGTCCTTCCTACAGGCACACACACACACACACACACACACACACAGCCAGAAGCAGAGTCCCGAGTGTGTGTTGTGGGTATTGCAGGGGTCAGTTTGCTCTGGGTGAATGTGAAAGTGTTGAAGAGCTCTGAGGTGTGTCTGTCCTCGGCACACGCCTGACCTTTGACCTCCTCCAGTCCTGTTCTCCTTCTTCCTGCTCTCATGGCTCGATGAGGACGGCCATGGTTCTGCAGGGAAGAAGCAAAGATGTGCACGATATTCAAGGCCAATCGTTTTAGTGTTAATAAATACTGCAGGATTCGGGTCGGGGATCATTTGATTTGAATTTGAACGATTCCGATTCTTATCGATTCCTAATTTCTATTCCAATAAGGTAAAAAAAAGATATCTTTCACATTTAGGGCCATCTTGGTCTACTCTGCTCTGATTGGTCAGATGGCTCAGTCTGTTGTGATTGGTCTACTCTGCTCTGATTGGTCAGATGGCTCAGTCTGTTGTGATTGGTCTACTCCGCTCTGATTGGTCAGATGGCTCAGTCTGTTGTGATTGGTCTACTCTGCTCTGATTGGTCAGATGACCCAGTCTGCTGTGATTGGTCTACTCTGCTCTGATTGGTCAGATGGCTCAGTCTGTTGTGATTGGTCTGCTCTGATTGGTCAGATGGCTCAGTCTGTTGTGATTGGTCTGCTCTGATTGGTCAGATGGCTCAGTCTGTTGTGATTGGTCTACTTTGCTCTGATTGGTCAGATGGTCCAGTCTGTTGTGATTGGTCTACTCTGCTCTGATTGGTCAGATGGCTCAGTCTGTTGTGATTGGTCTGCTCTGATTGGTCAGATGGCTCAGTCTGTTGTGATTTGTCTACTCTGCTCTGATTGGTCAGATGGCTCAGTCTGTTGTGATTGGTCTGCTCTGATTGGTCAGATGGCTCAGTCTGTTGTGATTGGTCTACTTTGCTCTGATTGGTCAGATGGCTCAGTCTGTTGTGATTTGTCTACTCTGCTCTGATTGGTCAGATGGCTCAGTCTGTTGTGATTGGTCTACTCTGCTCTGATTGGTCAGATGGCTCAGTCTGTTGTGATTGGTCTGCTCTGATTGGTCAGATGGCTCAGTCTGTTGTGATTGGTCTACTTTGCTCTGATTGGTCAGATGGCTCAGTCTGTTGTGATTTGTCTACTCTGCTCTGATTGGTCAGATGGCTCAGTCTGTTGTGATTGGTCTACTCTGCTCTGATTGGTCAGATGGCTCAGTCTGTTGTGATTGGTCTGCTCTGATTGGTCAGATGGCTCAGTCTGTTGTGATTGGTCTACTTTGCTCTGATTGGTCAGATGGTCCAGTCTGTTGTGATTGGTCTACTCTGCTCTGATTGGTCAGATGGCTCAGTCTGTTGTGATTGGTCTGCTCTGATTGGTCAGATGGCTCAGTCTGTTGTGATTGGTCTACTTTGCTCTGATTGGTCAGATGGTCCAGTCTGTTGTGATTGGTCTACTCTGCTCTGATTGGTCAGATGGCTCAGTCTGTTGTGATTGGTCTGCTCTGATTGGTCAGATGGCTCAGTCTGTTGTGATTGGTCTACTCTGCTCTGATTGGTCAGATGACCCAGTCTGCTGCGATTGGTCTACTCTGCTCTGATTGGTCAGATGGTCCAGTCTGTTGTCATTGGTCTACTCTGCTCTGATTGGTCAGATGGCTCAGTCTGTTGTGATTGGTCTGCTCTGATTGGTCAGATGGCTCAGTCTGTTGTGATTGGTCTGCTCTGATTGGTCAGATGGCTCAGTCTGTTGTGATTGGTCTACTCTGCTCTGATTGGTCAGATGGGTCAATCTGTTGTGATTGGTCTACTCTGCTCTGATTGGTCAGGTGGCTCAGTCTGCTGTGATTGGTCTACTCTGCTCTGATTGGTCAGATTGCCCAGTCTGTTGTGATTGGTCGACCACTTCCAGCACGTGTCTGATTACTATACTCCTGTTACTATATCTGAATTTCAGCTCTGCACAGTCATACAAACAGTAACGATGGCATCTGTTTTACTGTATTGGATTAGAGTCCCAGTCCTCATCCTTTTGAAAGTGGATTTGCTTTGTCAGCAGAAAACATCGCCTTCTCGACATGAACAACATGATCCAAACTCTTCCAGTCTCAGATAAACTAGTGTTTGAGGGCGGAGCTAAGAGACGCTGCTCAGCCAATCAAGACCATAGATTATGTAAATCTGTTACAAACATACGTAGACTGGAATCATTGACGCCTCGAATCAGGCAGTTCAGTATCGCTTTTTTTTTTTTTTTTGGAGAAAATAACTCCATTTATCTGCACTTTAATATTTCCAGACCTTTTACATTCACTTAACAGGTCTATATCACCCTGCATGAAAGGGGATATCAGAAAAAGCACAAAAGGGGCACTTTAAGTTTACCATCTACTTTGTTAGATTTGTGCTTTTGCCAATGAGGCAGGAAATAAACTCAAGACATTCTGGAATCATTTTTATTGTGTGTTTGAATTCTACAGCTGAATATAGTTTATAATCAAAGCCTCCATGATATATTAAAGTCGAGCTGTTATCAGATGCGAGCTGCACAATCAGTCCCATTAACATAAAGCAATTCCGCCCCCTCTTACTGAATCATATTAGACAAATAAGATCACTCACCCAAGTGTAAAGCACTCGCTCGGGTCTTAATTACCAGAGTACGACTGCGGCTGTGTCCCAATGGGCACGCTATCTTACAAAATACTGTGCAAGATTAGAATTAGTGCATCCCACTTCATAGTGTGTTAAAACAATAAAAACAATATTTAAACTGCACAAAAACAACTTTATTGATGTTCAAAAATGGACACAAGTGCTGTTTCTAATATGTAATTAATATTATTATTGCATATGAGTTAATGTTGATAGCCCTACTTTAAAAAAAACATTAAAATATAGTCATCATTAATATTAAATTATAATTGTGCAGATTTATGTTGGCTAACATTTATTTGAGGAATTCAGGGGTTTGTATTTTGTACTGTCTATTAATGCATCTAACTTTAATAAATATGTCTATATTGCTAAACGTTAAGTGAACGCTTGCGTTTAATGTACAATGATCATAAATATAAGTTTATTCATAGATTAAGTAGGCTATTTCAAATGGATCATATATACCAATTTTCTTCTCGGGGTTAGTCGATCTATTTAATTTAATGCAAAGAGAACTGGATCTTTTATTAATTGGTTTACATTGTGATCAACTTGAGGTACGAGCTAGACTTTTTAATGTATGTAGAAGTATGCAAATTATGAGCCATGAGGGGGAAAAAACTTAACTCTTTCCCCGCCAATGTTTATTAAAAGTAAGTTTCCGCTCAACACCTACACTTTTGATCATTTTCACAAAACTTTTATGGCCCCCAGAATATTTAGTTTTCAAATATCTGAACATGTAATATATCAGAAGAAAGAACAGAGCTTTGAGCAAAAGCAAAAACACATTTAATTCTAGTCTCTTTTTTTATCAACACTTGAATGTGGGTTAGTTTCGTAAAAAGCTACTTTTTGCACAAAAAATTCATTCTTGTCTTTTTGTCTTGATCCGGATGGGATGATCAAACGGATGCTAGCTGAGCAGAAATACATAATGTTTGGCTTGTTCCCCTCAAAGTTGCGTTGGATTTTATCCTTAGCGTAAAGGTTAAGAGATCCATCTATCTCTGTTTTCTATGTTCATAGAGTTAGTTTGTGGAATAAATATTAAAAAGGCGGCTGCTTGTGTTTCGCATACGGTAATCTAATCAGTGTACACTTATGTCACTGGTAGTTCCTATCATAGATATCCATAATAAAGGCTAGATGTCTCGTCCGCGCTGCTGGTCAATGGAGGTCGACGTCCGCACTTGGCGGCCATCTTGCTACAGTCAGCTTGCTCACTCATAATATTGTGATTTAATGGTGCATTTACTTTTTAAATAACCATAACTTGCTCAATTTTCTACCGATTTTCAAATGGGTTTGGTTTGTTTTAAAAGTCAGAGATGTAGTTATGACACTGCATACTTATGAATAACAAGTGTATCAATAAATAATCATCCAGAATTATAGCCACGTTAATAGCCAAGCTTGCCTGTGACAAGATGGCCACCGGTGATGACGATAGAGACTCCGCTATAAACACCTAGCCTTTTTTATGGATATCTATGGTTCCTATAGTGCTGGTTTAGACCCGCTAAATTAGTTCCTCCAAAAAGAGTTCCTAGAACTAAAATCATTCCTAGTTCTTGCGGTGCAAACACGCCAAAAACCGGATACTTCCGCCAATAGTTGGAAAACTATGAAAAGTTCCTCCGTTGCGAAAGCCTCTATTATAACAAATTAGCCCCTTTTTCAGAACAAAACAAACGATCTATAGGTGCAAACCATAGATATCCCTAATAAAGGCTAGACGTCTCGTCCGCGCTGCTGGCCAATGGAGGTCGACGTCTGCACTGGCGGCCATCTTGCCACAGTCAACTCGCTCACTCGTAACATTGTGTTTTAATGGTGCATGTGCTTTTTTAACAACCATAACTTGCTCAATTTTCTACTTGTTTTCAAATGGCTTGGTTTGTTTTAAACGTCAGAGATGTACTTATGAATAATAAGTGTATAAATAAATAATCATCCAGAATTATAGCCACGTTAATAACGTTCGTAAGAAACCAAACCGTTTGTAAATCCGTCAAGATTTCAGAGTATTTGTGTTCGTGCTGATCACTCATCTTAAGCCAGAAAGCTTGCCTGTGACAAGATGGCCGCCGGTGATGACGATAGAGACTCCGCCGTAAGACATCTAGCCTTTATTATGGATATCTATGGTGAAAAAGTCTCCCGGCCACCAACACCAGACGCTCAGATCAGCCTGACTACCATCCCTTTTCCTATTTATCCCTAACTTTCTTCAATGCATAATTCTCTAACATTCATGTTTCCTTGCTCGTGAATTTCTATAAATATCCGAACAGAAGCTCAGTTCAAGTGTCGCAAACCCAGTTCTTAAAGCAGTGAGTCAACTCAGTTTTGCTTTCATGGCTGTCGGGGGAAAATAGAGTCATTCACACACTTGTCAGAACGCTGTGTTTGTTCACTGATGTGTAAGTGTGCTGGACGTGAAGCATGGCCTCTGTCACACTGCCCTTTCCAGAGCTGTCAGCCTCTCGTGCAAGCATATGTGTTTGTTTACACCCTGTGCTCCCAGCAAAACCGCCTATTTATGTTTGTTTAAAGGATTAAAATTTCCTGATAATTTACTCACCCCCAATTGTTCTCGAACTACATATTTTGCCCTGTTAAATTGACAAAAATTTTGCAAATGTTAAATTGTCAGCAAACCTCATACGACACTATATGTGGACGGAGTGTGACTTCGCTTTAAATGCACGAGTCGTCTTTGGGAGGCTTTCTCCTCATTGCATCATGTGTGTGTCCTTGTTTAGCATGCAACATGGCTGCGTTCACTTAAACGCCTCCGCCAGACTGAGGAGAAAAACTTGTGCAATATAGCTTCTTATCGTTTTAATTAGGAAAGCCACTGGGCCGTAGCGCTTCTGCAGACTGCTGTGTGTGTGTCAGAGAGAGAGAGTGTGTGTGTTGTTTGTGTTAATGTGTGAGAGTGAGTGAGCGTGTGTCAGAGAGAGTGTGTGTGTGTGTGTGTGTGGTTAACCCTATGTTATGGGGACAAAATTTGTAAATTAGTGTACTGCTATTGAATTATTTTTATTAGAGCCAGACCGATATTATCGGCCGATATTAGGCATTTTCCAAACTATCGGTATCGGCAGTTATAATGGCCGATAAATGAATATTTCAAAAATAAAATAAAAACGGACGAAACACGCTTGAACCATGTCATGAGTGTTGGAGTTGTATAGTTTGTCCACCAGAGGGCACTCTACACCGTTCCTGTTGGCAACACTCGTTGAGTTGGTCACGAGACATACATTGCTTGAATAACAATTAAAAGAACGTCCCCATCAGTCGTCTTAACTCAAATAAGCATGACAACATTTGTGACTATCATGTCCAGTTTCAAATAAATAAATAAATAAAATATCGGCCGATATATCGGAATATCGGATTTTAAAACCCAAAAATATTTGTATCGGTATCGGCCTTCAAAATCATTTATCGGTCGGGCTCTAATTTTTATTTCGTACTGTTACGGAAATACGGCAGAAATATTGTTTATTGTTGATTTTTCATGGAAGCTGTTGTTGTTTAATCATATTGCAGCTGGTTTTATATATATATATATATATATGAAGAGTTCAGATGCAAAAGCCTCTAAGTGCCATTTGAAATTTTCTTCTTTAATGATGATTTTTATCAAGCTTGTATATTTAAGTTCAGTGATTTCACTTAAATGGCAATGAAGATTACCTATTAATTGTTATTTAAGTGAAATCACTGAACTTAAATATACAAGTTTGATAAAAATCATCATTAAAGAAGAAAATTTCAAATGGCATTTAGAGACTTTTGCATCTGAACTCTTCATATATATATATAGTGATATTTATATCCACAACATGCTTGTTTTCCTTTTAATCGTAGAAGAAAACCCCTGACATGCGGATTTAATACTTTCTGTGACCTTTGACCCCTGCCCAGGGGCATTACGGGCTCTTAAAGCGGATGAAACACCTACAGTTTATCAGTCCTCATGTCAAACATGTTTCCATGAGAAGGAAGCTACGCTGCCGTGACCAAATTACACCTTGCGTTTGCGGATAGGGTTATTTTAAAGAGGCGAGTGTAAATACACACTTACTGCTGTTAACACCCAGACATTTTCCGCTCTCTCTCTCTTCGTCTCCTTCCTCCCACCGCTTCTCCTTCACCTCACCCCATCCTATCACTGTGGAGCAGTGGTCTGTGAAGAAATTCCCAATATCTAAATTTACACACTGTATCAATCTTGTTTAATAGACTGGAAAGCTTATTGCTCCAGTGCTGGGCGGCGAGAGAGGGCAGCGCTGATAAATTGCGCCGTCCCTGCGACAGCCGCCCATGATGTATAATGAAATATTTATGATTTATCCCAGCTAATAAACTGAAATGAAGAGCCTGATGTATGGGAACAGATGGGCCCTCTATTGATGACGTGTTCATCGCGAGAGAGAGAGATAGAGAGAGAGAGAGAGAGAGAGGGGGGGATGAGGAAGAGAGTCCAAGAGGAAAAATATGTACGTTTTAGAGCTTTATTGAAAAATGAAGAAAAGTCGGTTGTTTTTTAATGTGCACTTTGTATAAAAAAAATCCTTGTTTATGTTGCGCCGTCTGATATGGCGAACATGTAAACGTATATCAGCGTGGATACAGCATTAAAAGTTTTCAGTTGCCACTGTGGAAATGCACTATTCACATCAGCCATGATTCATTTATTCCTTTCTAACAGTGAAGTATTTCCGAGTTAAATTAATATTCAGTTAGCCGTGTGATCTTAACATATCTGACACAAGTGTGCCGCACACGTGCTGAAAAGTGAAGCCGAAGTGTCTTGATCGACCAGTATAGCTCATAAACCCAGTCTTGATGCCGCCCCCCCCCCCCCCGGTGGCTGGTCCCAGTATAGCTCATAAACCCAGAGTCTCGATCGCCCCCCGGAGGCTGGTCCCAGTATAGCTCATAAACCCAGAGTCTCGATCGCCCCCCGGTGGCTGGTCCCAGTATAGCTCATAAACCCAGAGTCTCGATCGCCCCCCGGAGGCTGGTCCCAGTATAGCTCATAAACCCAGAGTCTCGATCGCCCCCCGGTGGCTGGTCCCAGTATAGCTCATAAACCCAGAGTCTCGATCGCCCCCCGGAGGCTGGTCCCAGTATAGCTCATAAACCCAGTCTCGATCGCCCCCCGGTGGCTGGTCCCAGTATAGCTCATAAACCCAGAGTCTCGATCGCCCCCCGGAGGCTGGTCCCAGTATAGCTCATAAACCCAGTCTCGATCGCCCCCAGTGGCTGGTCCCAGTATAGCTCATAAACCCAGTCTCGATTGCCCCCCAGTGGCTGGTCCCAGTATAGCTCATAAACCCAGAGTCTCGATCGCCCCCGGAGGCTGGTCACAGTATAGCTGATAAACCCAGTCTCGATCGCCCCCCGGTGGCTGGTCCCAGTATAGCTCATAAACCCAGAGTCTCGATCGCCCCCCGGTGGCTGGTCCCAGTATAGTTCATAAACCCAGAGTCTCGATCGCCCCCCGGTGGCTGGTCACAGTATAGCTGATAAACCCAGAGTCTCGATCGCCCCCCAGTGGCTGGTCCCAGTATAGCTCATAAACCCAGTCTCGATTGCCCCCCAGTGGCTGGTCCCAGTATAGCTGATAAACCCAGAGTCTCGATCGCCCCCCGGTGGCTGGTCCCAGTATAGCTCATAAACCCAGAGTCTCGATCGCCCCCCCCTAGTGGCTGGTCCCATTATAGCTCATAAACCCAGTCTCGATCGCCCCCCGGTGGCTGATCCCAGTATAGCTCATAAACCCAGAGTCTCGATCGCCCCCCAGTGGCTGGTCACAGTATAGCTCATAAACCCAGAGTCTCGATCACCCCCCAGTGGCTGATCCCAGTATAGCTCATAAACCCAGAGTCTCGATCGCCCCCCGGTGGCTGGTCCCAGTATAGCTCATAAACCCAGTCTCGATTGCCCCCCAGTGGCTGGTCCCAGTATAGCTCATAAACCCAGAGTCTCGATCGCCCCCCAGTGGCTGGTCCCAGTATAGCTCATAAACCCAGAGTCTCGATCGCCCCCCAGTGGCTGGTCCCAGTATAGCTCATAAACCCAGTCTCGATCGCCCCCCGGTTGCTGGTCCCAGTATAGCTCATAAACCCAGAGTCTCAATCGCCCCCAGTGGCTGGTCCCATTATAGCTCATAAACCCAGAGTCTCAATCGCCCCCAGTGGCTGGTCCCATTATAGCTCATAAACCCAGAGTCTCAATCGCCCCCCAGTGGCTGGTCCCAGTATAGCTCATAAACCCAGTCTCGATTGCCCCCCAGTGGCTGGTCACAGTATAGCTGATAAACCCAGAGTCTCAATCGCCCCCCAGTGGCTGGTCCCAGTATAGCTCATAAACCCAGTCTCGATTGCCCCCCAGTGGCTGGTCACAGTATAGCTGATAAACCCAGAGTCTCAATCGCCCCCCAGTGGCTGGTCCCAGTATAGCTC
The DNA here is from genome assembly GCF_016745375.1 of Pimephales promelas. The sequence goes on from NW_024121399.1 coordinate 5,605,347, forward strand.
ATAAACCCAGTCTCGATTGCCCCCCAGTGGCTGGTCCCAGTATAGCTGATAAACCCAGAGTCTCGATCGCCCCCAGTGGCTGGTCCCAGTATAGCTCATAAACCCAGAGTCTCAATCGCCCCCCAGTGGCTGGTCCCAGTATAGCTCATAAACCCAGAGTCTCGATCGCCCCCAGTGGCTGGTCCCAGTATAGCTCATAAACCCAGAGTCTCGATCGCCCCCAGTGGCTGGTCCCAGTATAGCTCATAAACCCAGAGTCTCGATCGCCCCCCGGTGGCTGATCCCAGTATAGCTCATAAACCCAGTCTCATGTATTACTTTAATTACATTTCTGGGCTTGAAAGTAGTAGTTGTGTAGACTCTCAATGGAGATGACAGTCTCAGATGTCATCAAAACATCTTAATTTGTGTTCCGAAGATGACTAAAAGTCTTACGGTTTTGGAACGAAATGAGGGCTAGTAATTGATGACAATGAAAATGATTTGAACTATTCCTTTAACACTGATGTTCCTATAGATAGGGATTGGAAGTATTGTGGAAATAAAGAATGGAAGCTAATTAGAGATTGTAGCTCTATGATAGATGATTCCCATCTCACTCATCAACTGTCTTTCATCCAGTCACAGCTTCTGTCCAGTTTCCCCTGCCCTGCCAACTTAACCTCCCCTCTCTCTCTCTCACACACACACACACACACACACACACATACACTATAACCCATGACATATCGTCCTTAACCTCCAGACAGCTCACACACATGCTCTCTCGTTTCTCAACTCCCCTTCGCCACAGCTGGGTCTTAGCACTCAATAATGATCCACGCTGGACATCCAACACCTTTGCCCAATGTTCTTTCCTCCTTTCTTTCACACTCAGTCGCTCGCCTGCTATGACCTATTTCCCGTCGTCTTCATGGTCCAGTCCCAGCTGAGCCCCAACACTCGATGAGAAGAGTCTCTTTGTCTCCGCTCTGCTAAAGAGATTGGAAGACTGACTGGCTAGTGATGGCTTGTACTTTTCAGACTCAGATTGAAATCTTTGGCCTCTCATCAAGTTGTGTTAAAGTGGAGTATAACACCTTGTCCTAACCAGGCATGTCATGATGAAGCAAAAAAAGCTGAATCCCCCCTCTCTGTCTCTCTCTCTGATGTTAAAGCAACTCTAAGTAAGTTTTTTTTTACCTTAAAATAATGTTTCCAGAATCTTTTCGGTGGTTCATCAAGTCGTAACAGGGTAAAAGGCACTTATGCCTTCCTATATCTGCTTTAACCACGCTATGTGAGATTGCCAGATCAGGTCGCGTTTCTGTAGTTCTAATGAGACATGAGAAAACTACAAATTTGACTTGCTTTACGTCAAGCGTTACAATAGTCACTATTTTGTTTTTCTGATGTCGCAATACATCATACTCTACCTTCTCTGTGGACATCGTTCATTCTAAAACCGGCGCCGGATAAACAGCAAGCATTTGTGTGACGGTAGGCTAAATTATTTACCACAGCGGTAATGGACAATTCCACTTCCAACCTGTAGGGTGACAGATGAGGAAAAGTTAATTGGTGTTGCGTTAATCTGAGATTGTCCTACCCAGACACAACTGTGACAAACTTTGCCGGTCGCTTGGTTTAATTTACCGTGAGAGAAATATGTCTACTTCCTCACTATATAGTATGCAAAAAGAAGTATGGCAAATTAGTCTGAATATGGAGTATTCATAAAACAATTAACAATTGGGAAAAAAAAAATGCCCAGTTGACCTTCTAGTTCAGCCGAGATTTGGTATTATGCATCAGGTCTCTCATGGCCCTGTCCCAAAAGGCACCCTAAGCTCTCGCGGCCTTCCTGCGAGTCCGCACTTTCCTGACGTTGCTTTGACTGTCGGGAAGAAGTCTGCCGTGGAGCTCGCATCAGTGCGCATCGAGGGCGCATATCGACCGCAAAGTAGAGGTCTGCACAGGCTTTAAACTTAAACCCGAACCCGGCCCGTGCCGTACCCGAAATCATTTAACCCGATCCAACCCGAACATTACGGTTGTATTTTAAGCCCGAGCCTGACCCGAACCAAGCACACGGCACGCAAACTATATATATGTTTAGCCTATATAGTTTTTCTAAGTTGCAAACCCGAACCCGACCCGAACCTGAGGCTATTCATTAAACATTAACCCGAACCCGAACCTGAGGCTATTCATTAAACACGAACCCGAACCTGAGGCTATTCATTAAACACTTACCCGAACCTGACCCGAAACCCAAGAGTTTTTCGGGACCCTCCGGGCTCGGGTCGGGTAGCAGACCTCTACCCCATAGGATGCTCGTGTTCACCCTTCTGAGACCTAAAATGACAAATGGGACACCCTACGCTCTCACGGACTTAACAGACACGTGGCCACAAGACCGAAAGTGCATTTGAAGTGTGCCATTTGGGACAGGGCCAATGAGTCTACGTGAGAGGAGTCGTCTTTCTCTGTTTTACGATATTTGGGGTGAACAGGATTTCACCGAGTACAACATGTTCCTGGAACAAGATTCCAGTCAGCCAATCGATAAGCAGAATCATTGGCCTGATGTTGTCATACTCAGATTCTAGTCAGAGTGCGAGTCTGATCTGCTCCATTGGGCTGTGATTATGGAGCGTATCAACCGAACCAGGAAAGAAAAGCCTCTGCACCCAACTGGATCGACCGAATCCCGCAGGAAGGATGGCAAAAACATCTTTCCAATCGCCAAATGCCTTGATCGCAGTTCTCTGTTCCTCTTTTAGGCTATGTTTAAACGGAAACGATTCTGAAGAGAAAACGCAAAAGTGGCGTTGCATTATCACTTTTTATTCTGCGTTTAGACGAGTTTTTTGGGTGGGAAATCCGTGTGCATGTGGTGACGCAAAAGAGTGTGAAATCCAATGTAGTGTGCACTCCAGGCGGCTAGGTGGCGATGGAGCACTGCCACACAACAACACCTAATTCCGCGCGCCTGCGTACAACCTTCACTGTCTAGCAGACTTTTTGCGTTTTTACCGTTTACCTGGGAACGCAGTGGTGGAGCGTTTTTAAGATTTCCACTCTAGAGGGTGGTTTCACTTTTTTGCGTTTTTAAGCCCCAAAAACTCCTTCGCCGTGTAAACGAAAGGCACATCCGATAAAATAGTTTTGCGTTTTTACCCACAAGCGTTCTCGTGTAAACAGGCCCTTAAAATGAATGCGCTGTCTACATCTTCTATAACAGACGCGATGGCTGAATCTACACATCTCAGTTCTCCAGCGGCGGCCATCTTTGTTGTAAACGAACTCAACCCAAGCGCTCTTTGGTGACGTGGATGATTAGGAGACTGTTGATCGAATAAAGCCCGCCCTGACAACTTGATTGGTCCAAACAGCTTTGGTTCGGGCATACTTGCTTCTCAACGGATCAAGTCCAGACCGTTGTGGGCGGGGCTAAGTTCGGCAGGCATCCCATCCAAGCTACAGAATCGTAATTGGAAACGTTAAAATTGGTAATGGTAATCGTTTTCAGTCCATACTTTTTGACATAATGCTCATAAGCCGCTTTGACTGTCAGCTCGAAGTCTGCAAATGAGCACTCTTCTGAAACCTAAAATGACAAACGTGACACCTTAGGCCGTGTGTCCACCAAAGCGCTGAAATCGTCAGACGCTCTTCTGAAGACGCCGTGCTGTGGGCGCTTGAGAGCGTTTTGGCAGCGCAGCGTTTTTTCCGTAAAACGCTTCGTTACAATAATACAGAACAGTTTACTTGTAACTGATTTCGCATATAATTTGTCTCATACTAAAAAAAAATTTTTCATCCATTTTGTTCTGTTAGCTCTGCTGGTTGATGTCGTTGTACAGAAAGAGTGTTGTGACAGTTGGTCAGTGTGGTTTAGTCCCGCCCCTCCTCCACTGTGATTGGACGGCTGGGTAAGAAGTGACAGTGATGAGCGCTGCGTTTTATCCAAAGTTGAACACTTTTCAACTCTCGGCGACCAGTAAAAAACGCGGCGCTCCCATTGAAAACAATTGAAAAAATACGATAGGTGCGTGGAAAAACGCTTTGGTGGACACACGGCCTTACAGTCTTGTGGAGTTAAGGGGCCATTGTTAGTGTACAAGACTGCAAGTGTACATGACGTGTGCCATTTGAGACGGGGCCTTCAGCTCCCCATAGCTGTGCATCAAATATGTTTTAATTGTTACTCTGTGAGGAAACCTGATGCTGGAAACTTGCAGCTGGTTTGGATAGTGTGTGTGTGTGTGTGTGTGTGTGTGTGTGTGTGTGTGTGTGTGTTATAGGGGGGTAATTAAGCAGTCTCCAGCTGAGCGGCTCTGTGCAATTGGTTTTTTAAGATTGCAAGCAGAAGATCTTGAGCCTGACTACAGGCTATTATTAAAGCTCAAAAGAGGACAACTTACAGCAGCCACACACACACACACACACACACACAGCTTATATTCTTATTTCTGCCGCCTTTCACGGCTGTTTTTCACTGTTTGAGCCCCATATAGGGATGAGCGATATGGACTTAACACTATATCTTGATATTTTCTGTTATTTATTGCGATGACTATATAAATATAGTAGCATTCACCACTGGCTACAACTGAGAACTACATTCTTGAGAGCCTCAGAAACTCTAAAGTAAAATCATCATCAAATAGGCTCCTATAATAACCCAATTTCATAAAATAATAAAACAGTAAAAATCCAAATTAAAATTAAAGAAATTAAAAATTTGCAGATATACAAGTGAAACTCGAAAAAATTAGAATATCGTGCAAAAGTTTGTTTTTTTCACAAAAACTAATATATTATATAGACTCCTTACTTGCAAAGTGAGATATTTCAAGCCTTTATTTGTTATAATTTTGATGATAATGGCTTACAGCTTATGAAAACACCAGATTCAAAATTAGAATATTGTGAAAAGGTTTTCATAGCTTTTCATTGACAAAAAAAAAAAAATCACATTACACAGAAACCATAATAGCATTAATCTGAAATAGAAAGCTTTTGTAACATTATACACTACATTTGAAAGAAATTAAAGAAAGTAATAGCCAACTTTTATTCAGCAAGGACGCATTCAATTAATCAAAAGTGACAGTAAAGACATTTATAATGTTACAAAAGCTTTCTATTTCAGATAAATCTCCTTTGAAATTTCTATTCATCAAAGAGAATCCTGACTTTTTAAAAAAAAATTATAATTAAATCCCGGACGAGCCCCCATATTTGTCACGATCGGCTCAAAGCCGTGACAAATAAGTGGAGGACGTAGTGAAGTTGGTCTGTTTTTCATTGCCTTTATTAACATAAATAGAAACATAAACAGAACAGGAAAACAATTTCAACACTAATACCATTTCTGTCTAACAAACGATGTTAAAATGTAAGACAGTGGTTAGATAAGCGCAGCAGTCAATAAACAGGACAAGGGAGGTCCAATAAATTAGGACCAATATACGAGACATCCCAGCTATTTGGCAACCCTAGTAGAGTCAGGTGTAACTCGAAGGGCTTTGGTTTCTCTCAGGTGACACTGCGCTCTACAGAGACGGCATGTACTGGATCATGGGCCGCACTTCAGTGGACATCATCAAGAGCGGAGGATACAAGATCAGTGCACTAGAAGTGGAGAGACATCTGCTAGCCCACCCAGATATCACAGGTACACACACATGCATGCAAACACACGGGTGAAACTCGAAAAAGTAGAATATCGTGCAAAAGTTCAGTAATTCAACTTAAAAGCTGAAACTAATATATTATATGGACTCATTACATGCAAAGTGAGATATTTCAAGCCTTTATTAGTTATAACTTTGATGATTATGACTCACAATATTCTAAATATTCTTTGAATTTGGGTTTTCATAAGCTGAAGCCATTATCATCAAAATTATAACAAATAAAGGCTTGAAATATTTCACTTTGCATGTAATGAGTCTATATAATATATTAGTTTCACCTTTTTAAGTTGAATTACTGAACTTTTGCACAATAGCCTAATTTGTTTTAATAAAATATAACGATTTATTCTACGATTTAACGATCTACCCATCAAAATATGAACATAAAAAATACATGCACATTACACACATTCCTAAATACACATACTGTGTTTATACTAATATACATACATATATACATTCAAATCTGCACTTGATTACAAATATTTATTTATTACTTGTGTTAATAAATGTATGCACAACAATTATGCATAAACTTATCCTGGACAATTTCTCTTAAGCATCCAAATATTTGTCAAAAAATAGGATTTTAAACTGTTTTTTAAAATAATAAATGTTATTGCTCCTCTTAAGATCATCGGTGAGACCAGTATGAATAGAGGGATAAATATGCATCTTTTCCTCAGACGTGGCTGTGATTGGTGCTCCAGACGCCGTGTGGGGTCAGAAGGTCACCGCAGTTGTGGAGCTGAGGAACGGGACGTCCATGAGTCTGTCCACGCTGAAGGCCTGGGCCAGGTAACTCACTCTCACTGATCCAGAGTCAGCATTACAGATACACAATTGCTTAATTATGCGAGTTATGTTATGTTATGTATCATTACTATATGTTTGCGTGTGCATTCGCAGCCTTTTGTTTTTATGCAAATGTAAGTTTTGATATTATGTTTTTGTGTACGCCTATCTATATCTGATTTATCTCATATAGGATGCATTTTATTAATAATTAACGCCGTAGTAAAGCGTGCAAAAAATAAATAAAATAGTGCTGTGCAACGATTAATCACATCTAAAATAACTGTGCATAATTATTTTGTAAATATTAATACACACATGCATGTATATAATTAAAGTTTATATATAGTATATAAATTATATCTAAATAAATATATACTGTATACAGGCAAATATTTCTTAAATATTTACGTGCATATGTGTATTTATATGTACAAAATATTACTACACACACATGCTTGTTTAAATTTAAGAAAAATTTGTTATTTATATATAATATATTTATATATACCATAGTTAAGTATATAAATTATGTTTAAATAAATATATACTGTATTCTGTATTCTGCTGCCAGGCCAGTAGATGGCGACGTCACTTCGATAAGAAAATATAGACTAGGCTATAGACTGAACACGCATGCGCGTAACGTCACTTTTTTCACAAATTTGCGTTTTCTTTAAATTTATTCGGAGATGCCGATAACTGCATCGTTTTCCAAAATTTGCATTTTGAAACAAGTCAACAAAGTTTGCCGGCCCCCAAAACGGCGTTGTCGTGTAAATGAAATGGCCAAAATGCATAAAAACTTTTCCGTTTTTTAGTTGAAAGCGGTGTCATGTCAACAGCACCTAAGCTTAGCTCATGAATATTAATAACTTAACTATCCCAATAGTCCTAACTGATTGGCCAAGAGGCTAAATGTAATAAATAGATGGTAGCCGTCATAGGATCTCACGATTCTTCTGAACGGGGGCTCATTTGCATTTAAAGGGACACACTAAAAAAAATGTGTTTTTGCTCACACCCAAAAAGGGGCAAATTTGACTAGCTATAATAGATTATCTAGGGGGTATTTTGAACTGAAATTTCACAGACGCATTCTGTAGACACCATTGATTTATTACATCTTCTTAAATCTTACAATTTTTGCATGTACAGTATTATGCATTAGACATCCACTGAATCTCTCACAGCTCCCCTAGAGGTCAGAATGTGAACGACAAGACAAGAGCTTCCTAGTGTCAATCAGGCACACTTGAACTTACTCAAAAAAATAAAAAATGGGCAAGTGATGAAATGTTGCTGAAATGCACCGGCAGCCTCGTTGCAAAGAGCGATGTGTTGCATCAGTGTGTGTGTGTGTGGCGTGTTGAGTCAGACGTCGAGTTGGACTCCCTCAGGATATGCGTTAGACTCAGGAGGATTTTTAAAAGCCTTTGTATAAATAACAATACACACACGTAGGCACACACTCAGGGAGGAGATGCATGCTGCAAGAACAGGTGTGTGTTTGGTGGGAGAGAGAAAACCGGTGATGTTGAGAAGAAAGAAACTGCATCTGTCTTAGCAATGCATGTTTATTTTATTCATCTCTCTCTCTCTGTGTGTGTGTGTGTGTGTGTGTGTGTGTGTGTTGGTCAAAAATGACGACAAAAAAATTGTCAATGAATATTGTACTGTATTTTAATTTGATAATGTTTTTTATTTACTATTTTGTATTTTTAAGGGATTTTAGTTATGTAGTTATAATCCTTTTTAATAACTTTTTGATTTCACAATTTCCAGCTTAAACTGTAGTGAATCTCGAATGATCACAGACTGATCTTTAATCTCTTTTCAAAGATGACACTTGGCAGATTATTGCGTTTTACAAAAGTGAAACTTGAAAAATTGACAGAATTGTTACATGTATTGTTATGAAAAAGGCACAAATGCTATTTTAATTTTTTATATGAAATATATATTTTCTAAATCATTTTTAAACAAGTTTTAGGTTGATATCTCAAAAAATTAGCTTTCGATCAGATGTACAGTAGTTCGGCCGCAGTACCAAACGCTTCCACTAGAGGAAATTCGTCTCGCATTCATTTATCAATGCGCTCATGTTTGACCAAGTCAATCTTTTAAATTTACAGGAGCATTTAAAGGGATGCTCCACTTTTTTTGGAAATAGGCTCATTTTACCACTCCCCCAGAGTTAAACAGTCGCGTTTTACCGTTTTCGAATCCATTCAGCCGATTTTATGATATTTAGAAGAATATCAGTAACCAGACAGTTTCTGGTCTCATTGACTTCCATTGTATTTTTGTTCCTACTATGGAAGTCAATGGGTCTGGTTACACATCTCCTTAAGTCATGTTTCTGCGTCTCTTCGGATCTATCATTTTCTTAAATGAGCCTCGGCAATGTTTCAAAAGTTAGCTTCTAGACTAACGCCTTTATTTTCAATGCGATCACCTTGTACCCAAACAATTTCGAAACTAAAGAGGAGCCATTTGTCCTCTGATTACATACAAGCTCCTTGGCGGCGTGTTTGCGGGACTCATATTTTGCGCTGTATGGGGATTTTTAAAAAAGTGAGCAGGCGCTGTCACTTTAAGAGTCGCCTAATATAGTTGCGCGCGTCGTCACACACTTGAATGGTTTAAAATCACATTAAAACACATTTTCTGTGTGCTCATTTTGGATGTTTGTGTGGAGCACAGAAAACAGCGCTTGAAAAGTCATAGTGGAATCAATAAGAGTCGTCGAAATTTAAAGGGATACTCCACTTTTTTGGGAAATAGGCTCATTTTACCACTCCCCCAGAGTTAAACAGTCGAGTTTTACCGTTTTCAAACCCATTCAGCTGATTTTATGATATTTAGAAGAATATCAGTAACCAGACAGTTTCTGGTCTCATTGACTTCCATTATATTTTTTTTCCTACTATGGAAGTCAATGAGACCAGAAACTGGTCTTATATTCTTCTAAATATCAGAAAATTGGCTGAATGGATTCGAAAACGGTAAAACCCAACTGTTTAACTCTGAGGGAGTGGTAAAATGAGCCTATTTGAAGAGTTCAGATGCAAAAGCCTCTAAGTGCCATTCGAAATTTTCTTCTTTAATGATGATTTTTGTCAAGCTTGTATATTTAAGTTCAGTGATTTCACTTAAATGGCAATGATAATTACCTATTAATTGTTATTTAAGTGAAATTACTGAACTTAAATATACAAGTTTGACAAAAATCATCATTAAAGATGAAAATTTCAAATGGCATTTAGAGGCTTTTGCATCTGAACTCTTCATTTACAAAAAAGTGTAGTATCCCTTTAACTTGTTCGAAGCATGACCATGATTTTTTTTTCTTTTTTTTTCTTTACCAAGTTTCGTACCACTCCGATGAAGTAAAAAAAATTAAAAATATGTCAAATATGGCACCAGAGGGATTTCACTTTTGTTGCAGAATTGTTGCATTTTTTCCTGTCAGATGACACATGTCCCTTTACATGAAGTAGCTCAGGGCTTTTTCCGTCTCTGTGTGTGTGTGAGCTCCATATGGTGTGTGTGGGCGTTGCTGGTGTGTTTTTTGACCTGTCTTCGGCCCTCCAGCAAAGCCCAGCAAAGAGCAACATGCGCAGGAAGAGATGCTCACTCCTCCAGCTGTCATCTGGTGTAATCGTCACTCTAGATGTGTCAGAAGGCGTAGAGAGACAGGACATGATGAGCTGACACAAACACAACGAGGGTACAGCGAAGAAACATTAACGCAGAGACACCTTGCTGGAAGGGGATGTATTGAAGAAAACTGAATATTCTCACACACACTCACACAAACGTAAGATGATAAAGACGGCTTCGGGCCTGTTGACAACCAACATTTAATTAGCTCAGCGCTCCACTCTGCCTTTTAGTGCTTGTCTTTATTTCACGCTGATTTCATTGTTTGTGGAATTAATCGAATTCATGTGTCTCGCAGCGTTTAATACAAGAGCGGTTCCTGCAAAGAGGACATGCCTGCGTTTTTTTTATTTGTGTTTGTGTGTCATTTTATGTATTTCACTTGTGACGTTTCACATCTGCAGTGTCATTAGAGTCTTTGCCTGAAGATATTTTCACCACATGTTCCACACAAAACAACCAGGATTAAATTATGACACATCTTTATTTCCTTGCACTGCCAGAGTTGAATTTTCTTAAAGGGTTAGTTCACCCAAAAATGAAAATTCTGTCATTATTTCCTCACCCTCATGTTGTTCAACCCCGTAAGACCTTCGTTCATCTTCGCAACACAAATTAAGATATTTAAGATATTAAGATCGCTCCTGCATACAGTCCATAGGCTTCTTGAGGGAATGACTCTTGCTGTCCTCGAAAAGTCATTAAAGACATCGTTAAAATAGTCCAAGTGACTACAGGGGCTCAATCTTAACTTTATCAAACGACGAGAACACTTTTGTGCGCAAAAAAACAACAAAAATAACGACTTTATTTCAACTATTGGTTTATTTCTCCCTCTGCGCGAGTCAGGTTACTAGTTTAATAGCGTAAGCTTCTGTTATTGTACGTCACACGCATCACACACACATGACCAGCGCCGGCCAATAGTGAGCCTACGTGTGACGTAGCTCTACGCAATCACACTACGTTAACTGACTACAGGCTCATGGAGAAGGAAGTGAATAGTTGAAATAAAGTCGTTATTTTTGTTGTTTTTTTGCGCACAAAAGTGTTCTCGTCGTTTGATAAAGTTAAGATTGAGCCCCTGTAGTCACTTGGACTATTTTAACGATGTCTTTAATGACTTTTCGAGGACAGCAAGAGTCATTCCCTCAAGAAGCCTATGGACTGTATGCAGGAGCGATCTTAATATCTTAAATATCTTTATTTGTGTTCCGAAGATGAACGAAGGTCTTACGGGGTTGAAACAACATGAGGGTGAGTAAATACTGACAGAATTTTCATTTTTGGGTGAACTAACCCTTTAAGCTAAAAATCTACGTTTTTTTTCTTCGTGGGGAAAAGTCGTTATTACATAATCGGGTCTTTATCGACCCAAGTCTATATCTATCACGGATGGATCTGTGTAGTATAAAACTCTCCTGATATTTTAATAACAGTTACTAAAGAATAAAATAAAGCATATTTCGCTAGCTTTCAGAACTTCAGATGCTTTTCTCATCACTGTCCTTATCAGAGAGATTTCCCAGTAGATTCAGCATCTGCTCGTATTCTCATATCTATCAGCGTAAAATCAATATTTTGATCTCTGACCGCTTCTTCTGGCGCCATTATCAGTGACTCTAATGTTTGATTGCGCACAGGGACCGGTTTCACAAAGCTAGTTTAGACCGGTCTAAGTCTAAAATTTGCGAGTCTAATGCAAGTTAGACTTTTAATGCAAATTTTTTTTTTTTTATTCTTTTTTTTATTGTTTTGGTATTATTATTATTACTACTATTTATATATACATATTTATTTGTTGGTGGTTGTGTTTTACTTTGTGGTTTTAATTATTGTTTTGTTGTTGTGTATCTATGTTGATTGTTTGAGACAAATAATAAAAGAAAAGAGAAAGACAAGTTAGACTCCCTGTTAGCACACTTACATCACAGAGATGTCTATGTGTTTACATCTGGAAGACGTATTTTTAAGAGTGTTTGCTCATCTGCAATACGTCTATAGGACGTTTCCTGTCAGATGTCAAATAGACGTTTAGAAGATGTCTTTAAGATGTAATGATTTAGAATGGACGTTAAACTGACATCTTCTAAACATCTACGTATTTGACATCTGACTGGAAACATCCTATAGACGTATTTCAGATGAGCAAACACGTTAAAAATACGTCTTCCAGATGTAAACATCACATCAAATTTGACATCTGGGATAGCACACGTACGTCTGCAAGATGTCTGTTAAAGATCACTTCATCTGAAAAGCATCTGATAGACATCTTTAAGATGTCAGTTTAACATGCTTTTCTAATTCATTACATCTTAAAGACATCTTCTGAACGTCTATTTGAAATCTGACTGGAAACATCCTATAGACGTATTGCAGATGAGCAAACACTAATCAAACTACAACCCAGATAGCACAAGTCTATTTGATATGATTTTTCATCTGGAAGACGTATTTTAAGAGTGTTTGCTCATATGCAGTACGTCTATCCCGGATAGCACAAGTCTATTTGATGTGTGTGTTTACATCTGGAGGACTTATTTTTTAAAGTGTTTGCTCATTTGCAATACGTCTATAGGATGTTTCCAGTCAGATGTCAAATAGACGTTTAGAAGATGTCTTTTTAAGATGTAATGATTTAGAATGGACGTTAAACTGACATCTTCTAAACGTCTATTTGACATCTGACAGGAAACGTCCTATAGACGTATGAGCAAACAATTTTAAAAATACGTCTTCCAGATGTAAATAGGACATCAAATAACCTTGTGCTATCTGGGATCTGGAAGACGTATTTTTAAGAGTGTTGCTCATCTGAAATACGTCTATAGGACGTTTCCTGTCAGATGCCAAATAGACGTTTAGAAGATGTCAGTTTAACGTCCATTTTAAATCATAAATCATTACATCTTAAAGACATCTTCTAAACGTCTATTTGACATCTGACAGGAAACATCCTATAGACGTATTGCAGATGATCTTAAAAATACGTCTTCCAGATGTAAAAATCACATCAAATAGGCTTGTGCTATGTGGGAAAAGACAAAGAGAAAATTCACTTGACTAAATAACTTATATAATGTATGTTTTATTTATATCAAATAACAACTGTGACCGGACTGTAGAAATACATGATTTGGATCTAAAAGTGTGTCTTCATTCTTCTATAAGTGTGTCTTCTCTTCTGATCCTCCTCTCAGAGAGCACATGGCTTCATACACCATTCCCACAGGACTGATCCTGGTGGAAAACATGCCCAGGAACCCGATGGGAAAGGTGAATAAGAAGGAGCTTCTATCCCGGTTCTTCCCGCCTCGTGTCTGATCCGAGATCAGTCTTCGGAGAGATGCGAGTCTCGACCACACACTGGGAAACTGTTTCTGGATCAGATCTTGAATGTGAAATCTCCTTACTGGCCGGCAAGAGTCATTTGATTATTACCCATGATGCAAAGCACTGTATTGTTTTTAATTAGCTTTATTTAGCAGGTAAGAGAATGGAATTAAAAAATGTCTGTTTTAAGGTAAGACAGTGGTAATGAACTGACTCGACTATTATCTGTCGATTTAAAATGAAAAAAATCAAATATTTTTGTACTGAAATTCTGAAATAAACTAATTTATTTGGATCAGTGATGTTCTTTTCATGTGATATCAAGTGTGTGTGCGTGCAGCTGTGTGTACACAGGTGTGTGTTCAGGTCTGAAGGCGGTGTGGTCTTGTGGAGTGTGTGATTACGGCACAGATGTTTCCTCGCTTCTCTTCTCCCTCGCTTTCACTGATAGTCAATCTACAGATAAGCCATTGTATTGGTTTGTGAGAGAACAAGTGTCCTGGTTTCTTGAGTCTCTTACGGTCTCGTCCTGCGAGTCTCAGGTCAGTCTTTCAGGAGTGAATTTAGTACACACATGCAAAGCTTTCAAAGGGGTCACAAAAAACACATTCATTCCTTTATCTTTTTAGTCCCATTAAAACATCCTGCAAGTTTCACAGCGTCCTCCTCATTGCAAACAAAGCATTTATAATCTCTTAAAAGTGCCTGAAGGTTAAAAATAATCATTTTTCCACATATATATGTATTTATTTATTAGTGCCAAAAAAAAATTAACTTTAGTGAGCCTCAAGGAGCATATTAAAATAATAAAAATGTCATGACCCCCTTAAAGCATCAAAGAGACACATTTTTCAGGGAATATTACTGATTAATGGCTTTCCTACTGTAATTTCATATTCATATCGGTCACTTCGGTGTCAGATCGACAGATTCTCATACAAAAGGGTTCGGTGAGATCCTCAAAAACATAAATCAACACTATAAAAGTGGCATGAAACCTTCGAAATTCAGAGGACATTCCCAGAAATAATATAATATCTATAATTAAGTATGTGCATAATGTTTTCAGACACTTGTTATTTGTATGATAATTCATTATAATTTATATTAAATGCAATAAGTTGAACTTAAGAGTGCTTTTTGACTAACTTAAGTAGCTTATATGCAATTTCATAATTACGTCTATTGTCTTTGAAATTTGTTTAAAGTGCACTGCCGATATCTAAAATATACTTTACTGTAATCTCTATTCAAACTTGTATGTCATGTATTTCAGTGTTTTAATTGCACATTTGTAATGATGAAGTTACAATTTTAGTAATATTTTTACTTTTAAATTTAAATGTTATTTTAAGTAACACACCACAGTTAAAATTAAAATCAAGTGCTCCACATAGTCACCACGTCAATAAAGCACAAAACATTAATGATTCAAAATGTACTTTAATTACTTTTAAAAAGTAAAGTACTTTCTTTAAGTGGCCTTTTATTTCTTTTATAGTAAGTAAGTAAGTAAACTTTATTTATATAGCACTTTTCACAGACATGAAGGGTCACAAAGTGCTTTACAGTAAAAAACAACACATTTGTATAATAATTTCATATTGTATAATAATAATTATACTATATTATCTGCAAGTGCAGCTTTGTAAAATGTGCTTTTAAGATTTTAGGCGCACATAAAATATACAATTATAACTGTTAATTGCCATTCCCACAATTCCCTGGGTGACACTTCACATTTTATGTATTTTTGTTGAAATAACTGTTTGATCATAGTTTTTCCAGTGGTACATTAGGGTTTTATGTTACATTATTGCAATTTTAAAATGTCGTGTGTTACCATGGTGACTTAGTGTGTGTGTGAAGGACACTGTGTATCTATAATAGTATTAACTTTCTTGTGGATGAGCTTTAATTCATCATGTGACTCTATTAACCACTGTGATTGGTTGTTACCAGTATATTACAATGGTAGAAAAAAGAAATTAGTACTTTAATATGTCGGATATCAGATAATGAAATATGTTTTAATTTAAGTTAAGTCTGCTACCGTTTTTTTACGGTAAATATCTGGCAACCGCAGCTGCCATTTTTTTACCGGAATTTTTTTTAAGTGATAAGCACACTGCTTTTTTTTTTTTTTACAGTGTTTTTTTAAATAATTGTGCATATTGTTAATATTCATAAATTTCGATCTTTGATTTTGAGCGCATTTGTGTTTACTTTAGTGCGCAGAACAATTTAGCCCTTATTGAACCGGTTTCTGCGCCTCACTGGGCAGCGTCCTTCTGTTCCCATAGATGAACTGACGGCACTGCAGTTTCCCTGTAATAAATCACCAGGATTCCTCGGAGCGCCTCACATCACGACTCCAGAGAGAGAGACTGACAGAGACTCTGAACCTCCAGCACAGGCTGATGGGGAACCCAGAAGATACGGAGGTGAAATAGATGTTGAATGAACAGAAGCAGTCAAGCGGGAAGAAGAGAGAAGCTCCAGAGAGCTGATTAAGAGAGATCTGGATCGATGTGTGTCCGCGTGGAGGACGATGGATGGGTCTCGGAGTCGGACAGGAGAATATAAAGGTGGCACACAAACAGAAGAACACAGGGACGGCTGGATGTGGTGACAGCACTGATTGTGAAGATTGTTTTTGTGTGTTTGTGTGGGGGAAAGTTGCTCCCCACGGCTCGAGAATGAGAAAACGTCAGACATACTAGAGTGCACAAACACACACACACTTACAAACACCCTGGCTTGCATGGATGTCCAGTGAAGCGTGTTGTAGTGGGCTGTCTGCAGATGGATGCTTATTGGGCCCCTGGGCTCTGTGAGGGCCACAAGAGAAACATTCAACCGGACTCTACTTGGTTCTTATTGCGGTTATTTTATTACCAGCTTTCACATACAGTGAGCGGAGAAATAAACAGTCAACTTCCACATAACAGGGAATGACACTGAAAAAAATCTGAATTTTGACTAAGACTTACAAAGAAACAGCAACATCCTATGGTATGCGTTATATTCTAACTAGGGTTGTCAGTTAAACGCGTTATTAATGGCGTTAATGCCAAACCCATTTTAACAGCGGCAATTTTTTATCGCGCGATTAACGGTCTTTTTGGCCTAGGAAACTTTGTGGTTTTGCATGCGTGGCGCTGCGCTCTGAAACCCATTCATTTCAATGGCTTCAAGCGGATCAAACAACAGACACGCCGTCGCCGCACACACCCGTTTGGGCTTGCGAGCCGGCCAAATAGTTGGTTGACGTTACGTTTTGAGTGGATGACGAGCGCGAGTCGCCGAAATGGATGCCAATAAAATTCTGAATGGAAATTTTACTTTTAAAAAGTTGCCAAATGGTTCCATTGACGAGACCAATGTGATCTGTGTGTGTGTGTTGTCGTTGTGAACCGAGCTATCATCATCGCAGCATGTCCAGCCTGAAACACCACTTGATGATGGCCAAGCACACACACACACACACACACACACAGAGATGATGTGAATTCTCCGCCCCCTCGTCAATATCAGGACCTCGTCAGTATTTCTTTCACCCGTTTATTGATGGACAGTGTTACATTGAGAGATTATTTGCGCCAAGTGAGAATGTTAGTGTGAAATTGAACACAGTATATGCTAATGTTGTTTTCAATTAAAAAACATTTGCACAAAGTGAGCCGATCCACTTTTCCATGTTGATAAGAGCATTAAAATGAGAAAAAATAATGGGACTAAAAGAAATCAAGAGACATTTAGAATAGATAAAAATGTGCGATTAATTGCGATTAATCACGAGTTAACAATGACATTAATGCGATTAATCGCGAGTTACCTATGACATTAATGCGATTAATCGCGAGTTAACTATGACATTAATGCGATTAATCGCGAGTTAACTATGGCATTAATGCGATTAATCGCGAGTTAACTATGGCATTAATGCGATTAATCGCGAGTTAACTATGGCATTAATGCGATTAATCGCGAGTTAACTATGGCATTAATGCGATTAATCGCGAGTTAACTATGACATTAATGTGATTAATCGCGAGTTAACTATGGCATTAATGTGATTAATCGCGAGTTAACTATGGCATTAATGCGATTAATCGCGAGTTAACTATGGCATTAATGCGATTAATCGCGAGTTAACTATGACATTAATGCGATTAATCGAGAGTTAACTATGACATTAATGTGATTAATCGCGAGTTAACTGACATTAATGTGATTAATCGCGAGTTAACTATGACATTAATGTGATTAATCATGAGTTAACTGACATTAATGCGATTAATCGCGAGTTAACTATGGCATTAATGTGATTAATCATGAGTTAACTATGACATTAATGCGATTAATCGCGAGTTAACTATGACATTAATGTGATTAATCATGAGTTAACTGACATTAATGCGATTAATCGCGAGTTAACTATGACATTAATGTGATTAATCATGAGTTAACTGACATTAATGCGATTAATCGCGAGTTAACTATGACATTAATGTGATTAATCATGAGTTAACTGACATTAATGCGATTAATCGCGAGTTAACTATGACATTAATGTGATTAATCATGAGTTAACTGACATTTATGCGATTAATCGCGAGTTAACTATGGCATTAATGTGATTAATCATGAGTTAACTATGACATTAATGCGATTAATCGCGAGTTTACTATTGCATTAATGCGATTAATCGCAAATCATTATTTTAATCGTCTGACAGCACTAGTTCTAACCATGAAATATTTTTCAAATAAGTTATGCATTATTACATGCAACTAACCCTCAACCAAACCCTAACCCTATAGCAAGTACATGTAGTTAATTAATATTACTCAGTACTTTAATCTATAATTACACTGTAACAATAACACCTTAAAATAAAATGTAACCAAAAAAATATTTTTTGTGTGTGTTTGTATTTGGGGAGACGCTGCTATATGGCAAAGTAGAAATAGTTTTTCTGTAAAATTAGGATTTTCTTTTCTATTTAAATGCACATTTCATTTATAAATTGATAAATTGATTGATAACAAAAAAAAATTATCATACGAAATATGGAGATACAAGCTAAATTTGATTAATTTATAATTGTCGTACAGAGTTTTAGCATTAGAGTGAGAAAATAATAATGATGTCACTCCTGAAACTTTACAGTGTGTTTGTGGAGAAGGAGATTTCCACCGTGTACCTTATATTTCACTCGTATGATAATGACCCATTTCAAATGGTTTTCAATGTACTTGTCTTGAGCAAGAGCTGCACTGCGCTGTTCAAGCACTCGTCGTACCTTTAGCGACTCTAAATGAGCCTAAATCTGACCCGAGTCTGCTCATTTTAATTGAATATAAAGCACATATTTATTGATTTTGATGTGGGAAGATTTGTTCCCCAAACAGTGTCCAATTATATCATATTATAGCTATAATTTGTCATATTCTCTCAATACCCGTTTCATTTTTGTGTTTTGAAGATGAAAATGTGAGAATCTGGCTTTGCCGACACAGGTACAATTATGATTGTTGTTTTTGATTCAGTGCGACCTTGGTGAAGAGAAGTATCAATATCTTTCAATAATATAATATATTAATGCAAGAGAAAACCACTGCTCTTGACTGAATTCAATGCACTGTCTTTGATGTTTCTACACTCATTTGGAGATTAAATGTGTAATTATTACAATATAAAAAAAAATTAAAACTTTAATGTTTGGAGCGATTCCTTGCGATTAATCCATAAAAAAAAAAAGATTGACGGCACTAATATGCACAGATGAATCGTTCATATGCATTTGTATAATAGATCGGGTGAATTCGTGTGAACTAGTGAGGCCTTTAATGCAATAATGCGTGTGCATTTGATTTTATTAATGATCTGACACTCCAGCTCAAAATTTTTGCAAACGGGAAGATGAACGCTGAGTTATCATGTCCCAGCACTCATAATTTGGTGTGCTCAACAATAGATATGGACAAGGTCATGTGAGAATAAATAACAGGCAGACGGGCTGAAGATCTATCATCCTGGACAACTACGAGCACGGTGGAGCTCCGGCCGACGGGATCATTAATAAACCGCTGGGATCGTGATCGATCGCTGTGATGGATGATCAGACTCATGGATACTATAAAACACCTGGCCGTCATTCAAGGCAGGCTGCCAATCCCACAGAAACTGTATTGACAAAGAGATAGGGAAGGTGTGATCAGCGTGTTAGTCCCGACACTACAGTAAACGGAAAACCAAGGCCTAAAATTAATAGTTGGTAACATTTTAATGAATTCTAACAATGCATTAATCGCGAACAAATATGGATGATGCTCGGGACAGATGACGGGCCAGCGCTGCATCATCACGAAAGTTTAAGCTTTGACAATTTAAATATTCAAGTGCAAAAAGATGCGATAGGGAACTCAATTTGTAACTAGCATACTAGTTTAGTGTGTGCAGAGAAAGTGTGTCAAATTCACACAAAATGGTCAAAAAATAGCGAGAATCCTAGTTAACACAGTCGGTTATGTCTTAAAACCGTATTAAGTGGGCAAAATAGTTTTGATTTATTTTTTAAAAATACTTCCCTTGATCTGAGCGCTACAAGACTTGGCTACTTTTCCTAATTTGCCTCCTGAACACACACAATTTTTTTGACTCCTTATGTGTTTGGGTCAAAAATGGGCACCCATAGAAATCAATGGGAAAAACTGTAATTTAGAACAATCTAAAATAAGCCAAAATAAGACGGCAAAGTCACTTCATCTTTAGGTTTTAGCTCTAAGAACTTATTGGAATGATATTTTAATGTAGTTAAAAAAAATTAAAAAATAAAACGTAAAAATAAGCATGATTTACATAGAAAATATGGTACTTTTTGAGGTAAATAAATTCAAAAATACCCCCAAAATAAAAAAACACACCATAAATGGATAGACAAAACTTTATCGAAGACAGTGATATAACATTTATAATAAATAAAAATTAGGATCACACCCGAGTCCTCTGTGCCCACATTTGTCCACAATTACAGGATTAAGGGCTATAAAGTGAATATGGTTTGATGTGTTGAGAAATTACACGCATGTGTAACAGTATCAGTATATTAGATCAGTGCATTCGCTCTTAAAGTGACAGCAGCCTAATAAAATAAAAGAAAAAGACTGAAATCACTCCCCGCTTGACTGAATAACTTTTGTAACTTTAATAAGTATTAATAAATAAAGATTTGCTTACTGCTTTACATTTCTGTACCAGAAAATCTGAAAAGCACTCTTTATTTAATTTGCATCTTTGCTATATTGTATTTATTTGTGTTTTTGCATGTAATTTGGTCTTTTTTTTAACACAGCCTGTTTACTTGTCTTTAATAATGTTTTTCATGTATATTGCTTAGGCTAGTACTTCCCTTTCAAAGGGAACGAGACAACACGCCCCCATAGCGTAAACTGGCGTATTGTCTCGTTCCCTGTTCTCAGGGAACATAGGTTACAGTCGTAACCTGACACGTTTTAGCTGTGGCATCGAAAATTGTGAATTTTCACTGGTATCTAAAATTTAGTTGTCAATAATGCCTGTTTTTGCTTTAAAAAATACTGCTGGCTAGTCACCAATAATAATGGAAGTCACCAGCCATTGGCACGAGTGGCAAAAAAGTTGTCCACTAAAACCAGCGGGAAATGAAAGGTTAACTTAAATCAGATTTTTTCATGGGAATATAGATCCAAGAGTGTGACCTAAACCATAAATCATGGTAAGCAACACGGCATTCATCTGCACTTTGATTTAAATGACAGAGAAGATTGTGTGTGTGTGTGTGTGTGTGTTTGACTGTAGGCTTATCAGATGTGCAGGAGATCTGGAGGAAGATGCTGGTGTCAGCACAAGTCTCTTATTCCCGCTCTGTAATGGGACACATTTATTATCGACCAGTTGCCCTGCTCAACAACCTGCACTGGTAATATTTATCTCCTTCATCTCTCCTACACACTTCTATCCTCCCTTACTCAGCATTTTACACCCGCTTTTCCTCTTCCGTGTGTCCGAGAGTGTTTGGAGTAGGGTGAGTCCCTGTCAAATGATGTGTGCTATTGATATCAATACCTCGACCTCTGTTCCTTTCTGTTCAGATATGAATTGATTTTGTGTGGGACTCTGTGACCTGAGGATTTGACTTCGCTTTGGTCTTACAGGATAATCCAGAGTCGTTCCCATGTCGAATACTGGGTCTGTCCCCAAATAACTTGAGAAAAGTTCAGTGTTTTGATCTTCCTCCATGTCTGAATCAAAACTTTGGAGTTTAAAAATTGTCGTTTACATGAAAATGGCGTTCTGAAAGGCAAAATTTTGAAAATGGGTTTCAAAGTGCACGTTTTTGAAAACGGTCTCCGTGTAAACAACAAAAACACGAATCTGTGAAGACGATTGCATCATGCACACGCGTAAGTGTTTCATCGCCATCTACTGGCCTGGCAGCAGAATGCAGCGTTTTTAGTCGTTTTCGCGGATCCGTGATGTGAATGGGAATTGGTGTCGTCTGTATGTGGAAAACTCAAACTTCTCAGTTGTAGCCCTCAAACCGTATTCACTTTATAGCCCTTAATCTTGTAATTGTGGACAAATGTGGGCACAGAGGACTCAGGACTGATCCTAATTTTTATTTATTATAAATGTTATATCACTGTCTTCGATAAAGTTTTGTCTATCCATTTATGGTGTTTTCTTTTATTTTGGGGGTATTTTTGAATTTATTTACCTCAAAAAGTACCATATTTTCTATGTAAATTATGCTTATTTTTATGTTGCTGTTTTTTTTTTTACTACATTAAAATATCATTCCAATAAGTTCTTAGAGCTAAAACCTAAAGATAAAGTGACTTTGCTGTCTTATTTTGGCTTATTTTAGACTGCTCTAAATTACAGTTTTCCCATTAATTTCTATGGATGCCCATTTTTGACCCAAATACAAGATTAAGGAGGGGTTTTTTTTTCACCCACTTAACATTGTAGAATTGAGTCAAAAAAAAAAAGTGTGTTATCAGGGGGCAAACTTAGGAAAAGTAGCCATAGTGATTTTAAAAAGACTAAAAGACTAAAAATGCTACAGTGAAAAACTGTTAATTGGTTAATAGAACCTTTCCTTACTATATACGGTAAATAACTGTGATAGATCTAATGGTAAAATTCATGTAATTTTACTGTAAAATACAAAAAAATGTACAGTTTTTGAAAGTGAAAATGAACAACTCATTGTATAATTTACAGTGAAAAAACATTCAAAACCTTGTTAAGTCTTGCTACTGTATTTTATATGGTAAATTTCTGGCAACCACAGCTGCCGGTATTTTACCGTAAATTTAACAAATTTTTTTTTTATAGTGAATCAAAACTATTTTCCCCAAATTTGTCCAGAATATGGTTTTAGGGTTAAGCAGACGTTATCGTGCAAACGTGTCCTCAGTAGTGTTGGAGCTGAACTCGGTAGGAAAGTGGCTCTCGAGGGCCAGAGTTGAGAAACCCTGGAGTATGTGAATCAGATTGCACTGAACCTGATATATCAGAATCTGGAAACAGATTGATTTCATTTGGATTGATGAACATAAGTGCACTGTAAACTAGAGCCAGACCGATATATCGGCCGGCCGATATTAGGCATTTTCCAAAATATCGGTATCGGCAGTCATAATGGCCGATAAATGAATATTTAAAAAATAAAATAAAAACAGACGAAACACACTTCAATCATCATGTTATATTGAAAATGTATGTTTTACAATTTGCAGTATGATGTCATCTATTGCTAAATTATGGCTCATCATAGACTAGCTAACCACAAAGCTAGCTAACGCCACTATCATCAGTGGAAGACCGCTAACGTTAACATTAATGAGCTTGGAAACCACAATGAACTTTTTCCGCCTAAATAAAGTAATGATTACCGTATTTATAACTAGCATATCTCTAGCATTGTAAAATGTAAGTTATACTTGCGAGGAGTGAACATTTAGAAATTTATCTTGTGCAGAAAAGTTAGCTTCTCTTTTACACGTGTGCGAAATCCAACAATATTTAATAAAAAAAAAACATCGGTCGATATATCGGAATAAAATATTTGTATCGTATCGGCCTTCAAAATCCTTTATCGGTCGGGCTCTACTGTAAACAACAACAGTCACTGCGAAATTTCATAATGTGGAGCTTAAAGGTTGCTGGTGATCATTGGAAATCTCCAACTTTCATTGAAAATTAATCACATCTTTGTGTCCGTGTGAATGGCCATTTAGTCTCACTTAGATAGATCAGTCTAATATGTATAATTACACACCTGACTAAAGCCACCAATTCAAGACCTCTGGCCTGAACACGCCTGGCTCAGACAGAAAAAAAGAGAGAAAGCGGTGGGCAGGGAAGAAAAAATCAATAAGAAGAAGCCAGCATTCTAATGCCTCGTTAATGGGCCGGAGTATTAATTATTCAGCTGAGGGCATTTTATCTACTCATTAAAGTGGCAGCTGGGAGGAGAAATATGCAGCATTGTACAACATGTCTAGGGTCATTACCAAACCTCTCCTCTTTCTTTCTCACACACACACACACACCAACATGA
Organism: Pimephales promelas; assembly: GCF_016745375.1. The sequence continues at coordinate 5,629,446 of NW_024121399.1, forward strand.
CCTTATCTACTGAACCTCTTTTACCGGTGTGTGTGAGGAGAATAAAAAATACCAATGCTATCCAGATGCAGATCAGCCTATCATTGCGCCTCTCCCATCCAATCCATCAAGCCCCGGTCCGTGTTGAAAGCTCGAGGGGGAATTGAGATTCCTCCGGCTGGCCCTCGGCTGAGGCACGTGACGCGATTCCTAATGACACTGCAGCAGGACTCGAGATCTCATTTGATTTATTTCTCCATCCATTACCACGACAACAACACACACACACACACACATCATCTTCCACCATGACATCACAAAGTCAAACGTGCACGCATGGGGCTTTTCTCCGGTAGGATTGGCGGTGTCAGGGAACATCTGTCAGAGGCAGTGTTTGCCACATGGTGTTAAACTCAGGCCGTGTCTGCGGGGTACGGCGGGTCTGCATGGTCCACCTCGTCTTTGTGTGGTTGGGCTGATGTTTACTGGGATGTGTGTGGATGATCGGGGAATGGGTATCAGTCTATTAGATCCGTGCATTCACTCTTAAAGTGACAGTAGCCTAATAAAAGAAAACTATAAGACAAAGAAACAATCACTCACTCCTCTTGACTGAATAACTATGATATGGATTAATTAAGAAAGATTGGAAGATTATGCAGTGTTTTTTTTACATTTAATAATCTCGCATATTTAGATTATTTAAAGGGTCGTGAAACCCCAAAACACATTTTTTGAGATGCAAACAGGGGAGAGCCACTTTTTGACTTTCTCAGTTTGTGTAAACCTACTTTTTCCCACATTCATTTTACACATCTAATTATGTGGTTTTGTTTCATTAATGTAGATTTTTCTTCTTGATTTACCTTGAAAGAACGAAAAGTAGGGGTTCATTGTAACATGACCATATGACAGATTAAAATGTTTTCTGATCTAATCACAAAAATATACAAGACAAACTAAATTGGCCTATACATTATTTTCTCAATAAAATACAATTATTAACTTTCATGGGTTAAATGGTTTCAGTTCAGTTGAGATGCTGTTTATCTTACCATACTGGACAAATATCCTCCAGTGTTTGGGAATAACTAACTAAAAGTAGCTCCACTACTAAATCAGATGTTCCCATAATAGCTTAGCTTTCCCAGTATCAAGTTTTTCCAACAATTAGTGGTGTAGATGTGAAAAAATGCTACATCTCTTTGCTTTTCCTGGCTGTATAAAAAAAAAACACAAGAAATTTAAAAAAAAAACAAAAAAAACAGGTTAACACTGCTGTTAATTATAGTTCTCCTCCGTTATGGGCAGAAATACAGATATAGGCCTAGTGTAATTAGTTGTACTTTTATATCTACATTGTGACCTTGGAATTAAGCTGTGTCTGAAACCGCTCACTCGTTCACTCATTCACTAATACCAGTGTATGGCATTTGAGTGCATTAAATCTGCAAGGAGTGTACGAGATGAAGTGAGTGAATTCGGACACCACTACAAAATAGCGATTTCAGACAAATTTCATCGATTTCAGTCTCGTTTTTTTTTTTTTTTAGCCAGACGTTCAGACTGACGGTAGACTCAATCACAGCTTTCATTGGCTAAGGATCATCTGACATGTACAGCAACCAATCACAGTTCGTTTTGTTCAGTCCCTAAAATAACAAATTGGCATTTTAAACTCTTTGGAAGTCTGAAGATCCAGCATTTAATTGATCCTGATAAGCGCTTATTGCAGGGTTGGGGAGTAACGGAATACATGTAATCAGGATACAAAAATCCAGTAACTGTGATTCGTTACAGTTACATCAAAAAACGTAGTAATCAGATTATAGTTACTTTTTGAAGAAAAAAAAAAGGTGGGGGGCGGGGGGTACTTTCAGGATTACAATGGTTTCATTTAAAAAAACGAATTAAATCTGTATTTTGGCATAATAACACTATATTAATGACTCGCGACACGAGTCACGTGTGCCACCCGCAGGTGACTGCGTAAAAAAACAGCTCTCAACAACAATCTCCTCAGACACCGATGAAATCACTGCTGCTAGAAACGATGCTGCCCACAGGTAAAAATGCTTTCATTTCTCGGAATTTCCGCTGCTATTTTGTTTTTAAAGAGGAAAATTCCAACAACATGGTTTTACAGTGCAAACTGTGCCTTGTTGTTAGCTAGTAGGCTATGTAGCGTTTATAAATTCAGTGGTTTGTATGATCGCTGTTGTACGTTTTCTAGCGATGCTGGAATCTGTAGAAATTAAGAGAGTAGCTTTTTTAGTACCTAAAATGTCCTTTCATAATCTCTTCTCAGTCTCATTTAAGGAGATGTTCTCATTAAATAACTGTACAGCCCATTAATTGAAGAGATGCATTTCTATCCCTCACAGCCTCGCTTTCGTTCTCATTAAAAATCAAAGATGGCGCTGCCGTGAATAAGGTGTATTGTCACAGATATAAACACCATGACTTTCTTTTCCATGAGGGGGTTTGGTATCACAACGGCTTTGTTAAAGAACATGACACACATCACACAAATCCTGTAGAATTCAATCAATCAATCAGGCTTCAAAACTCCTGAAGTAACCGTAAAAGTGGATTTTTACATAATAATTGCCCTTTAAGGTTTAAATGCGTAACAAGTTGCATATGTCATGTTGAGTACATTTGATTCATCCATCCGTCCTCTCTCTCTCTCTCTCTCTCTCTCCTTGTTTGCCCTCGTCTTCCTCACCGGCTGAGGTATTTATCTTCTTTATTCTGGGAGTTTGAAGGTTGTGGGTCGGTCTGCAGTGTTGGGCTGATGAATGGGGCAGTCAGTGATGTGAAGCCACCTCAGGGGGCCGAACGAGACAGCTATTTAGTGACTGAACAAGACACATCGCTTTTCTTTTATTGTTTTCAAACTGCACAGAGGGAGATAAAAACCCAGTCTGGGCAATAGGAACAGAAAAGAAGGGAATATCTTGCAGGAAAGAGCCTCTGGATCCTTGACTGTGTGTACATTATACATACAGTACATACATGCTGGAATATATTGATGTGTGGTTTGCCTAGAATTTGTTTCAATCAGTCGTCAGCAGAGTCCATTCAGGTCAACTAGAAAAAAAATATCTGTCGTCATGTACTGTTTTAGAAAAAGCATGGAAGCTTGTTATGATAAAAAATTAAAAAGGTAATTGCGATTTATTTTATTTTTTCCTCACAATTGCAGCTTACATCTTGCAATTCTGACTTTTTTCTCAGAATTGCATGGTTATATCTCACAATTCTGACTTTACAGCACGTGCGAGATATAAAGTTAGAATTGCATGATATACCGTAAAGTTGCAATTCTGAGGAAAAAAGAATTGAAAAGTATTTTTTTTTTCCCGTAGATTTGGACTATAACTCCCAATAATCTCTCAATTGCGTGTTATAAAGTCAGAATTGTGAGATATAACCATGCAATTGGTGATAGTGATGGTGAAAGATAGTGAAAAAGTCATAGTATATTGTGAAATGATATGATATATGATATGATATAATATTTACAGTGTCAGTCATGGCGTATATTTCATGTGCCACAATAGACAACGGATACGGTATGTGTGGAATGAAATATCACTGTGCTATTTGCTGCATACTACAGTATATACTGCATAATGCATACTATTTTTAACAATAGTGTGTGACAATATGAAGCATGTGTGATCAGATCACAGTATGACAGATTCCCGTACAATATTTGCAGTCAATGTGCAATCAATGCCGAGACTGTCAGCTGAGTATAGGAGCCGGACTGACATATTAACAGCGGTTCACGTGCATTTCGAATCTGAATTGCGTTTGCCGATCACAAAAGCAGCTTGCTCTGATTGGCTGATGGAACGACAGATATCCTGTAAGATCTCAATGTCTGAGCGGTGATAAAACATAAAATATAATGTCAGTCAATATTAAGATTTGAGAAAGTATTTTAACTAGGGCTGTCAAACGATTAATCGTGATTAATCGCATCCAAAATAAAAGTTTGTGTTTACATAATGTATGTGGGTGCACTATGAAAAAAAAAGGGTGCACTGTGTATAATTATTTTGTCACACATGCATGTATATTTAAGAAAAAATATTTATATGTAAATTATTTATATATAATATAAATTATATAAATCTATACACAGTATATACATGAAAATATTTCTTAAATATATACAAGCATGTGTGTGTATTTATATATATATATATATATATAAAATATACAAAGTGCACTCACATATATTATATAAACACAAACTTTTATTTTGGATGCGATTAATTGCGATTAATTGTTTGACACACTGTAAAAAAATAATGTTGGCTTAACTTAAAAAATTAAGTAAAATGGTTGCCTTCAAATTTTAAGTTGATTGAACTGGAAAAAGTGAGTTAATACAATGAAGGAGATTGATTTAATCATCAGAAACTCAAAATAATAAGTTATCTAAGCTAAATGAATTATTTAAGTTGATTTGACAAAGGAAAAAATGTTGTGATAACAAATCTTGAAAATATATATTTTTTTTACAGTGCAGCCCTAATTTTAATTAATAATAATTACAATTGTATAAATCACCTTACAAATACAAGTCAGTTAGCAGTGCTGGGTAGAAACTGATGATATGAAAGCATTAAAGATAAATACTTAATACTAAATTATTTTGCATTTTAAAATACTCAATTGGACTACAATTTCTTTTTATTGATTGCATAATCACATATAGTTCACAAAATGGCAGTAAATTTGTCCTAATTTATTGATTCTTATAGTGTTTTCCCAACATTCCAACACTATATCATAATAATATTTGAATTATCACTCAGTGAGTCAATTAAGTTTTATATTGTACTTATATTCAAAATACCTGCATATTACAACTGCAATTCATTTCTATAATAATCTTCCCGTACAACCAAACCTGTCCTATCATATCCATATCCACCAGCAATTCAACATAATCATTGTTTGGTACAATGCTGTGTATTATTTGTGTGCTGTGTATTATTAAGTGTGACCCAATATTCGTCTTTATAGGATGTGTAAGTACGCACTAACTCTCCTTTCATCTCAAATATACACAGAACGAGAGAGATATCGATCCTCCAGCATTGGTAGTCAGAGCAAATGTTCTCGGAGGAGAGCAGAATGAGTAAAATTGAGAAGTATAGATTTTCCAGAAAATAGAGAGGCTTTGAGAAATGGCCTGGATGAAACATGTTTTGATGCAGAGAAAGAGAAATGAGGTTAGGGCACTGAGAGACGAGAGTGGAGGACGACAGGAAAAAGACGGAGGCTCTCTTTCATACAGACGAGCATATGTGGGCTGACATTGCCAGCGGAGTGTGTGTGTGTGTGTGTATGCGTTGACATCCAGCGAACAGACAGCTGATGGCACAGATTAGCTTCAACCTTACTGGTGACTGTCAACCAACACCACTGACACACACACATCTCTCTCCACTATGACCCCTGACACACACACATACAAACTCACTGCCACAAGACATCACTTAAAATGCATATGAAAATACACAATCAGTCATGTTTTAAAATGAACATCACTCTGGCTGTAATGGTGCAGACGATGATAACTTCACTGTTATGACTATAGAGAATTGTTCAAAACACACAATCTGGATTCCTAAATGACAGTGATTCGATTTGCTCGATATATCAAATCTTTTGACAAGAGCGATAACATTCAGATCTGTGTCCTGATCCAGAGAGAGCCGTTGTCATGATATGAAACAGCTTCACAAACAGTCTTATCAACCACACAGATTCATCATTTCTGTCTTACAATCATTCAGATCATCATAGAAGAACTGCACTCTCAGGAAAAAAAGGTCCAAAAGCTGTCACTGGGGCTGTACCTTTTCAAAAGGTACACTTTTGTACCCAAAGGCTGCATATTGGTACCTTATTAGCACCTAAAATGTACATATTAACACCTAAAATTGACATATTAGCTCATGAAATGGACATATTAGCACCTAAAATGTACATATTAACACCTAAAAATGACATATTAGCTCATGAAATGGACATATTAGCACCTAAAATGTACATATCAGCACATAAAATGTACATATTAACACTGAAAATGTACATATTAACACTGAAAATGTACATATTAGCACCTAAAATGTACATATTAACACCTAAAATTGACATATTAGCTCATGAAATGGACATATTAGCACCTAATATGTACATATTAGCACATAAAATGTACATATTAGCACCTAAAATGTACATATTAGCACCTAAAAGGTACATATTAACACCTAAAATGTACATATTAACACCTAAAATTGACATATTAGCTCATGAAATGGACATATTAGCACCTAATATGTACATATTATCACCTAAAATGTACATATTAACACTTAAAATGTACATATTGGCACCTAAAATGTACATATTAACACCTAAAATTGACATATTAGCTCATGAAATGGACATATTAGCACCTAATATGTACATATTAGCACCTAATATGTACATATCAGCACATAAAATGTACATATTAGCACCTAAAAGGTACATATTAACACCTAAAAATGACATAGCACCTAAAATGTACATATTAACACATAAAATATACATGTTAGCACCTAAAATTTACATATTATCACCTAAAATGTACATATTAACACTTAAAATGTACATATTAGCACCTGAAATGGAGAAAAGTTTACCTTTTGAAAAGGTACAGCCCCCAGTCAGCTTTTGTACCTTTTTTTTTTTCTGAGAGTGTGGAATAAAAGTTCAGATATAAACACTGATGTCTACAGTAGCGATCAAAATAGATAATTTTTATTGAATCATTTATTCAAGAGATTCGTTCAAAAACACTGATTCATCCAGTAATGAAACAAGTGTATTATGAGTATTAATGAGTCATTGAATCATTCACTCAACCCGATTCTTTAAAAAAATATATTATTTTTATTTTTTGCAATAGACTGAAGTTATTACCATATTGTCAACCTCTTAATCACATATTATTTTTTTAGTTGTCTGTTCAAAATCATGATCTCTATTAAAAAAAAAAAAAAAAAAAAAAAAAAAAAAAAACGTGATTCTCAATTTATCCAGAATTGTGCAGCTCTATAGTTATGACCATGGTAAAAAGTTGAAAACTTTCTGGATGCATCAAAGCCTGATGTGTCAAATATGATACAAAACAAAAGATGTATGCAATATATATATATATATATATATATATATATATATACATACATTGCATATGTGTTTTGTTTTGTATCATATTTGACACATCAGGCTTTGATGCATCCAGAAAGTTTTGATGCATATCGACCCGAGTTCAGGTCCACGTTTGGCTGAACTCGCTCTACTCCCTTTTCCAGACACATATCAGATCAGAAAGGCATTTATTTTCAATAAACATGAAGAAAGTGTCGAAAAATGGAAGTGTCTAACGTGTGTTTAATTATCTGTTAGGGTTAGGGAGGGCTATATTGTCCCAATTATGTGGCATCCATCGAATAATTCTATAAATATCATAATTTACACTGTTATTATTGCAAACTGTTTAATGTGCAACAACATGGAGGAGCAAATATCTGTCACTATTTGTATAAGTATCATCTAACTACTATACACTTATCGCAAAGAAAATATTTTTTTATTTAAAGGAGAATAAAGTCTTTAAATGCGCCTTTAACTCCATTGGGTATCGATCCTCGTGGTTTCTTTGTTTATAATGTGTATTTGTGTAATAAGTCAGCACTGGTGGCCAGAACAGTATAGATAACTTCTCATCTCGATATAGAATAAAAGGCAGTTACTCATGAATTTGTAATTGGATATTTCTGCGTGAATGTTCAGTCACACACACACACACACACACACACACATCAGCTGACATGTTCTGCTCTGACAGCAGCAGTAGGAGGTGTGTGTAGCGCAGAGAGAGAGACAGGTTTCATCGATTGAGCTTCAGAGCGAGGCCTATTATCCCGTTTCTCAGGCGCACTCGAGCGTGGCTTCCGCGTTCGCTTTAATTGGCGACGCGTGCCAGTGCGGCTTCCGTCTCTCCGCTTCACCCGCGTCCTCTCTCCACCTTCAAGCACATCTGGCTCTGTGTATTTGACATAAGTTTGTGTTTTGACAGGACATGAGAACGGTTGTGTGTCGGGCATTCAAATCTGTCTTTTAGACGAGCACTAAATCGAAAATACAACACGATCCATGAAAATGCGTTGTATTTATCGCTAACAAATCGTTTACGTGCATATGATAGGCAGTGGATGTACATGGGTATTACACGACATAAAGTGCGAAAATAATTTTAAGAATTAAATACTTAACTAGTACAAACTATAATTGTTTGATATCTGTAATCGTATTTTCACCAGTTAAATGTAGGCTGCCATTGTTGATGTCAATAATTGATTTCTTACTAAATTCCAGTTCCACAATTTTTTTTTTTATCTCAATAATTTTTGTTACTAGTAAAAAATAAGAAGAATCCAAGTATCACTAGCTGAAGTGTTAAAATCGATCTGTGAATCTAATGTATTTCTGATTTCAATTATTAGGAGAGTAATTTCAGATATCTAAAATGTCTTAATAATAATCACAATCGTGAGATCAGAACATTATAGTGACAATCAAATTATTGCAATCACAAAGAAAATGTTTTACTAATAGCAATTCAATGGTTGATATATTTGCACTAGTAACCACTGATCAAAAAATGATGATTTTTACTATGAGAATAGTATTTCTGCTATTTTATATGAAGAATTCATATTCTGGGAATGATTAAAAATTAAAGCGGCTTGCAATAGGAAAAGAAGATGTTTCTCAGAGTGTATGCTCTGTGTGTGTGTGTGTGTGTGTGTGTGAGAGAGAGAGAGAGAGCACTGAATGTGTGATGAGTCATGTTGTTTATGGGGAACAAACACCCCACAGAAGCGAGTCTCCACACACACACACACACACACACACACACACAGCACTGCTGCAGAGAGACTCTGAGCAGAAGGGAATAGAGGTCTTGTGAACAGCTAATAAATCAGAGCGAGCCGATCCGTCAGATTATTGATTGACACTTCAGGGACCGCAGCGATGATTCTTACTCTGAGATCCAAATTCGTTCTTACAATAAATGTCGAGCTGTGTGTGTGTGTGTGTGTTTTATAAACACAAAAAACACGGACTATAAACCTCCTGATGCTTTATGAACATTGTGTCGTTTGCAAAACAAGACTTATTTAGCTTAAATATTAAAAGCTATATGAAATTAATCATAATGGCAAACACAAACAAAAGTTTTTAAGTCTTTTAAAATTACACATACATATTTTGTTAGTTAAACAGATGTCTAACAGGGTCAATATGTTTTTAAAGGGAATTAATGTATGAATGAAATGTTGAATGTTGGTGTTTGCCTGTCTAATGTAGACTGTTCGCTGTTTTTGTATAATTACATGCAACTATTTTGTTAGTTGTATATATTTCAGTGTTCAAGAAAAATGTCCTTTCAACATGTATATTATTCACCCTGTTCAACCCTTATCTAAAATTCCTGTGTAAATGATGTGATATTGTGACATTGTGCAAAAGGTCAATGCATGATCTTGAACTTTATATAATAGCTAGGCCTACTTAAATGTCACATTTAAAAGTAATTCAATTTTATTGAAATTTAATAATATCCCTGCAGGTTATATCACGTGCATCACCAGCTCTCTATATAAACATAAATACTTTGACTAAGTTTATTTATTAAGTGTATTTGCGTTATTCCTTGAATAGTGTTCATGCCATTGATTGAAATGTAACAAATGCATTTCATAAAACAAGCATCAAAGAAAACAGAGAAAGGTTGAGAAGTGACAATGCATGCGTTTGAGTTTCAGTAAACCACATAAACAGTGTGTGTGTGTGTGTGTGTGGTTTTGAACATGATATTGTCAGATAGAGCAACACTGACACCCCCTGGACAGAGAATGACACTACTCCTCCTTTATTATGTTTATTACACTTCAAACAAAGTCAACGTCAGAACTGCAATAATACACATAAAATCAGACAGCCAGGGCTAAACTTTATATAAATATATCAAATAATTCACAAACAGAAACAGTTTAAATTACTTGCTTATTGTGTGAATGAAAAATAGCCTTGATATACTGTATATATTTGCATTTTTTTTTTTTTTCAAGAACCAAAAACAAAGGTTGGGTTTTTCTGTAAGCTTCTTACATTCATGTAGAGTCTATGGAATTTAGCAAAAATTAAATTTCTATAATATAGGGGGTAGTCAAACTAAATATAACGTTTTTTAAGCACACCTTGAAAAAAAAAACCCTGAAAATAAACCAAAAATACAATCAAATTCGTGTTATTTTGCCATGACGTCGGCTCATGTTACTCGTTTTCTCCAGTAGGAGTCACTATTTCCAAACTATCATGCACACAGTCTATGATCATTCAAGTAGAACCTGACATACTTTTTATTTGTAGGTTTTTTTCTGTTAACTTTGACCCTAAGAACCAATATTTCGAGGGTCTCAGATAAATATAAAATATGTAAATAATAAAACGGCCTTATAATAAACTATTAGTGTAATGCTAATACATTTTTAATGAGCTGAAATGCTATTTAAATGTTATTGAAGTACATTGAAATGAAGCTTCAGATATATTCTAACTCTGGGTCTCATTTTTTTCTCATGAAAAATTAACTCATTAATTCAGAAAAACAGAGCAAAATATTTTTTTTCTCATGAAAAATTAACGCATTAATTCAGAAAAACAGAGCAAAAAAAAAAAATTCATGAAAAATTAACTCGTTAATTCAGAAAAACAGAGCAAAAAAAAAAATCCATGAAAAATTAACTCGTTAATTCAGAAAAACAGAGCAAAAAAATTTTTTCTCATGAAAAATTAATTCAGAAAAACATGAAAAATTAACTCGTTAATTCAGAAAAACAGAGTAGATTTTTTTTTCTTCAAGTGAATGCAATATGCCTCCGTACACTTCAAATAAGCATGTCAGGAATAAAAATGTATTATAAACATACTACTTTAATTTTCAAGTATATTTTAATAGATTTAAAACTCTTTTTCACCTGGGCAACACAACATAAATCAAAACAGTAACTATAACCATACATACACCTGCAGAGGGCGCCATTACAGGCAGTGTGTGTGTGTGTGTGTGTGTGTGTGTGTGTACACACATAATATGGCATATTGAAAAAAAGCAATAAAACGAATACCCTAAAGAGGCAGGAGCTTCAGTTTCTGCTTAGATTTTGTTTCTCAGACACTAAGAACGACAATCATATTCCTAAATGTATATTAATTGTTATATTACAAATATATACTAATTATATTAATATATAGCACTGCAAAATAATTGTCATTTGTGGACAGTCCATAAAGAGGAAACGTTATAGATTAGAAAAGCTGTGTGTGGAATAGTGTGGGAACCAGGCTTTGGAGACAGTTGAGTCAGCTCTCACACACACACACACACACACACACACACACACACACACACACACACACGGTGCTGAAGTGAAGGGTTGTTTGTGTGTGGATGAAGGAACAGACCGGCTCCTGCCAGCTGCTGCCCAGTGTGACGGAGACAGGTGCACATTCCTCCCATAACACACACACACACACACACCCACACACACACACACACACACACAAGTGTCTGTACATTATCAGTTCTTTTATTCAGTTGCTGTTTAATATGAGCTTTTAAATACGCAGCATCTCGTATAAAAAGTATAAAATCAACTCGACACCCTTGCCTCATTTTGTATTCACGGTTGTTCTATGAATATGCAAATGATCCCCGCCTCCACTCACTCACTCACTCACTCACTCAGAGATCCACTGGTTGACGATCACACGTTGATCTGATTGGTTACAAGGTCGTTTGTGACGTCAGAAACACCAGCGATTTCTGATTCACAATCGGACTTCCGAACTTTCCCAAAATCCTACAGACTTTCATTGAGGGGCTCAACACTATTGTACAATAACTCTTATAGAGTATTTAAGCTGTCTATCACTCGCAAAGCTTAGCAACTAGCCTAGGACAGCATGCTAAAACATGCTAGCAATGTGTTATGATAGCAACATGCTAGCAACTTAAAACATTCTAACAACAAATGTGTTGAAAATTTTAACAACATGCTAATGCATGTCATAATTGTGTTAAAACATGCTATCAACATGCTAATACATTCTAGTAATGTGTTAAAACACGTTAGCAATGTGCTAAATCATGCTAGGATAATGTTAACAATGTGTTAGTCATGTTAGCAAATGTGCCAAAACATGCTAATTTATGCTAGCAATGTTTTACAACATTCTGCATTTACATTTCTTCATTTAGCTGACACTTTTAACCAAAGCGACTTACAATTGCTTTACATGTAAAAGTTCGCACGCCTCTGGAGTAACTAGGGGGTTAACCCGGGTCTCTCACACCAAAGGCATGTGTCTTATCCACTGCGCCATCACCATCCCCTAGCAACATGCTAGTACATGTTAGAATTGTGGTAAAACATATTAGCAAACATGCTAGCAATGTGCTAAAAACATGATAACAACGTTAAAGCATGTTAAGATCATTCTAGCAATAGTCAAAACATGATTTCAACATGCTTAAACATGCTAGCAACTCGTTAAAACATACTAACAACAATTGTGTTGAAAATTTTAGCAACATGCTAATGTATGTTAGAATTGTGTTAAAACATGTTATCAACATTCATCCTAGTAATGTGTTAAAACATGCTAGCAATGTGCTAAATCATGCTAGGATAATGTTAACAATGTGTTAATCATGCTAGCAAAATGTTAATACATATTAGCAATGTATTACATACTTAGTCATGTTAGCAAATGTGCCAAAACATGCTAATTTATGCTAGCAATGTTTTACAACATTCTGCATTTACATTTCTTCATTCAGCTGACACTTTTACTTTTACTAGGATAATGATAATGAGCAATGTGCTAAAAACGTGATAACAACGTTAAGATCATTCTAGCAATATGATATCAACATGCTTAAACATGCTAGCAACTCGTTAAAACATACTAACAACAATTGTGTTGAAAATTTTAGCGACATGCTAATGCATGTTAGAATTGTGTTAAAGCATGCTATCAACATTCATGCTATTAATGTGTTAAAACATGCTAGCAATGTGCTAAATCATGCTAGGATAATGATAATGAGCAATGTGCTAAAAACGCGATAACAACATTAAATCATGTTAAGATCATTCTAGCAATATGATATCAACATGCTTAAACATGCTAGCAACTCGTTAAAACATACTAACAACAATTGTGTTGAAAATTTTAGCGACATGCTAATGCATGTTAGAATTGTGTTAAAGCATGCTATCAACATTCATGCTATTAATGTGTTAAAACATGCTAGCAATGTGCTAAATCATGCTAGGATAATGATAATGAGCAATGTGCTAAAAACGCGATAACAACGTTAAATCATGTTAAGATCATTCTAGCAATATGATATCAACATGCTTAAACATGCTAGCAACTTGTTAAAACATACTAGTAACATGCTATTTCACAGTAACAATGTTAATGGCATTAACATTAATGGCATTTATGACTGGAGATTTGACGCCGTGTACAGACACGCGGAATGACGCGGACGTTAATGGCGTAGACATATACGCATACACGCGGATAGCTCAAAATGCGTAGAGATAACACGCCACCTGACTCGAAAGTGGCTTATATGTTTACGCAAAAGTCATGATGTCATGTTGGTTAAAACATACTGGCACCATGCTAATTCATGTTAACGATATGCTAAAAATGCTTGCAACATGCTAATACGTGCTAAAATACATGCTAACAATGTGGTAAAAAATGCTATAAAAATGTTAAAACATGCTAGGATCATGCATTTTACTTTCTCCGAGTCAAATCTTTAATCTTTCGAAGTTATGCTAAACTTTGAGACCTGGCCCTGTCAAGCCAACATCAAACTTATTACACTCCTGATCTAGTTGTTTTCATTGGAGGTGTATTCTCATTGACTGGGGTGTGTGTTCATGCCATGGGAGAGTGTTGTGGGGGCTGGGAATGGGATCGCAGGCTCTTCACACACACACACATGTGCTGTCACTCAAGTCTGAGACATGAGGAGCGAGAGACACAGAGTCTTGCTCAAACTTGGCTCAGTCTTCACACACTGTTGCATCTCGAGTGTTTGGTTTATTGGGTCCGAAGCCGACGATGAGGGCCGTTGCGGTACTGAGTGTGTTACTGACCGTTGTGTGTCAGGTGAGTCGACCTTCACCTATTAACTCAAGGCTATCCATTTCAGTTTTCACTTGTACGGTGAGATTATAGCTCAATGCTAATATATTATTAAAAGATATGGCGCAAAATAAAAATCTGAGAGTAAGTAATGGGGGGTGATTACTTATGACAGTTCAAATTGTTTTGCTTTTTAAACTCCTATGAAATATAATATGATTTAATAAATTTAATAATTACAGCATGAGATTAAATGTTAGAAGCTGTAATCAGATTATCATGGTTTGACTTATCGTGCGTTCATTTATTTTTGATTAGCGTTAGTTTACCTTGTTGAAGTGGTTACCGTTTTGACCTTGCTTGGGTCACATCTGCTTAAATCATCTTTAGTGGTATGGTGTTTAGTAATTGATTGTCAAGTTTGTCTTCAACTGGTTGGTATTATGTATGATGTATTATACGGTTATTAATAATCTAAACACGTGTCAATTCTGACTAATTGAATAATGACATAATAATAATAATAATAATAAGATAAATACGTCTGGTTTGAAGCTTGTTTGATGTTACCGTTTCAAGGTCATGAATCATGAAGACAACGAATGAGAATGCAAACAAAGTCGAATATTTGATCTGAACTGGTTAGATTTGCAATGAGACACAGATTCTGAAATGCGAGATTTGTTCTGGAGTCGCCAGACTTTCATCATGCGATGCATAAACAGCAGAAAGTTTCCTTTCTTATTTATGAGCAATTCAAGAACAATTGCATTAAGTTAAAACGACCCATTTTCCTGAAAGCATTAGCTATTATCATAAACTTAAACGGGATAGTTCACTTTGAAATTAATTTTTAATATGTTTTATCTTACCTCGAGGGCATCCAAGATGTAGGTGTCTTTGTTTCCGCAGTATTTTCAATTTTTATATTTTTAGGTCAAACCGTTCATCTATCAGTCATATAATGCAGGTCTATGGTCACCACCTCAAAGAGTATGCACAGAGAAATCCAAATTAAACATGATTTAATAACTCATAAATGTAAGTACACATTGATGGCCTAAGACACGAAACGAGCGGTTTGTGTGAGAAAGTTTAGGCTCCAATTGTCACTATTAACTAGATGCGTATCAGTATGCATATTACTAGGATATTCGCTGTTTATTAGTACATAAGCACATATTAATGCCTTATTCTGGATGTTCTACATCCATTAAACCATAAATTTACTTAATAAGCAATTAAGAGTTAATTGAGGCCAAAGTCGTAGTTCATAGTTAGTTAATAGTAATTTAATCTGAAGTTTGACCAACCAATCAACTCCAAGTACAACTATGCAATATGATCACAAAATCTGTAACATATTTTTGATAATATTTAAATAAATGAAGATGTTTTTTTCACCGCTGTCTTTGTTGAGAGGAAAGCGCACAGCACATATTTACATATTCATCTAAACCCTGTATAATGGGGCCTTAAGACATTTTTATTATTAAACTCCGGAGGAAATGCGTGTTTTACTGAGGAGAATAACTATTCAGACACGCAATTCATTTTTTTTCCGATTGCACTTTATTTTACCGTGTATGTGCACTAATGCTCAATAATTAATTGGTTTGAGTAGGACAAGCTTATTAGTTCAGTCAAATGAACTTTTATGAGTATTTAGCAGTTTCTTTTTCTTTCAAGTTCACAGAACTGATATATTTTAAGAAGAATTATTTCCTTTAATTTAGACGAAATTAAGTTTAACTGAAACAGCTGATATGTTTATTTCCCAGCATGTTTTGCCGATGGCACTCGAAAGGGGACAGTAAATGCTAAAATGAAGTGTTTTTGTGCAAGATTAATTTTAAGTGAGAGTTTAATTTAGTTGTGATTAATGTTTTGTTATGCTAATTTAGAAGGATTTCTGTTAATGTTGGTTTTAGTGACAAATGGTGATTGAGGCCTTGATTTGAGAGCAGAAGTCCTTTATATCTCTGCATTCGCACAGCAAGTGCTACTGCATAACGTTGTTAACAAATTAGTATGTTAGCAAACTAGCTTTTTAAAGCTAGCCAACTTTATACTAATAAAAGAGTTCACATTGAGATTACATGAAAGTTTTTAGTTAAACCAATACGTATACCCAAACATTTCAAGTTAAGAACAATTAGTACAAAATCTGCCAGTTCTGCTTACTTAAACTTTGAATTTCTTAACTTAAAAAAATTGAGGCAACTGATTGCCTTGTATTTTTGAGTTTTGCCAACTTATTTGGGTTTACAGGGTAATATAAGGTAAATTAAGGTATATAAGGTTCTGCACGGTTAGTAAGTTATTACCCAGTTATTGTAATCACTTTCATAAGTACATGTACATGGGGAACAGGACTGTACAGTTTTTCTTCTATTGGTGTAATTCTGTAAGAAACAATTCTGTGCACACCTGAGAATGTGCAATACATGAAGATGATCACACTCCACATCATTGTCCCAACCTGCTGATGAACTGATAGTCTTCTTCTAATTCTGTTCTTCTTTGGTTATCACTGGTAATGTAATTTAATTAGCTAAAAGTCTCTGGTGTTTCTCTGGGAGAGGCTCATGTCTCACGAGAGCTTTGAGAGTCACACATGCCTCTGTGAGGTCTTGCTAATACGCAGCTGTTCCCAGATGCAGACTCGACCCCGTGTGTCTGACATGGTAATCTTGTCGGTGGAAATAGGAGGGCAACGTTCACAGGCCACGTATCGAGCAGACACTCTTAATAAAGCAGCTGGGGGGAGTCCGTCATCCTGGAAACTCTGTGTTTCTCCCGGTCCCACACATTAGATTAGGGATGGTGTTCACTGACAGTTACTACAGTGATTTCCGGTTTGAATCAGTGTGACATGGCAGCATTCTGGTGTGTGTGTGTGTGTGTGTGTGTTCAATGCCTTACATGTTCCTTCCTGGATGACATCAGGATCAGTTACTGTAAAATAAACCACAAACACTCTCTTAAAACAAATAATTGGTAAGTAAGTTAGTAAGTAAGTATGTAAGTACATTAGTAAGTAACCAAGTAAGTTAGTAAGTATGTTAGTAAGTTATTAAATAAGTTAGTAAGTTAGTTAATAACTTAGTAAGTTATTAAGTAAGTTAGGAAGTTAATAAGTTAGGAAGTTATCAAGTTAATTAGTAAGTTAGTAAATAAGTTAGTGAGTAAGTTAGCAAGTTAATTAGTAAGTAAGTAAGCAAGTTAACTAAGTACGTAAGTTAGTTAGTAACTTAGTAAATAAGTTAGTAACTAACTAAGTACGTAAGTTAGTTAGTAACTTAGTAAATAAGTTAGTAAGTTGGCAAGTTAGTGAGTAAGTTTGCAAGTTAATTAGTAAGTAATTAAGTAAGTTAGTAAGTAAGTTACAAAGTAAGCAAGTTAACTGAGTTAGTACGCAAGTTAGTAAATAAGTAAGTTTGTAAGTAAGTAGTAAGTTGGCAAGTTAACTAAGTTAGTACATAAGTAAGTTAGTAAATAAGTTAGCAAGTAAGTAAGTTACTAAGTAAGCAAGTTAACTAAGTTAGTACGTAAGTTAGTAAGTCAGTAAATAAGTAAGTAAATTAGTAAGCAAGTTAGTAAGTTATTAAGTAAGCAAGTTAACTAAGTTAGTACGTAAGTTAGTAAGTTAGTAAATTAGTTGGTAAGTAAGTTAGTAAATTAGTTGGTAAGTAAGTTAGTAAATAAGTTAAGTTAGTAAGTAAGTAAGTGAGTAAGTTAGCAAGTTAATTAGTAAGTTATTAAGTTAGTAAGCAAGTTAACTAAGTACGTAAGTTAGTAACTTAGTAAATAAGTTAGTAAGTTTAAGTAAGTTAGTAAGTTGGCAAGTTAGTAAGTTAGTGAGCAAGTTTGCAAGTTAATTAGTAAGTTAGTAAGTAATTAAGTAAGTTAGAAAGTAAGCAAGTTAACTGAGTTAGTATGTAAGTTAGTAAATAATTAAGTAAGTAAGTTGGTAAATAAGTTAGTAAGTATGCAAGTTAACTAAGTTAGTACATAAGTTAGTAAGCAAGTTAGTAAGTAAGTTCGTAAGTAAGCAAGTTAACTAAGTTAGTATTTAAGTTAGTAATCAGTAATTACTGTAAGTTAGTAAGCAGGTTAGTAAGTAAGTTAGTAAGTAAGCAAGTTAACTAACAGCATCACCCATGCAGAGATCAACTAAATGCCACTTTACCTGATCATACTGATTTATTAATTATGAGGTCAACATATACAAGCTTGCCTTAACCCACAAAGCTTCCACACTGTAAAAGTGATCAGTTGACTTAACTTGAAAAATGAGGAAACCTGCTGCTTTTTTTATTAAGTATAAAGTAAATTTCATGCGTAATCGAAAAAAATAAGTAACATGGAATTTTCAAGTCTAAATTTATTCATTTTTTTCCCCAATTAAAACAGTACATTTATTTACTTAATAATTTTGATGCAAGGGGTTTACAAATTTCTTTTAAGTGAAACACACACACACACACACACACACACACACACACACACACACACTAAAACGAGTCCAGAACTCTGTATGTGTTCCACCTAATGTGTTCCACACTTCTTCTCCTCTTCAGAAATGTAGTGTATCTGATTGTGTTAGTCACGCCTCGGCTCGGACCAGCTGACCCTGCCATGTGTGTGTGTGTGTGTGTGTGTGTTTAGGAATGTCTTACTCTGTTAAAAGTTGAGCTAATCTGGGTGAGATGTGAGTGTGACACAGAGAGCAACAACTGTGAACTGGAATGTTTTTCCCCAAAGCGCTGAAAGAGCCGATGGTTGCGCTTTCTTGGTGCCGTCCTGAAATAAAGAGCCTGATTTCTGTTGGATAGTTGAATGTGAGGTTTGCGACACCTGTTGTCTGAAGAGTATTTGCAGCTCTGAGTCGGATCAGTGCTTCCCCGGAGCAAATGTTTTCACATTCGGCTCTGGAGGATCAGGTTTCTCTCCGATTTTAGGTTACACTTTGTTTCGATGATCCACTTTAAGTAACTTTCATGTCAACTAGTTAGTAGTCATTAGTAGATGTTAGATTAGGTTTAGAATTAGTGTCTTAAGTGGACCATCAATTTGATTTTAAAGTCAAGCTTGTATAGTGTCTATATGGTGTTTAAGACACATAAGTCGACAGCATTGCTGAACTAAAGACAGTCTCAAAAACACACTTTCTGACGTCACAAACGACCTTGTAACCAATCAGATCAACGTGTGATCAACCAGTGGATCTCTGAGCTGAGTTAATGAGTGGAGGTGGGGCTCATTTGCATATTCATAGACCTGTGCATACTAAATGAGCCAAGGGTGTCGAAGATATGATGAATTTCTTCAAGGGATAAAAAACGTTTAAATATGTAATTTCAGTTTTAATGGATAAAATTATTGACTTCAGGGGGAATTTAAAATCCTTTTAAAGATTTTGAGTTCATGTAAAATGTTCTGTATTTGGTCAAATCTGAAAGATTGAGAGATGTGAGATCACTGGGTGTTTCTGAGGAGAACGCATGAAGGCAAAAGACTCACTCTCTCTCTGGAGTTAGTGATGCTGCGTATAAAAAGCTCATATTAAACAGCAACTGAATAAAAGACCTGAGACTCATGCATGTCCTGAATGAGGTGAAGATTGCATTAGCAGACTCTCTTGAAAGCTCATGACAGAAGTAGCAAATGTGCAGCTCTGTTAAAGACATCAAGAGACCTCCAGTCAACACAACCCCTCCAGTCTCAAATGTCCAATCGCACACCACAGGATTCTGTTAAACGCTATTACAGGTGAAACTCCAAAAATTACAATATCGTGCAAAAGTTATAATTTTTATGCTTATGAAAACCCCAAATTCAAAATCTCAGAAAATTTGAATATTACATGAAATCAATAAAAAAAGGATTTTAAATACAGAAATGTCGGCCCTCTGAAAAGTATAATCATGCATATGTATATAGTTATATATAATAAATAGATTATTTTCACCTTTTAAGTTGAATTACTGAAATACATGAACTTTTGCACGATATTCTAATTTTTAAAGTTTCACCTGTATATTAATATTAGGGCTGTCTTGTGATTCATTTTTTGTAATCTAATGGATTACATGATTGCTCAACTGAATTGGCTTGATGAGCAATTAGCTCAGAAAGATCATTTAAACTCATTATTGTTTTAGATGAGAAAAGCTTTAGAAATAAATATTTTGATTCATACACATAAATACACTTTTAAGGCTACAAAGTGTCCATAAAAAAGCTGTTTAATTCAGCTCACAGGTTGAATATGAATGAAAATATGAAATTGTTCTCTATATGAAACTAAACTGCTTTAAGGAGTGAGTCATTGAATCATTCATTCAACCAACTCGGATTCATTCTGGAACGAGGCCAGTGAATGTGTCGTTATGAATGAGTCACTGAATCGTTGACTCACTCGATTCGTTAAAAACGCAGATTCATTCAGTAACGAAATTCATTCATGCTGTCCTGATGAACTTGATTCCTGCTCCAGCTGCATTATAACATGCATAGCTGAATAAAGTCGTAGTTTTTCTTATTTTTGGACCAAAATGTATTTTCGATGTTTCAAAACATTGTAAGTAACCCACTGATGTCACATGACTACTTTGAGGATGTCTTTATTTGAAATGATACTCTGTATGAAACTGAAAATGCCAGTCGGTCTTAATGAGCGAGTCATTGAATCATTCGTTCAAACAGCTGATTCATTCAGGAACGAGGCCAGTGGCCGTCTTTATGAATCGATGACTCACTTGATTCGTTCTGTGTGTCGCTCACAGACATCAGTTCTGCTGTGGCTTTGGTCAGAACGAAAATAGAGCAAAAACAGACAATATTGGGTCTAAAATGTAATGCAATATTAATCTGGTTTACTGAAATGTTGTATAAAATCAATATCACATTTTGTAGCACATACAAAAAATAGCACTCTTGCTCTGGTGATATTGCTACTAAGGGAAACTCGACAAATTTTAATATCAAGCAAAAGTTAATTTATGTCAGTAATTCAACTTAAAAGATGAAACTAATATATTACATGCAAAGTGAGATATTACAAGCCTTTATTTGTTATCATTTTGATGATTATGACTTACAGATTATGGAAAACGTTTTCACAATATTCTAATGTTGAATTTGGGGTTTTCATAAGCTGAATGTTTTCTGAAAATTGATCATGTTAACTGTAATGAAATGAAAATCTGTAATAGTTTTAATGTCTAATAAATGCAATTAGTTGAATTTAAGTGTGCTTTTTTGACCCACCAGCCTACATCTTTATCATTATATAAATATAATTACTTGTATTGTCTTTGAACTGTGGTTCAAGTGTACAGACGGTAAACTAAAATATACGTCAATGTAATTTCTTGTGAAACTTGTACATCTTAAATTTAAAGTAAACTACAAGTCTTGGTCCATGGTGAGAATGCTTGACTCTTTGATACACATTGTGTCGGTGTGTGTGTGAGAATTCTGTCACTGCGTGTCGAATTTTGTCACTAAAGCACGTTTAGCAGCTGACCTCTGACCTCTGTCAGGTGCAGTAAACCAGAACGTGTTTCAGAGCGACAGCCGACAGGCCGTGAGTGGACAAAACTGAGCCTGTTTCCTCACTGAACAGCTGTGTGTGTGTGTGTGCTGAAAGTAATGTTCTCATACACTTATCTGCATGTTATTTACCATTGTAATGGAAAACTTTTTATGCGTTTTGGTCATTCATTTACACAACAACAACGTTTTGGTGGCCTGAAAATGCAAAGTTTTAAAACAGGTTTAAAAATGCATGTTGGAAACAATAGCACTGTGTTTGAGTCGCTTAACATGTGCATTTAAAAACATCTTTCCCAAACAGGCTTGAAAAACTCAGATAAAACATAAATGTAGTTGTGTGTTTATTAGGAATGATTTGTGTTGTCTGCCTCTTTTTTTCTTTTTTTACTTTCAATTTACAATCCAGGGCATCACAAAGATGTGTTAAATTCATTAGCAGAGATACAGTTCTTTGGGCTTTTCGATTTTTGTGTGTGTGTGTGTGTGTCGCTGAAGAGCCTCTAGAGTCTGATCGCTGTGTGTGTTTTGTCACAGGTGAAGTCGAGCGATCTGAACCCATGGAGACTCAGGAGCGCTGGTCCACTGGTCAGGGTGAAGAGAGACTGGGTCATCCCACCCATCCGAGTATTAGAAAACGGCAAACATCTCCCTGAAGATCTGGTCCAGGTAAACCAGCGGCCCTCGTCACTCCTCACTGGAGGCCTGAAAACACACTTCTCTAATTGATATGGAAGATTGTTTCTGCCACAGAATAAAAAATGCAATTGCAAATTTTTACCTCACAATTCTGACTTTTTTTTCTCACAATTGCGAGTTTTCAATTGAATTGTAAGATATAAAGTCTGAATTACGTGATATAAAGTCTGAATTGTGAGATATAAAGTCTGAATTGGGAGATGTAAAGTCACAATTGCATGATATAAAGTTGTAATTACGTTTTATAGTCAGAATTGCTTGATATAAAGTCTGAATTGTGAGATGTAAAGTCACAATTGCGTGATATAAAGTTGTAATTACGTTTTATAGTCAGAATTGCGTGATTTAAAGTCGCAATTGTGTGATATAAAATCGCAATTACGTGTTAGTCAGAATTGCGTGATATAAAGTCGCAATTACGTGTTATAATCACAATTGCGTTATATAAAGTCTGAATTGTGAGATGTAAAGTCACAATTGCGTGATATAAAGTCGCAATTACGTGTAATAGTCAGAATTGCGTGATTTAAAGTCGCAATTACGTGATATAAAATCGCAATTACGTGTTAGTCAGAATTGCGTGATATAGTCGCAATTACATTATAGTCAGAATTGCTTGATATAAAGTCTGAATTGAGAGATGTAAAGTCACAATTGCGTGATATAAAGTCTGAATTGAGAGATATAAAGTCGCAATTACGGGTTATAGTCAGAATTGCGTGATATAAAGTCAGAATTGCGAAATATAAAGTCAGAATTGTGTTATAAAGTCAGAATTTCATGATTTTATATTGACAGTTGAGAGTTTTTATCTTGCAATTCTGACTTTATATTTAACAATTCTGTATATGTATGTATATATATGTATATATCAATTGTGAGATAAAAAGCAATTATCTTTTAAAATGTTTTAATCTGTGGCGAAAGAAGCTATCATAAATTGAATGTCAATGTCTTTTTGAAAATATAACTAGCCAGGAATGAATCTGAAATAGATTGGGAGCATCAACAGACACACTACATACAACAAAAAGTTGGAACACAGTATAATTTATTTAACTGAACTGATGTACAGTAGATGCTATTAAATGCACCACAGGACATGTTGCTCTATTTTAAAACTGCATTCACGTAAACTGTACAAACAAAGCGTTTGGTTACACACACATGGCAGTCTATAAATCGAGCATTAGCGCTATCTTTCGACAGGTAGACTGTGTACCATACGGCTTTAACATGTTCCTGTCCACTCGTGCAGATTAAATCAGACAAGGTTTTCACCGGAGAGGTGATATACAAGCTGGAGGGACCCGGCGTTGACCAGGATCCCAAAGGCCTCTTTGAAATTGATGATAAAACAGGATGGATCAAGAGCAAAGTGCCCCTGGACAGGGAAAAACACAAGAGTTTCAAGGTAAACATGTTTTTTGAAACATTAAAAGGGGATGTATGTAAACATTAGGGTTGAGCGATATATCGATATTGGTATATCGATACCGATATATGCAAAAAAATGGAAAACTTTTCGATATATCGGTACCGATATATGGTTATTTTTAATGTTATCCTTATCGGCCTGATAAGAAAATTTGGCTGATATATAAAAGCTCAAGAATAATGTATTATTTCCTTCAGCTGAGACACTTTAAATGCACAACTGTTCACCATGATGGTTTTTATTTGTTTGAAATTTGATTGAAATCGCTTCAAAAAAGGAAAATACAGTTCAATGCAACATGTGCAGCACAAGCCTGTCATATCGGCTACATGAAATTATAATGAGAACGTTGTAATTGTGTGTTTGGGACATTGCTATAATGGTGAGACATTTGTTTTTGTAATAAGGCTCTCAAAAATCAGATTTATCGGCGAATATATCGGTTATCGGCTTTCAAATATAAAGAATTATCGGTTATCGGTATCGGCCAAAATTTTGATATGGGTGCATCCCTAGTAAACATTTTCATCTCAAAGTCAATTTTTTATTGCCTGTGTGTGAACAGCTTGTAGCGAAACTTAAAAAAAAAAAAACGAGACTTCGTAAGTTGCCTAAAGCCTGTAGACTGGGGACGTTTTTCCTCGGAAAATCCAACGTTAAATTCAGGATAATGACAAAAGAGCTGTTCAAGTGTCATGCAAAGAAAAGGGATTCATTCCAACTACAATCTCACACAGTCAGATAGTTATATAGTCTCAGATATACTTTATAATCAAACTATTGTTACAGTGAGAATAACCTCATCGTCGACATGATGAATCTCAGAGCTGGTTCAAACATCCACATCTCTATGATCAGATCTGCTGATTTCTCACCGCTATTGTGTTTATTTTGTTATTGAGACTAGAGGAAAGCAAATATTTACATATTCATCTATTCTAAACGTCGCCCGGGATGTTCGCGAGCAGTCTATCACTACTAAGGTATTTCTAACTTCAAAGCAAAGAGCTAAAACATCTCCACTGTGAGTATACGAGGGTGTTGAATCACGTTCGGTCTCATGCGTAACACGAGTTGGAAAAATAACCCACAGCTGCAGTTCCCTGAACAGCCACCGGTGTCGCTAATAACAAGGGTTTCTGAATTCTACACATAGCCCCTTTATTTCTTTCTGTTTTTTTTTTCCAGATTTAAATGAGATTACAGTTCCCACTCTGATAGACGTGCAGATCATGTCTATATTGGGTCCGTCGGTCCATGACCATCTATTCGACGTCCACTTTTTGTTTTACAAATATCAACATTGTTGTTATGAACCTGATTAAAACATATGAAGTTATTTTCCAAAAACTCATTTAATTGTCTCAGCAACGGATGATAACACACAAAAGTGTAATAATGCTGTAGCTTGAACAGTAGGGCATTGGCGCCTGCAACGCCAAGATCATGGGTTCGATTCCCAGAGAAAGCAACTGATAGGAATGTAAATGTGTAATGCAATGTAAGTCCCATTGGGTAAAAGCGTCTGCCAAATGCATACATGTAAATACATGGTACAGAAAACATGTCCTCCACCCTTTTGAAACATGGGACTACATTTATAGAAATTGTATAAAAATTATTCTAAATTTGATGTTGAAGAGACGTCCACAAACGACTACATTTGGTCCCACGGACGTCAACATTAGATCAGCTTTGCTTTGCGTTTCAAAACAACCCCTTCAGTGGACTGAAAACGGACGTCCAAAAATGACATCGAAAAGACGTCACTGCGACGTCACATTGCGCAGTGGGTGTGGCCTCAGACTCACTGTGGCATTAGCTGGATGAATCATGTGATATCTCTGAATAACTCTATGTGCAATATCCTCAGCTCAAAGCCTTTGCTCTCTCACCAAGCGGAGAGCGACTGGAAAGTCCCACAACCATTGAGATCTACGTTCTGGATCAGAACGACCACCGGCCCGAATTCACCCAGAAAGAGTTCATCGGCACCATCCCTGAGTTCTCGGTTCCAGGTAATGTGTAACAAAATATGTAAATAAACATTTAATGAAAAAAAACAACGTTGGATTTTTATCCCTAAATCAAGTTATTTAGCACAATGTCTAGGCTGTTTATTTCCACGTTCCACGTTCATGTTAGATATTATACAAATCTTCTTCACACTTCAACATACTTTAAAAAACTGTATTTATAACGGAAGTGATATGTGTTAAAAAGAATATACTTTATTGAAAACTGAATGTAATTTTTTCAGACATTCAAATTCAATGCGATTAGTTGAACATACGAGTGTTTTTGACTCACTTAAGTTTTACTTAATTACTTCTTTATTTGTAATTTCATAATTACTGATACTGTGTTTTAAATAAGGTTTCCACAATTATTAAAACATTCATTTAAAATGTACTTTAAAGTTGACGTTATTACAAAGTGCACTTTAAAATTGTGTTAAGAAAACTTAAGTGTAAACTTTAATACATTTGCTAGCAGGGCCATAAACATTTAGAAAAATTACATTTACATTTACGCATTTGGCAGATGCTTTTATGGACTATGACACACAAGTCAAATAGACCAATTTTTAATAAAATTATTGTACAATGTAGTTCGATAATATTTTTATTTTATGATACTAAATTATATTTACGCAGTAGTAATAATTTTAAGCATGAAATTTCCAAATTTAACTGTCATAAATCTGGATTTCTTTGAAGCAACAGACTGAAGTTTGGTCTCTTTTTAAAGACGACTCATGGCGAACTATTGCTGAAGTGAAAAAAGTTTATAACTTGAAAAATAAAATGTTACATGAAAAATACCATTTTAAATTTTATAAGTTATATATTTTCCAAAAACAAGTTCTACACTAAAACCGTAAGAAAATCAAAGTTGTGTTCCAAATTTGAGCTTGATATCTCAAAAAAATGTGCTTTCAGTGAGATGCGCAGTACCAAACGCTTCCACTAGAGGAAATTCGCCCATTCATTTCCATTGCGCTCATTCCTGACCACAGAAAACACAAGTGTAACTATTTTTTTCAGGACCATCTAACCTGTTCCAATCATGTCCATTATTTTTGTTCGCAAAAGTAAACGTACACATTTTAGGTCAAACATGACATCGAGTGTTAACCGTGTTGGTGTGTGATCAGGAACGTCAGTGATGCAGGTTACAGCCCAAGATGCGGACGATCCACTGACGGAGAACGCAGCTCTGAGCTTCTCCATCACCGAGCAAGAGAGTATCCCTCCTCACAGCGTCAACAAGACCATGTTCGGCATTAACAACACGACTGGAGTCATCTACATACGAGATGTGGGACTCGACAGAGATGTGGGTTATTATTTCTGTCTCTTATAAATGAACAGCATTAGGGGTGTAACGATGCCCTCATGTCACGACTCGATACATATCACGATACGATATTATGGCGATACTCCAAGACATATGTGCTGTTAAAGGAGCTGTATGCAAGATTGTGGCCAAAACTGGTACTGCAATCACTTGCAATCACCCACGAGGTTGCCAGATATGCTGCAGTATCCAGCAGGAACGTAGGCTGCAACAAGAAGCCAGTAGCACCTCAATGCAGTACATGAGATCCATGGGAAGGAGTCGGATCAAGATCCAAGGGGTGGATTTAGGGATTAGGGGGCGGAGTTGGGTAGGTTTAGGTGTATGTAAGGTGGGAGGAGTTGGATCTGGATCTGACTCCTCCCCGTGGATTTCATGTTCTGCAGTGAGAACCATCTCCAAGAAGCTTCCAATGGCAAGTGACGAGTCCTACACATTTGAGTTTCTTTCTTTTTGAGTTAATTATTTATTTCGGACTTTGTCACAAAGTATTTCAGATTCATATCGAGTTTTTTTTTCGAGTTACATTTTTTTTATCCGAATCCGACACGTTAGTATCTGCAGCTGTAGTAACTAGAGAAGAGCTGGCAACCCGAATGTCGCAACACTTCCGACTCCGTGATTGGTAAACACAACATGACATCATCAACATCGGTCGAGGGCTGCGACTGCACTTTTTAAATGACAATATCCTGGCCGGACTACTGTTGTCAGTGATATTAGTATTTCAAATGAACATGATTTCTTAATGTCTAGTGACATATCAGGGAAAATTTATGATTAATTGAAATGAATGTCTTGCATACAGCTCCTTTAATGCTAAATTTGATAGTACATTGTGTGTAAATGAATATTCTTGGACACCAGAATAACAATATTCATGATTCTGAAGCTGAAAAAATAATTATTTTTCACTCTTTCACTGGCTAGATATGTTTAAAATAATTTCGGCCACTGTATACTGGTAACATCAGACATTTGGCATTATCAGGACACACAAATATTCCCTCGTTTCATTATTATTATATTCATCATTAGTGGTTTAATGTAGTTCTGACACTAAAACTCTGAAAACTTTTTTTGCATAAAACGCAATTTTAATTTTGGGTGAACTATCCACAAAGCATGTTGTTGCATGTTGTTTTCTGATATCTTGTGACCTGACTATGGAAAATGAGCCATCCCCTGTTGTGTGGTCAGGTGGTGCAGTCCTTCAGGCTTCGTCTGCAGGTCGCTGATATGTCAGGAATGGGTCTATCCTCCGCTGGTCGAGCCATCATTCACATCGCTGACATTAACAACCACGCTCCCAGATTCCAGCCCACCGTGGTATGAGGAGACCGACTGCAAACACAGTCTGTGACGTTTAATTACTTTAGAATCATCTCTTAATGTTTGCTAACCATGGCAATTTCAGTAAGGACCTCATTTAGGACTATTAAAAGCTATTACAAAATTATATTTATTAAATGCATAATCATATCTTAAAGGAGTAGTTCACTTTTTAAAAAAACTTTTGCTGATAATTTCCTCGCCCCCATGATGTCATCCAAGATGTCCACGTCTTTCTTTCTTCAGTCGAAAAGAAATTAAGGTTTTTGATGAAAACATTCCAGGATTTTCTCCATATAATGGACTTCAATGGGAACCAAACGGTTCAAGGTCCAAATAAGAGTTTCAGTGCAAACTGTTCAAAGGGCTTTAAACGATTCCAGACGATGAATAAGGGTCTTATCAAGCGAAACGATCACTCATTTAATAAATAAATAACAAAGTGTAAGTTTTATAAGCTCAAATGCTCGCTTTGCTCTGTTCTGTGATGCCTCTCCTGTTCATCAAAATGAACGAATCTGGTTCATTCAACGAACGAATTGACTCGGAAAAAGATTTGTTCATTTTGATGAACAGGAGAGTCACAAACGCGCATCACAGAACAGAGCAAGGTGAGCATTTGAGCATTTGACCAATCGTTTCGCTTGATAAGACCCTTATTCATCGTCTGGAATCGTTTAAAGCCCTTTGAACAGTTTGCACTGAAACTCTCATTGGGACCTTGAACCGTTTGGTTCCCATTGAAGTCCATTATATGGAGAAAATCCTGGAACTTTTTCATCAAAAACCTTAATTTCTTTTCGACTGAAGAAAGAAGGACGTGGACATCTTGGATGACATGGGGGTGAGTAAATTATCAGCAAAAGTAAAAAAAACAAAAACAAAGTGAACTACTCCTTTAACTACAGATACAGAAGCATCCTACAAAAAAAAGTAAAAAATTTTTTTTTTTTTTTTTTTTGCGCGGTCTGTGATGTTCATCCGATCTGTTGTCTAAACTGTTCCACTTTTGTGACCGCAGTACTACATGAATGCAATGGAGAACAAGCTTCTGCCGGAGGTGGGCCGGGTCAACGCCACAGATAAAGACCAGAGAGGGGGAGAGAACTGGAGGATCAAGTACACCATCGTAAAGGGAAATACTTTAGGAAACTTTGCCATCCGCACAGACCCAGTCTCCAACCAAGGCATCATTTCTGTGGTTAAGGTGAGATTACAGACACCAGTGAGGACCGCGGCGTCACGCTTAAAAATACAGGGTTTTCACAGCAAAAGAACCATTTTGGGTTCCCCTAAAGTGGTGAAGATCCAGCTTTTAGTGTTGTTTATACAAGTAGCCTAGACTGTGATAGAAAACTGTTTTTTAAATCATTACTTTTGAACATTTTCATGCTGAGAAACTGACAAAAAAGATTTAAAAATCATAATATTACTTAATCCTTCCTTATAACTATAAGGAAATAAGGTACAATGAAGTTCCCCAACATGTGAACTGCATCTGGATCAAATAATATTGTGGTAATTGCATAAAGTATGAGGTGCAATTTTCTACAATCTGTTGCCACGTGAAAGCTACATTCTCTCTAACCGATTCCTCCTTTAGTAAACTGTCACTGTAAAAAAATATTGATGGTTTAACTTAAAAAAGTAAGTAACCTGGTTGCCTTAAAATTGTAAATTCATTGAACTGGAGATTAATTTAACCATCAGAAACTCAAAATTATATGTTATTTGAACTAAATAAATTATTTAAGTTGATTTGACAAAAGAAAAAATGTTGTGATTAGTACACTGTACATTTTTTTTGTTGGTTTAACTTAAAAAAGTAAGTAACTTGGTTTGCCTTAATTTTAAGTTGATTGAACTGGAAAAAGTGAGTTAATACAATGAAGGAGATTAATTTAACCATCAGAACTAAATAAATTATTATAAAGTTGATTTGACAAAAGAAAATATGTTGTGATAACAAATCGTGAAAATATTTTTTACAGTATAGAAAACAGTGAACATCTGTGGCATGTCTTCACTGTTATACGGTAGGGGGCGCTATTACAAAACTGCAGAAATCAGGACCAAAACAGATGAAAAATGAGCAGAAGCAAGCGATTGAAGCATTACTTATGCACATTGTATACTTTAAAAGTCTAATTTTTGTTGAAAATATTGCTTTTTTTATGTAACTTATCTACATGCAGGTGCTGATTAAAAAAGAATGCATGAAGCTAGAATAAAACATTGATTTCTTTTTTTTTTAAAGTTCTCCTCTGTTTTTTTCTTTTGATACATTACATGCAATAAAATAATCTGGGAGCCATGAAAGTTTTGTGTAAATTATCATAAATTCGCTGGCTATCCTCTATGAAAAATATATGAAAAACTAAAAATGTGCACAAGTTTTCAAAGGCGGCTTTATAATGTAGGGGGCGGGGCATTTCAGATTCTAGAGAGCGTTTGATTGGACAGGAATCTGACGAGAAGCTGAAGTGCAGAACGATGGACTAAATTTTGAATGCGAATATCTACAAAATGTGCGATTGTTTTAGAGCACACCAGTTTATTACAAATGTACAAAAGCTGTTACCGGGACAGGACTCTTTCAAAATGTATTTGTACCTTATTAAAAAAAAATAAAAATAATTTAATTTCGAAAAATGAAAAAAATGAAAAAATGAGAATATTGTGCAAAAGTTCATTTATTTCTGTAAGTCAACTTGTAAGGTGAAACTAATACATAATATCGACTCATTATTTGCAAAGTGAGATATTTCAAGCCTTTATTTGTTATAATTTTGATGATTAATTATGTACAGATATAACCTTTACACAATATTCTAATTTTGAATTTGGGGTTTTCATATCTGTAAGTCATAATAATCAAAATTATAACAAATAAAGGCTTGCATGTAATATCTCACTTTGCATGTAATGAGTCTATATAATATATTAGTTTCACCTTTTAAGTTGAATTACTGAAATAAATGTACTTTTGCACCATATTCTCATTTTTCGAGGAATCAACATTAAAGGATTTGTGGTTATATTAATTCATCCCTCTTTTTCCGTCTCCGTTCAGTGTGTGAATGTGTCCGTATGTATGATTTTAAATTTAGTGTCTCTGCTCTCTTGCAGCCGCTGGATTACGAGTCTCAGGCTGAATATGAGCTGGTTGTAACAGCAGAGAATGAAGTCGGGCTTAAAGCCCCGTACGAACAGACACACAGCGCGACGGTCACCGTCAGAGTGATGAATGAAAATGAGGCCCCGATCTTCTACAAAAACCCCATTAAAATCACTGTCCCGGAGTCAGTTGCTCCCGGTACGGTGCTGGTCTCGGATATCGCTCATGATCCGGATAATGCCAAGCTGAGGTGAGGCTCTCTTCACCAGCATCACATCTATACCTGATAAAGCCGTGTAGATGTCAGTTCTGGATGCAAGCAATCATATCCCTAAGCTTCTGTAGTAAAAAGAGTGAATTTACTTCTAAATCTGATTTATAACAAGTTATGAATTCAGGAGTGTGCTCTCTTTGAGTAAAAAGTGAGCTTAACTTTATTGAATGTGCTTCAAATCTGAAAAGTATATGTCTAACAAAACTATAACTGCAGAAAATACAGTAGTAATAAAATAAAAGGCTGTTTAAATGTCCTTAAAAAGAGTACATACAATTCATAAAAAAGTGCACTTTGTAATAATGTCTATTTAAAAATCCATTTACTTAAAAGTTAATTTTAAATAATCGTTTTATGTTTTGTCACGCTTCAAAGACGTACACATATTTTGATTTTTAAAGCCCAGTATTTGTCTGAAACATGCCAGCAATGCGATGATAAATACTAGGAACACTCTAGCAACCATCCAAAATAAACTGGCAAACACATATCAACACCCTAGCAACCACCCAGATTACCCTCGCAACTGCATTTCTACACCCTAGAAACCACAAAGCAACAAGCCCAAGAACCCTAGCGATCGCATAGCAACACCCCATCAACCACCTAGAATACCCTCAAAACCACATAGCAACACCCTAGCAACCACCCAGATTACCCTTGCAACTGCATTTCTACACCCTAGCAACCACAAAGCAACAAGCCCAAGAACCCTAGCGATCGCATAGCAACACCCCATCAACCACATAGAATAGCAACATAGCAACACCCTAGCAAACTCAAAGCAACAACCCCAAGTACCCTAGCAATTGCATAGCAACACCCCTTCAACCACCTAGAATACCCTCAAAACCACATAGCAACACCCTAGCAACCACCCAGAGTACCATAGTAACGGAAGAGCAACACCCCAACACACTATTTACATAGTGCTTTATACAATACATATTGATTCATAGCAGCCTTACAGTGTAACAGGAAAATTATGCATTTCGGCTGTTGTTCATTTGAAGTCAGTTCACCACAACCACCCGAGTACCTTAGCAACCGTAGTACATAGCAACACTCTAGCTGCAACTACCCCTAGTAGATGCTGCATAACAACCACCCAGAATAACCTCAAAACCGCATAGCACCCAGAATACCCAAGTAACTGAAGCGCAACACCCTAGCAACCACCTTGAGTACCTTAGAAACCACCCAGAATGCCCTTGAAACCAGTTTGCGACACCCTAGCAACCCCCCCGAGTACCCTAGCACCTGCATATAGCAACCACCCAGAATTGTCTAGAAACCACATAGCAGCACTCTGGTAACCACCCAGAGTTTCCTAGTAACTGAAGCGCAACACCCTAGCAACCACCTTGAGTACCTTAGAAACCACCCAGAATGCCCTTGAAATCAGTTTGCAACACTCTAGCAACCCCAGAGTACCCTAGCAACCACCCAGAATTCTCTAGAAACCGCATAGCACTCTGGTAACCACCCAGAGTTTCCTAGCAACTGAAGCGCAACACCCTAGCAACCACCTTGAGTACCTTAGAAACCACCCAGAATGCCCTTGAAACCAGTTTGCAACACTCTAGCAACCCCAGAGTACCCTAGCAACCGCATAGCAACCACCCAGAATTCTCTAGAAACCGCATAGCAAATGATTTGTCTGAGAGACTTAAAACCTTCAACTGAGCTTTTTAAACTTTCTCTCTTTAAAAACTTAAACCATATTTTAAGCAATTATGAAATTACATATAAAGATATACTGAAGTCCTACTTAAGTGGGTCAAAAACACTCTTAAGTTCTGTTTTTTACATTTTATGGTAAATAACAGTGTCTGAAAACATTACATTCAGTTTGCACACGCGCATGTATAATTCTATTATTTCTGTAATTAATAATCTATGCTAAAGTGTACTTCGTTTCCATAAGGAAAAGCCTAATCTACTGCATGTCCTACACTTTGTTCAGGTTTGAGCTCCTCCAGGATCCTGAGCGCTGGTTGGCTATTGACCGTGAGACTGGGCAGATCACGACCAGAACAACCTTCGACATCAGATCTCCTCGCGTCAGGAACAACATCTACTCCGCCGTCGTGAAGGTCACGGATCAGGGTGAGCACCTGGCACCCGCAGACAGACGCGGCCGACTGTGTCTGAGTAAAAACGCTGATGTTTTCTCTGCTTCCAGACGCCGATGGCATCTCTGCGACCGCGACCCTGGAGGTCAGTCTGTGGGAGACCAATGATTACCCACCGGAGCTGAGGCCGGCGAGCGGGCCGCTGTGCAGCGACTGGGACAGGGATCGACTCGGCCTGATGATCAGCGCCGTGGACCAGGACATGTCTCCTCAAGCTGACCCCTTCACCTTTCACATCCCTGACCAGAACACAGCCGCCAACTGGACCATCATCACTCTCAATGGTAACACTTAATACATCATTTATATGCACAGGTGAAACTCCAAAAATTTGAATATCTAGAAGATCTACTAATATATTATAGATACTCATTACATGCAAAGTGAGATATTTCAAGCCTTTATTTGTTATAATTTTGATGATACGAATATGAACGCTCATGTCTATAATTTAAACTAAATAACTCCTGGAACAGATCATTTCTCTGCTGTTCGATTCTCCATTTTGAATCAAATTTCAATTCGATTTGATCATAGATTTTAAATATATGCATATATCGAATTGAAGAAGAAAATTGAGAATCGAACTGCAGAGAAATGAACAGCCGCTACTGTTAGTCCCATTCGAGATGGAGTTATTAAATAGAGAATCGATTTGAATTGAATCTTGACCCCAAGAATCGTTTTGAATTAAACAGTGACCCCAAGAATCGATTTTAATCGAATCGTGACTCCATCAATTGATTTGAATGGAATTATGACCCGAAGAATCAAATCACGAAACACAAATCAATTTGAATCGAATCGCGACCCCAAGAATCGCTTTGAATCGAATCGTGACCCCAAAAATCTTTTTGAATCGAATCGTGACCCCAATAATCAATTTAAATCGAATCGTGACCCCCAAGAATCGTTTTGAATCGAATCGTGACCCCATGAATCGATTTGAATCAAAACATGACCCCAAGAATCGATTTGAATCGAATCGGGAACCCAAGAATCATTTTTAAATCAAAGCGTGACCCCATGGACGATTCGAATCGAAACGTAAACCCCAGAAACGATTTGAATTGAATCGTGACCCCAAGAATTGATTTGAATGAAATCGTAACCCATGAATTGATTTGAATCGAATCATGACCAAAAGAATCGATTTGAATTGAATCGCGACCCCAAGAATCAATTCGAATCGAATTGTGACCCCAAGAATCGTTTTGAATCTAATCGTGACCCTATGAATCAATTTGAATTGAATCGTGACCCCAAGAATCGATTTGAATTAAATCGTAACCCCATGAATTGATTTGAATCGAATCATGACCCCAAGAATCATTTTGAATCTAATCGTGACCCTAAGAATCGTTTTGAATCTATTTGTGACCCCAAGAATCGTTTTGAATTAAACAGTGACCCCAAGAATCGATTTGAATCGAATCGTGACTCCATCAATTGATTTGAATGGAATTATGACCCGAAGAATCAAATCACGAAACACAAATCAATTTGAATCGAATCGCGACCCCAAGAATCGCTTTGAATCGAATCGTGACCCCAAAAATCTTTTTGAATCGAATCGTGACCCCAATAATCAATTTAAATCGAATCGTGACCCCCAAGAATCGTTTTGAATCGAATCGTGACCCCATGAATCGATTTGAATCAAAACATGACCCCAAGAATCGATTTGAATCGAATCGGGAACCCAAGAATCATTTTTAAATCAAAGCGTGACCCCATGGACGATTCGAATCGAAACGTAAACCCCAGAAACGATTTGAATTGAATCGTGACCCCAAGAATTGATTTGAATGAAATCGTAACCCATGAATTGATTTGAATCGAATCATGACCAAAAGAATCGATTTGAATTGAATCGCGACCCCAAGAATCAATTCGAATCGAATTGTGACCCCAAGAATCGTTTTGAATCTAATCGTGACCCTATGAATCAATTTGAATTGAATCGTGACCCCAAGAATCGATTTGAATTAAATCGTAACCCCATGAATTGATTTGAATCGAATCATGACCCCAAGAATCATTTTGAATCTAATCGTGACCCTAAGAATCGTTTTGAATCTATTTGTGACCCCAAGAATCGTTTTGAATTAAACAGTGACCCCAAGAATCGATTTGAATCGAATCGTGACTCCATCAATTGATTTGAATGGAATTATGACCCGAAGAATCGAATCATGAAACACAAATCAATTTGAATCGAATCGCGACCCCAAGAATCGTTTTGAATCGAATCGTGACCCCAAATATCTTTTTGAATCGAATCGTGACCCCAATAATCAATTTAAATCGAATCGTGACCCCCAAGAATCGTTTTGAATCGAATCGTGACCCCATGAATCGATTTTAATCAAAACGTGACCCCAAGAATCGATTTGAATCAAATCGTGAACCCAAGAATCATTTTTAAATCGAAATGTGACCCCATGGACGATTCGAATCTTAACGTAAACCCCAGAAACGATTTGAATTGAATCGTGACCCCAAGAATCGATTTGAATTAAATCGTAACCCATGAATTGATTTGAATCGAATCATGACCAAAAGAATCGATTTGAATTGAATCGTGACCCCAAGAATCATTTTGAATCTAATCGTGACCCTATGAATCAATTTGAATTGAATCGTGACCTCAAGAATCGATTTGAATCGAATCGTGACCCCACGAATCGATTTGAATCGAAACTTGACCCCATTAATCGATTTGAATCGAACCGTGACCCCAAGAATCGATTTGAATCAGATTCCCACCTCTAGTGTTTAGGATTCAGTTGTCAGTAAGGGATCTAGCCCTGCTGGAGCTCACAGTGTTTACTCTTGTGTTTTCTTCTGTCCGTCCCAGAGACCCATGCGGTTCTCCAGCCGCTGATAGACATAGAGAGGGGGGACTTCTCTATTCCTGTGGCCGTTTCGGACTCGGGCTCGCCGTCTCTCTTCTCCAGTGCGCTGGTCAACGTGACCGTGTGTCCCTGTGACAGTTTCGGGGACTGCAAGAGCGTCACCGCGGCCATCTTTGGAGCCAAAGTGGGAATAAGCTTCATTGCCCTTATGATTATTATGGGAAGCGTCGCTTTTCTCTTGTGTAAGTTTCATTTAATTCATTTTATATTGAACAATATTATTGTTCTGCCTGCATTGACACCATTATATGAGATTTGAACTGAGCTGGACGATGACATCACGGTTTTCTCCAGAGCGGCTATGGCCACACACACACACACACACACATATATATATATATACTGTATATGTACAGGTGAAACTTGAAAAATTACAATATCATGCAAAAGTTGATGTATTTCAGTAATTCAAATTAAAAGGTGAAACTAATATATTTATTATATAACTATATACATATGCATGATTTTCTTTTCAGAGACATTTTTGCATTTAAAATCCTTTTTTTTTTAATTGATTTCATGTAATATTAAAATTTT
The DNA here is from genome assembly GCF_016745375.1 of Pimephales promelas. The sequence goes on from NW_024121399.1 coordinate 5,667,115, forward strand.
CTGAGATTTTGAATTTGGGTTTTCATAAGCTGTAAGACATAATCATCAAAATTATAACTTTTGCACGATATTCAAATTTTTCGAGTTTCACCTGCATATTTATATTTTTGAAGTAAATGAATAACTTTTTGTACAACAAAAAATAACTTGCTTAAAGGATTAGTTCACTTTTGAAAAAGCTTTTGCTGATAATTTGTCATCCAAGATGTCCACGTCTTTCTTTCTTCAGTCGAAAAGAAATGAAGGTTTTGATGAAAACATTCCAGGATTTTCTCCATATAATGGACTTCAATGGGAACCAAACGGTTCAAGGTCCGAATGAGAGTTTTTTTTATCAAAATGAACAAATCTTTTTTCGAGTCATTTGGTTCATTCAACAAACGAAATGAACGAGTTGACTCGGTAAAAGAATCGTTCATTTTGTTGAACGAGTTTGAACAGGAGAGTCACGAACGCACATCACAGAACAGATCAAGGCGATCATTTGAGCTTATAAAACTTAAACTTTGTTATTTATTTATTAAATGAGCGATCGTTTCGCTTGATAAGACCCTTATTCATCGTCTGGAATCGTTTAAAGCCCTTTGAACAGTTTGCACTGAAACTGTCTTTTGGACCTTGAACCGTTTGGTTCCCATTGAAGTCCATTGTTTCCAATGTTTTCATCAATGTTTTCAAGTGAACTACTCCTTTAAGCTGGACTGTGAGGCTATTTTCTTGCATTGTTTTCCTGATTTATGTGCATATGCCTAACCATACCCCTAATAAGCTGTATTATACACATGATATTGGCTATAATAAAAGCATGTGTTCAGTCCTGCTGGCGCTCGCTGTGGCGCTGAGGGGTTGCACGAGGCAGAACATGGGCAAGCGAGGGAGTTTGCTGGTCGGAGCGTCTGACGAGGACATCCGAGACAACGTCTTCCATTATGACGAGCAGGGGGGCGGAGAAGAGGACGAGGTGAGAGGGATACTAATTATCTGAAATAATGATATATTATGTAAAGGTCATACAATAGAGCAGAGGGGAAAAATATCTGCAGTATACAGTATGTGTTCATTTATCAAAATGTTCATTATATCTACAGCAGAGGACATTTTTACAGTCACTTTTGTATTTTATTTTTTACAATCGCTATGACACATTTCTCAATCCTTAGGTCACTTTGAGCTCAAAAGCAGTGTATGTGGGCTAATATAACAATACTTTCTCTGGCACAAAGGTGGATTTAGACATATCCGTGACGGAAATACAGTCATAATCTTTTATTACCCGTCATTTTAATGATAATAAGCCATTAGGCTCTGTTTTTGTTCACAAACGTACAGGACAAGCATGTATGCGATAATGCATTTATTTATTTATTTATGAAGAGACTGAGTCACTTTTCAGGTTTCATCGTGAACGTTTGTCCAGCTTTGTCTACTTTAATGAAGTTCTTAGCTTTCAAATTCTTTCCAAAGCTTGAAGAAATTGTTGGTTTGTTGTGTTTTTTGTAGTGAAATACCTAAAGCTGTTTCCGTCCAATAGGACGCATTTAATATCGATTTTCTGAGGAACCCAAGTGACACGGTCCCTGTGCCAGCCTCATTTTTCCCTCAAGACTGTGGCCTTCCCAGAGGAAAACAACCTCTGAGAAAAGATGCCCCCCATAACCTGCCTTCTCCTACATATCCACGCAAAGCCCCCGGAGACCCGACCGACATCGAAGACTTCATCAATGTTGTAAGAGACTTTTCTTACAGTCCCGCTTTATATTAAGTGTCTTTAACTATGTACTCGCATTTAAACGGATCATCTTTTGTTACGGTGTAGTTATACTTTTAAGGACCAACTGAAATGTACTTACAATAGGCTTTGGGGTTAATTACATGTAGTTGTGTACAATTTGTATTCGTAACATTTAACGTGTGGTCTTTAATGCAAATACACACACTGTAAATAAATATTGTTGGTTTAACTTAAAAAATGTAGTAACCTGGTTGCCTTAACTTTAAGTTCATTGAAATTGAAAAATTAAGTTAATACAATGAAGGAGATTGATTTAATAATCAGAAACTCAAAATATTATGTTATCTGAAGCACATAAATTATCTAATTTGATTTGACAGAAGAAAAAAACGTTATGATAACAAATCATGATTTTTATTTTTACAGTGTAGTAGTTAAAGAAATCCTAATATAAAGTGGAATAATAGTCAGTCTGAAATATTTGTGGGTAATTCACAGGAAAACTCCTTAAGTATTTAATTTTCAAAAATACCAATTTTCTTTAAGTACCACCATAATAAAAAAATAATAATAATAATTATTATTATTATTTTAATTATTTATTATAATTATTTTATTTTAATAATAATTTATTAAGTACCACCATAACAATAATGAGACACCGCAATAGTTATTCTCCTGTTATCCACAGTCCTGAATATGAGATTTATTAGTTGTTTCTCATTACTAATCCAAAAGAAAGGGTTGTTTAACTCTGTTAAAGCAAGTTTAAAATTTAGTGTTTGAAATTTTAAATCAGGATATTGTGATATCAATTGAAGTATTTAGTAAAAAAAAAAACAGTGAATATCATTTAAATTTATAAAATAAAATAAAATAAATGACCCGTTTTATGACCCATAAAGATGCAATGAATAGGAATGCACACACACTCTTAAAAATGCTGGGTGGTTTCAACGCAACGTTGGGCCAAATAGACTTGAATACACCTCATTCGTGCGTCAAGTTCACGCGAATTGAGCGTCTGGCACATTAAGCGCGTTTCGCGCGAACGATTTAGTAAGTGCTATTTGTGCATTCACGCGTTTGACGCAAATTCGCGTTAGTTGAAAAATCTGAAATTTGCCGTCAATTCGCGCTGCGTTAACCAATCAGGAGCCTGTTGCTTGCTCACGTGACGCGCGTAAATTTCGCTTCAAACTTTTGTTTTTACGCGTGTCAGTTAAGCGTCAAACTAGACGCGAATTTGACACTCTATTCACGTCCGGTGTGAACGCACAGATCGATTTGAAAACCGAATGCACTTTCTTCGGTGACAGTTTCCCTGTTTTCCGCTTGACCTGAACAGGGCCTGGACGCCGCCGACACGGACCCGAACGTCCCGCCGTACGACACAGCGCTGATCTACGACTACGAGGGCGACGGCTCGGTCTCGGGAAGCCTCAGCTCCATCGCCTCCATGGGCTCAGATGAAGACCAGGACTACGACTACCTCAACGACTGGGGGCCTCGCTTTAAAAAACTGGCTCACATGTACGACCCACGATAGACGGCGCACGGATTCTGCCGTTCAAGACGTCCAGATACTCTCAAACATCTCAAAGGGGAGGTTTACAGAATTGATAAATGGACTATATATTCCCCAGTGATATGATTTAGCTAAAGGTCATCAGTGTCAGAGGAGAGAGAAGGTCATGGATCAGGGAAGTATTTCAACATGATGCGACAGGTGTTGTGAAAGCACCAACTGTGGAGAGAGGAACCAAACCGATTAGACATGGTGCACACAGGGATGCCTTGTTCATAAAACGTTTGTCAAGTTCTTGGGGGATTATTTTAGCTGATGACCAATACTGAGGTTTGCTGAGCATGTGTAAATGGACAGAACGAAGCACCCCAAAATGAAACCGATACGCTTACTCACTCATAACTGGCATTCTAAACCCATATGACTGTCATGGAACACAAAAGGAGTTTTTTTTATTATATTTTGTTGAATTTCAGAGCTGCTCTTTTGTATATGCTCTTTTTTTTAATGTACACATACATGCATGCTTCCATTAAATCACCATTTTCAAAATCATAATAAAACTAACTAGTAGAGCCAGACCGATATTATCGGCCGATATTAGGCATTTTGCAAAATTATAATGGCCGATAAATGAATATTTAAAAAATAAAATAAAAACGGACGAAACACGCTTCAATCATCTCTCCTTGGCCTGTTATATTGAAAATGTATGTTTTACAATTTGCAGTATGATGTTATCTATTGCTAAATTATGGCTTATCATAGACTAGCTAACCACAAAGCTAGCTAACGCCACTATCATCAGTGGAAGACCGCTAACGGTAATATTAATGAGCTTGGAAACCACAATGAACTTGTAATAATTACTGTATTTATAACTAGCATATCTCTAGTTAAAGTCCCTGCATTGTAAAATGTAAGTAATACTTGCGAGGAGTGAACATTTAGACATTTATCTTGTGCAGAAAAGTTAGCTTTTCTTTTACACGTGTGTGAAATCCAACAATATTTAATAAATTATTATTATTATTTTTTTAAATATCGGCCGATATATCGGAATATCGGATTTTAAAACCCAAAAATATTTGTATCGGTATCGGCCTTCAAAATTCTTTATCGGTCGGGCTCTACTAACTAGTAAAAAAACAAAAACTCCACACGGCACAGATGTGGGCCGGATCTGGGCCGACACCATGTCGGAAAACAAACTACAATTGAACAAAGACACAAATGAAATAGACCTACCTGAAAAACTTCAAGCACTAGAAATAAGAAATACTTCGCAAATTGTATATCAAGTAATCAAATTTATAAAAACAATGCATAATCTTCAACATTGTAAAGTAAATATACATTTATTCGTATTAAGTGATTCAGTGAAGAGCAGTAAAGCGATTTTCTGTTCATCTTTTGTTGTTTGATCAACATTAATGACAGACGCACAGGTTTATTAGGCTTCTGTCACTTTAAGAACGAATGCACGGATCTAATAGACTGTTACACATGCGCTTTTTTCACTCAAGACATGAATGACGGTGTTTACGAGGACATTTTGACATGAGTATGTGTATTTAACAGTTAGACGTCAAAAATAATTTCTTATAATATGTGAAAGTGCCAATGAGATCTTTTAAACCTTATGTAATTTAAATAAAGCATGTTTGAGTCAATACTGTATTGATTCTTCAGGAATGTCTTTTTTAAGATTTATAGACTGAAAAAAATGACTTTTTAAACGTGATAACTTTGTTTTTCATTATTTTTATATATGACTAGTATATTGTGTAATATGTAATATTATTTTATTTCTTGCCTGCGATTTAACTTCAAAAGTATCTGAGACATTTAGAAAGCCTTAATATTAGTAATACTTATTTTAATATGCAGCGTAGCAGTTTGCCAAATTAATAATGCTTCAAATGTATATTTTTTTTGTTTTCCCCTTCAGGAACAAAATTTTACATAATTACACAATACCTATTATTATTATAGTTATTATTTTGTTTTGCTTCTCAATTTTGATTATAGTTTTGTTTTTAATATTTATTTCTTAAGAAAATGTAAAATTCTGTCATTATCTTTAGTTATGAATAAAAGATTGGAATGATACCCGTCTGTATTTTTAATAGGGATTCGTGATATATCGGATTCGGTATCGGCCGATATATGCTCATTTTTAATGTTAGCGTTATCGGCCTGATAAGAAAATTTGGCCGATATGTTAAAGCTGATAAATAATGGATTATTTTCTCCAGCTGAGATACTTCACATGCGCACTGATGTTTTGAAGTGGTTGAAATATGATTGGAATTGCTTCGAAAATACAGTTTGTCTGTAATATCGGCTACATAAAATTATCAAGAGAACATTATAATTGTGTGCTTTGGATATGGATTTAATGTTGGGACTTTTGTTTTTGTAATCAGACTCTCAAATATCGTATAGAAATTTGGATTTAGAGATTTATCACCCAATATATTTGATATCGGCTTTAAGATAAAGAATTATCGGTTATCGGTTCGGTCAAAATGTTCAAGGAAAATACAGTTTGTCTGTAATATCGGCTACATAAAATTATCAAGAGAACATTATAATTGTGTGCTTTGGATATGGATTTAATGTTGGGACTTTTGTTTTTGCAATCAGACTCTCAAATATCGTATAGAAATTTGGATTTAGAGATTTATCACCCAATATATTGGATATCGGCTAGAAGATAAAGAATTATCGGTTTCGGTCAAAATGTTCATCTCTAGGATGCACCGATATCAAATTTCTTAGCCGATACCGAAAACCAATTTGTTCAGAATGATATCGGCCGATACCGATGATGATAGTTTGGTTTTTCTTATGGATAAAACAAAATATCTCTCAATAATGCTGAAAACTATACAGAGAACCCTCTCATTTGGTACACTATAATAATAAAGGTTAAAATTAACAACAGAGCTATTATATTCAACTGCTATTTACTTCCAGATAATATTTACACTCAAATAAAAGCTGAAATGTTTGTATGAAACTCACTTACACATCTAAGGTAGTTTTCATAAGCACTTGTCTTTTTATTCATATTTTATTAACAGTAAATAAGCTCCTCTCTGTTTTTTTTTTTAAAAAGCTAACTAACAAATGGATAACTTTCCTTAGGTAAATGCAACATTAAATGATATTGTTCACAAACTCTTTTATTGACGTCTTTCCACGGTTGAAACACTGATTGAGACGTGATATGGATTTCGGTAAGTTGTAGAACTGTATCTTTCAACATACCTTCTGATGTTCATGTGTCTTTTTCTTGATATAATTTGCATTATAGTGGAAGAATAGACCCGCGCCCCACGCTGCTGCTTGAACCGAGACGCTACAGTGATCTGTCACATTTGAGAGTGTCAAAACACCATTTATTGTTTGAATTTCGTTAATTACACTCTTAGAAGAAAATGTTCTATATAGAACCTTAAAAGGTTCTATCAGCGCTACGTATTTGGAACCCCTAAAAGGTTCTATACACTCTTGAAAAAAGGGTTCCTCTGGGTTCTATATAGAACCCTGGGGTTCCATACTTGGCCAATAGAACCTTTTACCAAAAAAAATGGTTCTTTGTAGAACAGAGTCTGCTTTTATGTAGCTGTTTTAGCTGTTAATGCATTATTGTCACATTAACTTGCAGTCATGTTTTACCTCACCCTTTTCATTGACAGGATATAATCGGCACTGATCATCAGCTGTTTGTAAAAACATCAGTGCATCTTTAGTACATCCCTAATTTGTAACGGAGAAAAGAGACAGTGATTTAGTTTGCATATGATTGTTCTGGCAATTTATATTTAACCCTCAAACCGTATTGACTTTATAGCCTTTATGCCTGTAATTGTGGACAAATGTGGGCACTCAGGTGTGATCCTAATTTTTATTTATTATAAATGTTATATCACTGTCTTCGATAAAGTTTTGTCTAAGGTGTTTTTTTAGGCTATTATTATTTTGTGGGTATTTTTGAATGCATTTACTTCAAAAAGTACCATCCCAGATAGCAGACTGACATTGAATCAACGTGGAAATATGACATCGAAACAACGTTGATCTGACATTGTTTTGCTCATCGAATTAACGTTGAACCAACGTCAGACGCGTCATTCTTTCAAAACTAACGGAAAATCAACTTGAAATCAACGCGTTGTTTCAACGTTATGAAAGCAAACCAATTTTCGATTTTCATTTAGCTTTGAAGAATGCCGCGTCTGACGTTGGTTCAACGTTAATTCGATGAGCAAAATCAACGTTGTTTCAATGTCATGAGAGACGTCGTTTCCACGTTGATTCAATGTCAGTTTGCTATCTGGGATATTTGTAAATTAGGCTTTTTTTTATTTTTTTTACTTTTTTATAATTTTGGCTTATTTTAGAATGCTCTAAATTACAGTTTTTCCCATTCATTTCTATGGGTGCCCATTTTTGACCCAAATACAAGATTAAGTTGTTTTTTCCACTGATTTTTAACATTGTAGAATTGAGTAAAAAAAAAAAAAATTGTGTGTGTTCAGGAGGCAAACTTTGGAAAAGTAGCCAAGTCTTGCACCGCTCAGATCAAGGGAAGTATTTTTTTTTTTTTTAAATAAATCAAAACTATTTTGTCCACATTTGTCCATAATACGGTTTTAGGGTTAAAAAAGGTGAAATAATAATAGGAAATGCTTTATTTTAGTGTCCTTGTAACACATTGCATGTAGTTACTACCGTAATAACTATAAATCATGCAATTACATGTAACTAAACCACATGTCAATATTACTCACTTGTGATATTTCTGAGGATCGATTGACAGAAATGCAATATAAGATCTATAACTGTGTGTATAAAGACTTTCATCAATGAACCGTTATGTTTTTATTACCTTAGAATGAGACATTTATATCTAAATAACTGCGGGCACCCCCTTCTATGAAGGTCGACATATTGTGACGTCATGTTTCTACCGTAGCCGAACACGAACAAACAGAGATAGTTGTGTGTGATGATGACATTGCCTGTTATTAGTCTAGTTTCATGTGAGCATGGCTGCTGATTATTCCTGTGCCGTGTGCTTGTCTAATTGTTAGCTCCTCCCTTCTCATTATCTGTTTAGTATTAACAGTCGTCACCTGTTGTCTCATTACCCTCCTGTGTGTGTTTCAGTTCATTTAGTTCATGTCTAAGTTCTCGCTTATGTTTCCTGATTATCCCGTGACAGAGAAGCTGCAGAAAGCCAAACTCCGTGAGTAGTGATTATTTTCCCTTGTCAGTGGTGTAAAATATGTAGTTGGGATTGTTTCATGTAACTTAGTTCTCCCTCGCTGTGGCTTTGACAATATGCCTTATGTATTGAAAATATCGGCAGCGCCATCTTTGATTTTTAATGAGAATGACAGCGAGGCTGTGAGGGATAGATCTGCATCTCTTCGATGACTGTACTGTTATATATTGTGTTTTCGGATTGTTCTGTTTATAAAACACTGGAAAAATATCTTTCCAAGAAATTTCAGTTGACAAAAAACTCCCGACCATGTAAGCTGTGGAAAATTGCAGAAGTAATCTAGGAGCTTTATTCAGCTTTTTACAGCGGATGCCATTGGAAACATGGTACGTCTATCCCTCACAGCCTCACTTTCATACCTGTCATGGCGCTGCTCTGAATATGGTCTATTGGCTGATTAATACTGACCGTAAAACAGTAACATAACGTTACAGGGGTCACCAACCGGTCAATCGCGGTCGACAAGTCCGTCTTGGAAGAATTTTAAATCGATTGCGAGAGTTTTCCAAACCAGAGGGAAAAAAAACAATATTTTTATTAATTATTATCATTTATTCATTTGGGTGTAGTAAATGGTGTCTATAGGATATGGAGAGACACGCGCGCTGTTACAATCATGTAATTTTTGCCGCACGCACCTTTGCGCTCATGTGGACGTGTCAAGTTTAACCCTCTGGGGTTGTTCGTTTCAGAGTCACACTTAGGGTGTTCAGGTCCAAATGGACCCAAAGGGCGGGATTCATATTTAAAAAAAAAAAAAAAAAATCATGATTTTTTTTTTTTTTTTTTTACTCATTTTTTATAATATTTTTTCTTTTCTTTTTTGGTGTTTTGAGAAAATTTCAAAAATAAAACAAATTTATAATTAGTATTAATGCAATAATTATGACAAAATTTCCCCCCATTGAACATAATAGAAAAAATATTTTTTAAAAATATATTTTTTTAAAAGCTGTTTCATTTTAGAGTCAAGCCTAGGCCTCATAAAAGCAATTTTTGAAATGAGATGGATGCCATCTGGTGGACAAACTGAGCATTTTAAAAATGCAAAACACATGTATAATCTGAATTTTTTTTGGTGTGTGTGTGTGTGTCTGTTTTGCACTCTTGAGGTTTATAGATTTACCCCTTCACTGTTGTTTGCTTTTTTTCAAGATTGTGGCTGATTTGTAGATTGTACGCACAAAAAACTCAGTATTTTCACATTTTTGCCAATTTGCCATTCATTTTCGGACCCGAACACCCCAAGTGTGACTATTTTTTTTACAACCACTTAGACTACTCACATCCTGTCCCCAATTTTTTTGGGTGTTCAAAAACCAAATACCAACAAAGTCACCAAATTTCGGACCATTCAGAGGAAGCTGTGATTTAAAATTTTTTTATTTAAATTCTTCTGGTCCATTTGGGCCGAACAACCCCAGCGGGTTAAACAAGGCTTTACGCTTTAACCAGCTCAGACACAGAAACGGCTCATATTAGCCAGATAAACTTTTACTACCCTGTTAGAAAACATATATACGCAGTTGCTTAGTTTCATGTGGTTCTTCTCCCTCGCTGTATTATGGGTTTGCTATGTTGGGAGAAATGTGTTTATTATTATTAATTATATTATATATTAACCCTTGTGCTGCATTAGATTTTTAACACCGTTGAGTGCATTAAGGACCAAAAATGGCCACATATTAAACATTGCCTAAAATATTATATATTATTATTATTTTCCACTTTTACCAAGTTAAATCTTTTAACCAGCATCAGTCCTCATCATAACTACCAAAAATGTATTCAATTTCAGGATTTTAACCCTTTAATTACCAGTTTTGTTTGCGAAACCATCGATTTGTATAAGAGGAAAAAACACAAAAATTCAATTATTTTCAATAAACTAAATGCAAAGAGAAAACTTTAGATTTGGATTATCACAGTCCCACTTTGCAAAAAATCCCACTTAGCGCGTTAGAGACCAAAAATGGCCACCTATTAAACATTGCCTATTGCCTAAAATAAGGTGCATTTCCACCCATAGGGAATAAATATGTAGTGACGTCATCTGGTGGAATACACAATATAATGCAAATATAATGCTTTTGCTTCAAAATGAAAGGATGTTTGTGCAAAAATCATGTTTCATGTATTACTGACAGCCTCAGATTTAAACGTTTTAATGGGTTTCAATGGGCCATTTTTGGTCTTTATGGTGCTGAGTGTTACTATTTGATCTACACAGTGTGTGTTATACATATTTTGCAAAATGGGATCACATTTTTTACATGTATCCAAAAAGTCACAATTTTGCCAAATTTCATACCATTTGCATTAAAACAGCCAAAATGGTCAAAGAAATTAAACTGCAAAAGACCAAAAATGTCCTTAATGCAGCATAAGGGTTAAGACCCTTGATCCTTACCTGACTATGGCTTTGTAAACTTTATCTATGATGTGGTATGTTTGTCCCCTTTGAGCCACCGTAGCTTCTTCGAAAGGGAGGGGTGAGCAGTGGGCGGAGCCAATAGTGCAAACTCACAACCGAACCACTAGATGCCGCTAAAATCTACACACTGCACCTTTAAATGTATAATTACACTGAAACAATGACGCCTTAAAATAAAGTGTCACTACTTCATAACAATAAAAGTTTAGTCATCCACCAAAAGAATCACATTAGACATTGCACACAAGAATAACAATTTATTACATATGGTGCAGAATATATCCACTGACATCGCAAGATGACTTCAGATTTACAGCTGGCAATGCTAACTCCGTCTAACAAAACCAGTTTGAGCTGATCTGGAAAAGACGCTCAACTGTTTTAAAAACCGATTTCGTGTAATTCTCAAAGGAGGTTTCTGCTACTCTTTAAAAGAGTGAAAAAAAGCTCTTAAATGCTTGATTGATGCTTAGACGTTGCCTTTATTTCTTAATCAAATGTCCTAAAGACATTTAAATTACAGATGAAACTGGAAAAATTCGAATATCATGCAAAAGTTCAGAAATAACAACTTAACAGGTGAAACTAATATATTATATGGACTCGTTACATGCAAAGTGAGAGATTTGATGATTATGTTTTACAGCTGAAAACCTTTTCACAGTATTCTAATGTTGAATTTGGTGTTTTCATAAGCTGTAAGCCATAATCATCACAATTATAACAAATAAAAGCTTGAAATATCTCACTTTGCATGTAATGAGCCTATATAGTATATTAGTTTCAGCTTTTAAGTTGAATTACTGAACTTTTGCATCATATTCTAATTTTTCCAGTTTCACCTGTATAATTACAAGCCAAAATAATCCAATCAGCGAAGAACACATGTTGCCGTTACTGTTCAGTCAGTCCGGACATCAAAGATTTGGGGTTTTTTCTTCCCCAGATCCAGTGTGTTTGCGCTCACGCTGGGCTCAGGTTGATCTCGTCGTCCTGCGTGTCTTTGCGGGGTCTCTGGGGTCTGCGGGGCTCGTCTTCTCCAGTGTCCTGCTTGTCTCGTTCGGCCTCCACCCAGCTTTGAGGAGCAATCATCTTTTTGGGACCAAACGGAGAAGGTCCAAGCAAAGCCTCGATGTCGTCATAGTTGACCACTTCCCTCTCGAGCAGGGCATTAGCCAGCTGAAAACACAGTTCTCCATGATCAAATCAAACATTTAGTTTTCTTCAATCACTGGAATCACTGAAGCTAAAAAATAGTTTCCATTTTAGCGGTTTTCACTAATATACTGAGGGGTCCGAGATAATTTTGCATGCTTAAAGGATTAGTTCACTTTTGAAAACTTTTACTGACAATTCACTCGCCCCCGTGATGTCATCCAAGATGTCCACGTCTTTCTTTCTTCAGTCGAAAAGAAATTAAGGTTTTTGATGAAAACATTCCAGGATTTTCTCCATATAATGGACTTCAATGGGAACCAAACGGTTCAAGATCCAAATGAGAGTTTCAGTGCAAACTGTTCAAAGGGCTTTAAACGATTCCAGACGATGAATAAGGGTCTTATCAAGCGAAACGATCGCTCATTTAATAAATAAATAACAAAGTTTAAGTTTGTGACTCTTCTGTTCGAACTCGTTCATCAAAATGAACAAATCTTTTTCAGAGTCAATTCGTTCGTTGAATGAACCAAATGACTCGGAAAAAGATTTGTTCATTTTGATAAGCTTATAAAACTTAAACTTTGTTATTTATTTATTAAATGAGCGATCGTTTCGCTTGATAAGACCCTTATTCATCGTCTGGAATCGTTTGAACAGTTTGCACTGAAACTCTCATTCGGACCTTGAACCGTTTGGACCCCATTGAAGTCCATTATATGGAGAAAATCCTGGAATGTTTTCATCAAAAACCTTAATTTCTTTTTGACTGAAGAAAGAAAGACGTGGACATCTTGGATGACATGGGGGTGAGTAAATTATCAGCAAAAGTTTTATTAAAAGTGAACTACTCCTTTAATTTTGAGTGTAAACGAGAATGTACTGTAATGAAATAATGTGAGCGTGTTATGAAAAGTACGAAAAAGAGAGAAATGAATGGATCCGCCAAGACGATCCAGGTCCATATTTTCTTCATGCTATGTGCGAATAGTTGCTATTTATACTTAGTCCAAATAATGGTAGACACTATTTCCACTTCAGTGTATTTTGGTATGCAGTAATAACATATTCAGCGTATGTAATTATGTTTATTAAACTCATTAATAGAGGCTGCCTAATTGGGAGATTACTTCCTAAAGCTCTTCCCTACACCTAACCCTACTAGATAAACGCTATATTCCCACTAGTTATGCACTTTATTTCCACTTTTCAAATATTTTCTTCATTTTTATTTAAAACAAACTCATCTCTGATGGGAAAAGTGAGAACAATGAGATCGGAAAAAGGCAAATTTGAATGGATAAGTACATATTTCGGAAATATTATTACACCATTTAAACGTTAAAAATACATACGGAGTGACTCTAACAATCCCTGCCATAGAATAGACTTATTTGTTCACAGTTTGAACGTTCAAATGTGGATTATCTAATGTCACTTTCAATGTCTATAAAGGTCAGGCAAAATTATATTCAAACTCACATTGGACGGTTTTAACATTAAATAAAGCACACAATCAGTACCTGAGATTATCACTGTTATACTTTGTCTGTTGTTGTTCTAGCCGCGACGTCACGAAAAATAGAAACTGATTTAAACTCCGATTAACACGGAAAAGAGGCCTTTTATCAAGTGTCGTGTCTGGTTATATAAAGAACATTCATAAATTTATCTTCATTTCTTAACCTCTTTTTGGGAAGAATGATCCTGCTGTGCTAACAAGGACGTGAGCATATCTTACCAAGATAAGTTTGTCTCTGTTGTCCAGAAGCAGTTTCTCTGTGCGCCGGTAGGCCTGTGCTATTAGCAACTTAGCTTCCTGAACACGGGAGAAAGCAATAGAAATAAATAACCACACACATATATTCAAGATAAATGAGATTTAAGCTATTTCACATAGCACTTTTTACAATACACATCATTTCAAAGCAGTTTTACAGAAAATGCACGAGTCCACATTACAATTTACAGTGATCTGTTATCAGAGGACACTGTCTGAGTTATGGATTTCAGAAATGTAATCACAGTTAGCTAAAAATTTATTAATGTAGCCCTCAAAACGTATTGACTTTAAAGCCCTTAATCCTGTAATTGTGGACAAATGTGGGCACAGAGGACTCAGGTGTGATCCTAATTTTTATTTATTATAAATGTTATATCACTGTCTTCGATAAAGTTTTGTCTATCCATTTATGGTGTTTTTCTTATTTTGGGGGTATTTTTGAATTTATTTACTTCAAAAAGTACCATATTTTCTATGTAAATTATGCTTATTTTTATGTTTTATTTTTTTTAACTATATTAAAATATCATTCCAATAAGTTCTTAGAGCTAAAACCTAAAGATGAAGTGATTTTGCTGTCTTATTTTAGACTGCTCTAAATTACAGTTTTCCCCATTCATTTCTATGGGTGCCCATTTTTGACCCAAATTCAAGATTAAGGAGTTTGTTTTTTTCACCGACTTAACATTGTAGAATTGAGTCAAAAAGAAATTGTGTGTGTTCAGGAGGTAAACTTAGGAAACGTAGCCAAGTCTTGCACCGCTCAGATCAAGGGAAGTATTTTTAAAAAAAAAATCAAAACTATTTTACCCACATTTGTCCAGAATTCGGTTTTAGAGTTAAACAACGTAAAAATTTAAAGCAGAAACAATGAGCTCATTGAAGTAATGAATACTTATTTGTTAACAAATGATTATGACATTTAACAAAATGTAGCTTTGGTGCACGATTAATCGCAATTAGGCTCCTAGGGCAGCGAAGCAAGTGCATTCTGGGAGTTGTTGTCTTTCATCCACAAAATACATTTTCTGGCTTTTCTCAGTCTAGAAAGCTCCAAATTCAAACATAATTTCACATTTCTTCTACATAAATGACCCATTTTAAATGCACATTCGTCTCTCCAGAGGTGGAGTATCCCTGTACTCACATGGTCCATCTGCTGTTGGAGGCCTTGGCTGAATGGTCTCCGTCCAATTCCTCCCTGATCATCTTCAGGGAAGGACATCTGGCCCACGCTGGCAACCATGCCGTACTGCTTCACCATGGAGTAGGCCACGCGCGTCACCTTGCGTAGGTCATCCTGAGCACCTACGAGGAGTTTATACGTTATCTGGCGTCCGGCATATATCCTATGAAGTCAGGTCTGTGTGTGGACACCCATTGACCTTACACCAGTGGCTACTTAACCACGCCTGGCAGATGTGGTGTCAGGTAGTGTTCATTTTATCAGCTATTTTTTTTTTTTTTTTATTTAGTCAGGCTTAGTCCTATGGAAGCTTGTTAGACTTGGAATACAACAATTTAAAAGAAAATTGTGACTATTTCTCAGAATTTTGTGATATAAAGTCGCAATTTTGTGTTATAAAGTCCAATTCTAAAGAAAAAAATCCCTTTTTTCCTGTGAGTTTATAGACCAGTGGCTACTTAACCACGCCTACCACTTTTCAAGGGCGGGTCCGTCAAGTAAAAAAAGACGTACCTGATGATTTTGGAATAAATGCGTCCAATT
The DNA here is from genome assembly GCF_016745375.1 of Pimephales promelas. The sequence goes on from NW_024121399.1 coordinate 5,682,775, forward strand.
AGAGCAGCACAATTAATCATGATTCTTCTGACTCTTAAAACTTTGATAAGTACGATCACAGCAAAGAGTTTGGTCCAGAGAGAGCCGTTGTCATGATATGAAACGTTTATAGTTTGAAACGTTGATGCGTATAGTTTATAGTTCAGATATAAACACTGATGTCTACGGTAGCGATCAAAATAGAGGAAATTACTTTTTGAATAAATTACAAAAATTACTAAAAAATGTATTTGTCATCAAATAATTCAAGAGATTCGTTCAAATGCGCATATTAACCCAGTAACGAAACAAGTTTAGTCTTTAATAAGTCATTGAATCATTCACTCAACTCGATTTACATTTGGTTTTTTCAAATTAATTAAATTATTATTTTTTTAAATAGACTAGAGCAATTATTATAGTTAACCTCTTAATTGCATGTTAATTTGTTGAGCTGACTATTCAGAATTGTGGGAGAATCATGATCTCTATTTTAAAACTTCAAATGCAGTTTATGATAGTTTGACATCATGCATAAATCAAGATGTGCATCATGTTGTTATTTGAAACTCTAAATATAATAAATTACAACGGGACATCTACCCAAGTCGTCAAACACTGACATTAACATGCAGAAACAATGTGTACGGACAGATTGCAGATGCAAACATGTAAATAATGCATTTATTGTGGGTATTTTCCTTAAAATAAAGTTAACAGAATGACATATTGACATATATTTAAAGCTGTTCAGGAGCACCATGTGCACTAGAGCATGTTTGATCCAACATTTGACGATAATGAACAGAAAGCCTTTAACTAGCCACTCTGGATATCTAGTATCCAAAGGACGTGCTTTAATGCCTTTTAACCATAGAAAAAGGAATTTATCTGTGTCTGACAGTTCAAATGGCTAATAGCAACAGGGCTTCTTAGAGCAGCGATTTGATTCGTTATTTGGGCTATCAATAATTTTTCTGCCATTCCTATCAAATAAATATTTCAAAGTCAAAATGTGTGTTTCCTCCAGGGGGCGCTCCTGAGCACCAATAAAATCTGCTTATACTATTTTTTAGGTATGCATTTGCATTTCTAATTGCATTGCTGGTGTGTTATGAGATTATATAAGTGCGTAGAATTGATGCCATACCTGTGGTGACCTTATTGAAGGTGATGGCCTCAGAGGCTCGTCCGCCCAAAGCCATGCACATCCTCTCAAACAGCTGCTCTTTGGTGAACAAATACTGATCCCTCGGCAGGATCTGAGCGAAGCCCAAAGCGGCATTCGTCCTGGGAGCGATTGAGACCTGAAGGACAAGGACACGGATCAAAAGGCCGGCCCACCACAATGCAAATATAGAATGTAATGCAGTGAGTGGGGGCGGGGCTCATTTGCATATTCATAGAACCGCGTGCTAAATGAGGCGAGGGTGTCGAGTTGCATTCAAGGCATGAAGACTTTTTTTTTTCCAAGGAAAAAAATTTAAATATGTAATTTTAGTGATCAAATATGAGTTTTAAGGAATAAAATTTGCCTTTTTAAATCCAAATTGTGAATTTTTTTTTTTTTCGCAGGCAGTGTAATAATATAATATAGGCACAAAATAATGTAATATATATTCATGTCTTAATGCCACACTGTCTTTGTCATTCTTAATTAAAAATAAATTGTTATTTAATTACTAATATCTATTTCTGATAATCCCAGTTTCGTTTCGAGAGTTAAAGTGAACCGAACATGTCCCCTCCCGACCACCATACACGCACGTCTCACAACTCGAAACATTCGAATATCGTGCAAAAGTTCAGTAATTCAACTTAAAAGCTGAAACTAATATACTATATAGACTGAGATATTTCAAGCCTTTATTTGTTATAATTGTGATGATTACGGCTCACAGCGGTAAACTTTTCACAATCTTCTAATTTTGAATTTGGGGAATTGAAGTTTTCATAAGCTGTAAGCCACAATAATCAAATTTATAACAAATAAAGGCTTGAAATATCTCACTTTGCATGTAATGAGTTCATGCTAGTTTCACCTTTTAAGTTAAATTACTGAAATAAATGAACTTTTGCACCATATTCTAATTTTTGGTGGTTTTTGACAGCATTTACCTTCATGACAGCTTCGGTGTGTTCTAGCAGCCATCCGACTAAAGCATGACCAGACTCATGGAAGGCCACCACCTTCTGCTCCTCTTTAGATAAGATTTTATTCTTCTTCACACTCCCTGCAGGTCACAAACATCATCAAACAGAGGCTGACGGAGCAGAAACCTCTAAGGTTATATGATCGCTGGATACCTGCGATGACTCTCTCCACAGCATATTCGAAGTTAAAGGTATCGATGGACTTGAATCCCTCTCTGGCGGCGTGAAGGGCGGCTTCATTGCAGATGTTGGCGATATCGGCCCCTGGAAAATATGAACCAAGTGGCAGATGAGGTGTCAGGTAGTGTTCATTTTATCAGCTATTTTTTTATTTTTATTTTTTCATTTAGTCAGGCTTAGTCCTATGGAAGCTTGTTTGACTTAGAATACAACTATTTAAAAGAAAATTGTTACTATTTCTCAGAATTTCGTGATATAAAGTCGCAATTTTGTGTTATAAAGTCCAATTCTAAAGAATCCCTTTTTCCTCAGAATTGTGAGTTTATATCTTGCAATTGTGAGTTTATACACCAGTGGCTACTTAACCACGCCTACCGCTTTTCAAGGGCAGGTCCATCAAGTAAAAAAGACGTACCTGATGATTTTGGAATAAATACGTCCAATTAGAGCAGAAACGAGATTTCCTTAGATTTCCATGACGAATGCGCGAGAATTGCGATCTCCTTTAACTACTTCAGTTCAGTTCTCGCGCATGCGTCATGGAAATCTAAGGAAGTCTCGTTTCAGGCCAACAAGGAAGAAAAGGAATAGTCGAATAAACTCGTTATTTTTGTTTGTTTTTTCGCACAAAAAGTATTCACGTCGCTTGATAAACATATAGTTGAGCCACGGTAGTCACTTGGGATATTTAAACATTTTCTTCATTGACTTTCTGGGCCGTCAAGAGCCAGTCCCTTAGGAGCCAATGTGGTAGTTATACAGCTCTCAAATTTAATCAAAAATATCTTCATTTGTGCTCCGAAGACGAACGAAGGTCTTACGGGGTTGGAACAGCATGGGGGTGAGTAATTAATGACTTAATTTTCATTTTTGGGTGAACTAACCCTTTAATTAATTACGGCGTATTTGAAAAAAAAAGCCCTTGCATAAACATGTGGACATCGGCTGATTATGCACTAAATCATGCGTTTTTCTGGAGGGACTGGTTGTTTTGTGACAACTCTATAGGAAGTCTAGTTTCCCCTTAAAGTGGATGTTAGGGATGGGCAACGATTAATCGCGATTAATCGCATCCAAAATAAAAGTTTGTGTTTACATAATATATGTGTGTGTGGTGTGTATAATTAATTTGTATATATAAATACCCACACATGCATGCATATATTTAAGAAATATGTGCATGTAGATATTTTATATATATATTTATTCACAATTAATATTATATATAAATATAAATATTTGATATATTAATAACACATTTTCTTAAATATATACATGCATGCGTTAGTATTTTATATATACAAATTAATTATACACACTACACACACATATATATTATGTAAACACAAACTTTTATTTTGGATGCGATTAATCGTTGCCCATCCCTAGTGTGCATCTGTTCAGAGACGTTGCGCCGGTTGTGAGTGTACGGTCCAACAGCACTGACCGCTGAAGCCGGGGGTAAACTCAGCCAGACGCAGCGAGTAGAAGTCCGCCGGCTGCGTCAGCTTCAGGATCTTCAGGTGCTGCTCAAAGATCTCCTTCCTCTCCTAGAACACAGGAGAGGATAAGACACATGCAGTGGATAAGACACATGCCTTTGGTGTGAGAGACCCGGGTTCGAATCCACTGTGAGACACCAATGTGTCCCTGAGCAAGACGCTTAACCCCCTAGTTGCTCCAGAGGCGTGCGACCTCTCACATATATAGCAATTGTAAGTCGCTTTGGATAAAAGCGTCAGCTAAATGAATAAATGTAAATGAATTAACACACTCCTGAGAAGGTAATATGGCTAATATGGAAGTGGTCATTACACCTTGAGTTATTCTCAATAACTCAACAGACAATTATTCCACGTATACTACGATTTCCAACGCGCATTTACACTCTACCAAACAAAAGTTAGGAATACTTACCTTTTTTAGTTTTTTTACTTTTATTCTCACTAAGGCTCCATTTATTTGATCAAAAATACAGTTTGTTAGTTTTTAACGCTTCTGTGGCTATTTTTATGGTGAGAAATTAATGGTAAAACTGTTTCAGGTTTTTACAATTTATTTTTTGCTAAAAACTCTAAAACTATATATGGTTTAACCGAGTTGAAAAATGTATAACCAACACAATCTAAAAAACCATCAAGCTTTAATGATGAAGAGATGACAGAAAAAAATCATCTATTATTAAAATAGTCGCATAATTCTTCAGAAATCATTCTAATATAATGATTTGATCCACAAATGTGATCAATTATTATTCATTTATCATCATTTAGTCATTTAGCAGAGGCCTTTATCCAAAGCGACTTACAACAGAGGATTAAACCAAGCGAGTCAATAAACTAACACTTTACACAAAGGGTTAATATGTTAACATTAAGTAATGTATTAATTAACATAAACTAACAATGAGCAATAGATTAGTTACAGTATTGTGTTTAACTAATGTACTTTGTACCGTAAATTGAACAGCTTTTACTAATGTTAAAAAAATACAACTTTTAATTTTAATAATGTATTAGTAAATGTTTAAATTAACTAACTAAGTTTAATAAATGCTGTAGAATTATTGTTCATTATGAGTTAATGTTAATGAATGCAGTTGCTAATGTAAAATAATAAAACCTTATTTCAATAATAGGTAAGACTTTACAAAAGTTTCTTATTATCAATGTTGAAAACAGTCGTGCTACTTAATATTTTTGTGATGCATTTCAATCTCAGGATTATTTGAAAAATAGAAAGTGCAGTGTACATCATTTATTTAAAATAGAAATCTTTTGTAACATTTTAAATGTCTTTACTGTCACTCCTGATCAAATCAATGCAACCTTGCTTAAGTTAAATCATAATTATTCCACAAAAAATATTAAGCAGCAAAAACTACAATAATCTGAAATGTTTCTTGAGCATCAGATCATCATATTCGAGTGATTTCTGAAGGATCGTGTGACACTGAAGACTGGAGTAATGATGCTGAAAATAAATACAAATAAATTACACTTTCCTATATATTCACATAGAAAACAGCTGATTTTGAGTTGTAAAAATATTTCACAATTTTTACTGTATTTTTGATCAAATAAATGAAGAGACTTCTTTCAAAAACAATTTAAAAAGCATTAGTTTGTCACAGGACATTGATCTGGATTTCTTTGAAAAATCATCTAAATCACTCCAGAAATATAAAATAACCCATCAGACTCAAGACTTCTGTGGCTGCGGCGTAACTTTGACCCTTCATTACCTGAAGAGTTGGCAGGTCGATAAATATGTGCCTATCGAGCCGGCCGGGTCTCATGAGGGCATTGTCCAGAACATCTGCGCGATTAGTGGAAGCCAGGACAATCACATGATCTGTGGTTCCCATTCCTGGAGAACAGAGATGGGGAATATGCAGATAACAGGGTGTCTACAGATATAAACAAGTTGCATTTAAGACTCAAGACCTTTTTAATGCCACTTTAAATGAAATTTAAGACCAAACCTGTGATGGAAATACCCAAGTAATTTAATATTAAATACTTGTTTATTGTACTAAAATCATATATGAGATTATTCAGAAAAAAAAATAGCTCCCGTCATGTTATGTTACGTAACTATATCATATTATAAATGTGAATTTTTACCTCAGTTTGTTTCTTCTGTAAGTTTTATGTGCTGTTTTGCTCATTTGTTTTGATTTATCACTATAAAATCGCTCAAAGAGACAGGCAGCGCGAGTCACAACTCACTTTTTGCGTTTTGAAATAATTTATTACTTCTAATATATTGTAATTACGGAAGAGGATTAGGGCCAACCAATAATAAAAAAATAAAAGCATCTCGAGATTAAAGTCATTATAATGCAATATTAAACTTGTTAAATTTCGAGAAAAAAAGTCGAAATACAAACTTGAGAATAAAGTCGTTGTTTCGAGAAAAAACTTGTTAAATTTTGAGAAAAAAAGACTAAATACAATCTTGAGAATAAACTCATTAATTTTCGAGAATAAAGTCGTTGTTTCGAGAAAAAATTGTTAAATTTCGAGGAAAAAAAGTCGAAATGCAAACTTGAGAATAAAGTCGTTGTGTTTCGAGGAAAAAAAACGTGTTAAATTTTGAGAAAAAAGACTAAATACAATCTTGAGAATAAACTCATTAATTTTCGAGAATAAAGTCGTTGTGTTTCGAGAAAAAACTTGTTAAATTTCGAGAAAAAAAGTCGAAATACAAACTTGAGAATAAAGTCGTGTTTCGAGAAAAAAATTGTTAAATTTTGAGAAAAAAGACTAAATACAATCTTGAGAATAAACTCATTAATTTTCGAGAATAAAGTCGTTGTGTTTCGAGAAAAAACTTGTTAAATTTCGAGAAAAAAAGTCGAAATACAAACTTGAGAATAAAGTCGTTGTGTTTCGAGAAAAAACTTGTTAAATTTTGAGAAAAAAAGACTAAATACAATCTTGAGAATAAACTCATTAATTTTTGAGAATAAAGTTGTGTTTCGAGAAAAAAATAAAAACTTGAAATACAATCTTGATAATATACTCATTAATTTTCGGGAATAAAGTCGTTGTGTTTCGAGAAAAAACTTGTTAAATTTTGAGGAAAAATGTCGAAATACAATCTTGAGAATAAACTCATTAATTTTCGGGAATAAAGTCGTTGTGTTTCGAGAAAAAACTTGTTAAATTTCGAGAAAAAAAGTCGAAATACAAACTTGAGAATAAAGTCGTTGTGTTTCGAGAAAAAAATTGTTATTTTGAGAAAAAAGACTAAATACAATCTTGAGAATAAACTCATAAATTTTCGAGAATAAAGTTGTGTTTCGAGAAAAAAATAAAAACTTCAAATACAATCTTGAGAATATACTCATTAATTTTCGGGAATAAAGTCGTGTTTCGAGAAAAAACGTATTAAATTTTGAGGAAAAATTACGAAATACAATCTTGAGAATGAACTCATTAATTTTCGAGAATAAAGTCGTGTTTCGAGAACAAAAACTAAAAAAAAAAAAAGTTTATTCTCAAGATTGTATTTTGACTTTTTTTCTCTAAATTTAACGAGTTTAATTTCGCATTATAATGACTTTAATCTCGAGATGGTTTTATTTTTTTATTATTGCTTGGCCCTAATCCTCTTCCATACTGCGCAAAGCCTTTGAAAAAAAAAAAAAAGAAGCAACACAAATAATGCAGACAACTAGTATTTTGAGTGTCTTACCGTCCATCTCCACGAGCAGCTGATTGAGGGTCTGCTCTTCCTCGGTGTTTGAGAAACCAGACATGTTTGTGGAGCGTTTCTTCCCCACGGCATCGATCTCGTCGATGTAGACGATGCATGGAGCTCGAGCACGAGCCTCTTTAAAAAGACTTCGCACTCGTGCGGCACCAAGGCCTGGGTGGGGAAAATCACTCAGATTTAGCTATTAATGGCAATGGCATTTGAATAATAATCTCTAATGCCAGCCACAAATGGATTTTCCGTTTGATATCCGGCGTTGATATTGTGAACTAATGTATTGGAAACACTGTAATATAATTAGACAACTATCAATTACTGTTTAACCAATCCATTCTTCACTGTCACGGTTAGTAACACACACAGCTCAGTGCAACAGTGAAAAGACCCTCTCAAACAGTGTCGCGTCGCGTTCCTAATGTTGTTAAAGCGACTGTACCCATATTGGGGTATATTAAAAATTAATATCACAGGGTTCCCCACACCTCGGTTAACTTCAAATTCAACACTTTGAACACGTTGGTCGAACAACAAGCGTTGAGATACCATCGTAGTATTTTTGTGCGCGTGTGAATGTCATGGCAACGTACAACACAAAGTACCTCACGTGGGAAACTCTTAACGTAACGGGTAAATGCGCGTAACTAAAGTAAATCAAGCAAGCTAGTGCGCATAGACCACAGTGATGGCGAAATAACACACTAGTGGACTGGAATTTTTTTTTTCAGAAAACTTCTTGCACAAAATAAATTCAAGGACTTATTTCTATGCACGTTTATTTTCTAAATCTTTTCCAGGGCTTTGAAAGTTTGTGAAAAAAAATCAAGGATTTCAAGGTGGAAGCCCTAATATCACTACAAAAATAAACACTGGTATTCGGTATGAACCGAATTAATGAATCAGTATGAATTCTGTTTGCGTTTTTATAGCTTGTGCAGAGATAAAAAAAAACAAACATATATATTTCTATGTTTTCTTCAAAGCTGGCATCAAGGTTTTTAGAATTCTGCCGTGTTAGCGGTGATTAAGTTAATAACTAATGATCTTTGCAACTGAAGTGAATCGATCAAAACTTTGGCTGGACAATAACTTTATTCAAGATCTGCTGTAGAGCCAAAACAAAATCTGTAATTTCCTTTCATCACTTTAAAGCTGCTTTGAAACCATCTATATTGTTAAAAGCGCTGTATAAATGAAGGTGAACCAGTACACCGTCTTATTTACCTCCAATCACCTCCACAAACTCTGACCCTGCCATGGCGAGAAAGGGCACCTGAGCCTCGGTCGCCACTGCTTTAGCCAGCAGGGTTTTCCCACAGCCAGGGGGTCCCAGGAGCAGAGAGCCTTTCGGGACCTTGGCCCCGAGCTGAAGGTATCGGTCGGGATTCTTCAAAAGAAAATAATTATCGTTAGTTTCTTCATACGATCGAGTCAACGGCAGCCCATGGAACCGTTTGCGGGAAAGTTATGAGATTTGGCACACCGATAGAGAAATGTTACCACAGCAAATTTGGAGTGTCTAACTCGAACCCTCTGGCGCCACCTACTGTCCAATTTTGCACTCATGTTTATGCAAATAACTTTTGAACCGTAAGTGATAGAAACAAAATTATTTTACCTCTGATTCCGTTTTGATTTGATTTTAAACTCTTCAGACCAAAAGGTATAGAATTAATCAAACTGTGCTTGACAAACGAGCAAAACCAATTTGACCAAAGGATATAGAATTGACCCATTAGGGCAAGAAACATTTCATCGATTAGATTGCACCACGAGACATAATTTTCCCGTCTTGAAATTTATTTAGCCATTTATAATTTTCTGAAAAAAACTTTTTTTCAACCCCTCCTAGACAGTTGCTTCGATTTTTTTTTTTTTTTTTTTTTTTTTTTTTTTTATTTATTTATTTTATTTATTTATTTTTATTCAAAAAAAATGTAATTAAGTCATGTTCAGACCACGCAAAGTTACAGAACTCAAGTTGATTCGTCAAACCGGAGTTGAAAAACGAGAGAACGAATTCGACAAAGGGGATGTCGCTAAGTCAAACCTTCTAGCGCCACCAACTGTCCAATTTTGTTTATGCTAAACTTTTGAACCAAAGATTTGAGAAACAAAATATTTTTTTCCTCTGATTTGTAAACTTTTTTTCAACTCTTCCTAGACCATTGGAGCAATTAGCACAAATTGAATTAGATCATCTTCAGACCATGTCGGCAAAGTTAAAGAATTCGCCCAACAGTGCTTGACAAACGAGCGAACAAATTAGACGAAGAACACGCCTAGATTTCCACAATTATTCTGACTAAACTTGATGCGTGTTATGACAATCATGACCGGAGGATATCTGTACAGTTTCGGCGCACAACATATGACTTTGTTTTTTTGTGCTATTTTTTGTCTATAACTTAGATTTAGGTGGCATGCCGAGTTGAACAATATCTAATTTTGATTCATTAGAATGATTCAATGACTCACTCATTAAGACTGTGACTTACCGCCACCTACTGGTGGTTTTAGTTTCATATTTAAGTGATCATTTCTTTTATATACTATATATATATATATATATATATATATATACAAATTTCAATATTCAAAAGTTATTTTTTAAAACATGAATCTCATAGCTTAATTTATGCAATTATAATTGCAGTGCAAATACTTAAATGCTGCTTTAGATGCAGCTTCTGTGCCACTTCTGCAGTTTTTGATACCGCTTTCATATGAAGAATGTGAAGAATATACATAACTTTAGGAGTCAGCTGTCAATATCACAGATCCCTAGTTTACACTAACGCCTATTATAGTGTCCGAATGAACTGATAACGCCACATGCACTTGCATTATGCACACTTTTCAGATCGTAGATTCCAGTAAATCTGAGCATGGGTAACTAGAAGATATTTGGATGCTCTTACCTTTAGATAGTCCACAAACTCTTTGACTTCCATCTTGGCCTCATGCATACCCGCAACATCTTTGAAGCTTATCCCTTTCCCAGATTTCCCATCGACGATAGTGAATTTAGCCATTTTCAACTGATTCTGATGGAGCAGACGGACGATTTGACATCACAAAACATTCATAGAAGTCTAAAACTGATGCAAATGAAGAAATCTTGACTTACAAATGCACTAAAACCACCATCTCGCCCACCCATTCCTGCCAGTCGGAAGATGTACCAGAGGATTGCGACCCCAATGGCAGCCATACCGAGAGCATAAAGGGCACTGTGGAGGGAAAGAAACTGATCTAGATGCATTCTGTCAAGATAACAGCTGATTATAAAATGCCCTGATTATGCTACTATTATGTTTTGGAGTCTCTTACAGGTTTCCAAGCATCTAAGGTCAAAAAACACTGGGATTTTCTCATTATATACATCGCAGCATCACCTCTTTTCTCAGAGTGTCTGAAACGACTCAATCAAGAATTCAGTCTCTCTAAACCCCACCTTTCCAAAAGCCAACTCTGCTCTGATTGCTCAGGTGACCCAGTCTGCTCTGATTGGTCTACTCTGCTCTGATTGGTCAGATGGCTCAGTCTGCTCTGATTGGTCAGATGACTCAGTCTGTTGTGATTGGTCTACTCTGCTCTGATTGCTCAGGTGACCCAGTCTGCTCTGATTGGTCTACTCTGCTCTGATTGGTCAGATGGCTCAGTCTGCTCTGATTGGTCAGATGACTCAGTCTGTTGTGATTGGTCTACTCTGCTCTGATTGGTCAGATGACCCAGTCTGTTATGATTGGTCTACTCTGCTCTGATTGGTCAGACGGCTCAGTCTGCTCTGATTGGTCAGATGACTCAGTCTGTTGTGATTGGTCTACTCTGCTCTGATTGGTCAGATGGCTCAGTCTGTTTTGATTGGTCTACTCTGCTCTGATTGGTCAGATGACTCAGTCTGTTATGATTGGTCTACTCTGCTCTGATTGGTCAGACGGCTCAGTCTGCTCTGATTGGTCAGATGACTCAGTCTGTTGTGATTGGTCTACTCTGCTCTGATTGGTCAGATGGCTCAGTCTGTTTTGATTGGTCTACTCTGCTCTGATTGGTCAGATGACCCAGTCTGTTATGATTGGTCTACTCTGCTCTGATTGGTCAAGCGGCTCAGTCTGGTGTGATTGGTCTACTCTGCTATGATTGGTCAGACGGCTCAGTCTGGTGTGATTGGTCTACTCTGCTATGATTGGTCAGATGGCTCAGTCTGGTGTGATTGGTCTACTCTGCTATGATTGGTCAGACGGCTCAGTCTGTTGTGATTGGTCTACTCCGCTCTGATTGGTCAGATGGCTCAGTCTGTTGTGATTGGTCTACTCCGCTCTGATTGGTCAGATGGCCCAGTCTGTTGTGATTGGTCTACTCTGCTCTGATTGGTCAGATGGCCCAGTCTGTTGTGATTGGTCTACTCTGCTCTGATTGGTCAGATGGCCCAGTCTGTTGTGATTGGTCTACTCCGCTCTGATTGGTCAGATGGCCCAGTCTGTTGTGATTGGTCTACTCCGCTCTGATTGGTCAGGTGGCCCAGACTGTTGAGATTGGTCTACTCCGCTCTGATTGGTCAGATGGCTCAGTCTGGTGTAATTGGTCTACTCTGCTCTGATTGGTCAGATGGCTCAGTCTGTTTTGATTGGTCTACTCCGCTCTGATTGGTCAGTTGGCCCAGTCTGTTGTGATTGGTCTACTCCGCTCTGATTGGTCAGATGGCTCAGTCTGTTGTGATTGGTCTACTCTGCTCTGATTGGTCAGATGACTCAGTCTGTTGTGATTGGTCTACTCTGCTCTGATTGGTCAGATGACCCAGTCTGTTGTGATTGGTCTACTCTGCTCTGATTGGTCAGATGACCCAGTCTGTTATGATTGGTCTACTCTGCTCTGATTGGTCAGGTGACCCAGTCTGTTATGATTGGTCTACTCTGCTCTGATTGGTCAGAGGGCTCAGTCTGTTGTGATTGGTCTACTCTGCTCTGATTGGTCAGATGACTCAGTCTGTTGTGATTGGTCTACTCTGCTCTGATTGGTCAGATGGCTCAGTCTGTTGTGATTGGTCTACTCTGCTCTGATTGGTCAGAGGGCTCAGTCTGTTGTGATTGGTCTACTCTGCTCTGGTTGGTCAGATGACCCAGTCTGTTGTGATTGGTCTACTCTGCTCTGATTGGTCAGATGACCCAGTCTGCTCTGATTGGTCAGATGGTTCTGCTTTGGAGCAGAAAACAGAATCTCCTCACCATGTGACCAACACAAACCAAACTCTTCCAGTCTAAGCTACAACTAGAGTGTTTAGGGCGGGGCAAAGTAGAAGCTGTTCGTTCTAGACAGCCGATGAAAACCACAGGCTGGCAATTCAGAATCGATTTGTCGTGCATTTTTTTTTTTTTTTAGCTTGAACTTTTAAATTCATAAACAGCTCTATAACACTCAATGTAATATGTAAGATAATATGCATGAAATGCAATTATAACACACAAAGTAATATGTAAGATAATATGCATGAAATGTAATATTTGAAAAAGCATAATGGGGCTTTTTTTTTCTCAGCTGGTGAGGTTTGCCTGCTACTACAGTCCAAATGACTCACTTCCCGAAGAAGCCCGTGCGCTTGTAGTTCACTGGAATTCTGTCTTTGGCATCTATGCTCAGTTCTTCTTCTGCTGCTCTGAGCTTCTCCTCAAACTTGTCAATATTGGCCACCTGCATTCGGTACATCAGGGCCAGTCTCTACAACAGACAACAGGACAATAACGAAACTGGAATTGATAGCAACATAATCATAACAATTATTTTAAAATGACGTACAGGTCTTCCGAAGATGACTGCGCCGGGGTGAAGGTAGATCTCCACGATGTCACTCTCTGGTACCACCTGTACTCGCGACACCTCTCCTTTGGCCAGCATTTCATTTACAAAATCATTCCAGGATATGTTTCCCCCACTGGTATTGATGGAGTTGAGCAAGCTCATGATGACGGCGATAATAAAAAGTGTGCGCAGTCGCTCCTTATACATCTGATCCTCCTGCTCTCGTCTCTTTTTCTCGTCTAGGGAAAGAAAAAAGCAAAGTATGCATGACTAAGGCTACGTTCACACTGCAGGCTGAAACGACCTAATTCCGATTTTTTTGCCCCTATGCGACCTGTATCTGATTTTTTCATGACAGTCTGAACGACACAGATCCGATCTTTTCAAATGCGACCCAGGCCACTTGGGTATGTGGTCTAAATCCGATATGTATCCGATCTTTTGAAATGCGACTTCAATCTGAACGGCCAGGTCACATATATCCGACCCACACGTCATTGCAAGCACCTGTAGCCAGCCAATACACGCTAACTCCAACGCGTTTCCTCACTGTTATGGGCCACTGCAGACGTGTCTCTTCCCCAGTGTTGTGCCTGAACGCGTTCAAAGAACGATAGTGCATGAACGCGTTCATATTTTCGCGTATCATATTATTCACGTTCGCCCGAAATAAACATACTGTATTACTGCCTGATGAACATTACTGTGAACACGTTCATTCTGGTGTATGTGAACGTGCGCTCTCTGTCAGTATAACTTTGTACAGTAGGGTGCCAGATATAGAGCCTTCCAAGCGAAAACCTGGCTAAAACACATGTGAACATGCCTTAAAATGTAACGAATAACCACCCAATCTGGCAACACCGCGGCCGCCGGTGACAAAGCAAGGAGCGCCGCGGACACGCACTATGACTATCAATTAAACGGGTATTATGACGAGGTCGGTGAGGATCGGAAAAATCTTACATTTATGTGCAAACTGCCCGTCGATAAAATAATTATTGTCTGTGTTGTATATGGGCTGTGGCAATAATAATAATAAAACAAAAGCTCGCAACATATGAAAAAAAAAGAACTATTCTGCAAACAACAAGTGCTGTCTTGGACCGTTGATTACTCTTCTGCGCATGCGGGTCACTTCTGGGTCATTTCACGTTCACACAGGAGATCACAAAAGGTCGCATTTAATTGGAAATGTGAACGGCCTTGCAAAAAAATCGCATTTTTTCAAAAAATCGGAATTGAGCATTAAGCCCTGCAGTGTGAACGTAGCCTAATTTGCCATAATTCTGAATGATTTGAGTTGGTCAACAAATTGCATAATCGACTGCTGTCCCAGTTAACCTGAGGTCATGTAACAAGGAAGAAGCAAATTTTAAAGACAATTACAAGAAATAGGACAAATAATATTAATTAAATAGAGCTTTGAGTTTTCAGGTGCTTCTAGCCAAGTATTCAATTATTAGGTTGCTGTCACTTTAAGACCTAAAGCACAACCACTTTTCTTTCCCAACTGTTTGCATTTACTTCATAACCGATTGTAAAAGGAGTAGTTCACTTTAAAAAAAAACTTTTGCTGATAATTTACTCACCCCCATGATGTCATCCAAGATGTCCATGTCTTTCTTTCTTCAGTTGAAAAGAAATTAAGGTTTTTGATGAAAACCTTCCAGGATTTTCTCCATATAATGAACTTCAATGGGGTCCAAAACGGTTCAAGGTCCGAATGAGAGTTTCAGTGCAAACTGTTCAAACGATTCCAGACGATGAATAAGGGTCTTATCTCATTTAATAAATAAATTTTAAAAAAATTAAGTTTTATAGGCACAAATGTCCACCTTGCTCTGTTCTGTGATGAGCGTTCGTGACTCTCTTGTTCAAACTCGTTCATCAAAATGAACAAAACTTTTTTCGAGTGATGACTCGAAGGGTCCTAGATAAGACTCTTATTCATCGTCTGGAATCATTTAAAGCCCTTTGAAGCTGCACTGAAACTCTCATTTAGACCTTGAACCGTTTGGTTCCCATTGAAGTCCATTATATTGAGAAAATCCTGGAATGTTTTCATCAAAAATCTTAATTTCTTTTCAACTGAAGAATGAAAGACGTGGACATCTTCAATGACATGGGGGTGAGTAAATTATCAGCAAAAGTTTTTTTTTTTTTTTAAAGTGAACTACTCCTTTAACAAGAATACTCATTTTGACACACAAGTGTGTGTATTTGACCGCTTGACTAAATTCGGTTTGCACATGATTTGTGAAGCAACTTTCTGTGCGCTCACTTCGGGTGTGAGCACCGAAATCAGTTCGCTTGTGCAATTTTAATAACTTTATTAAGCATTTTATTTTCTCAAAATAGTTCTAAACGAAGCTGTCATAGAATGAATCGTTTGAGTGAATGATTCAATAACCCCATTTATAAAGACATTTCACAAACATGTATATTCATTACTTTAATGGGCTCATTGATTCTGCCTTAAATCAGTAAATTTTTAGCTAACTGTGTGATTTGCATATGTACATTTATGAAATACATACCAGAAATTGTAATTTAGACATGCAGTTTCTGTAAAGCTGCTTTGTATTGTGAAAAGCACCATACAAATAAATGTGAATTGAATTTCTGAATGAATCAGCCGTTTGAAACAAATCATACATATTAATTAAGTCAGTCACATAAATTATAATGTAGACATGCTTTTTCTCTAAAGCTGCTTTGAAATATGTATTGTGAAAAGCGCTATGCAAATAAATGTGAATTGAATTTCTGAATGAATCGGCAGTTTGAAACGAATCGTTTGAATGAATGATTCAGTGACTCACTCATGAACATGAGACTCGCTGCCACCTACTGGCGATTTTAGTTTCATATTCGATAGTCTTTTCTTCTCTATCGTGAAGCGTAACGGCTTCTCGAACAAGAACAAATGTAGGACGGGACTTAATTTCGTCAATGGGAATTGTCATTTGCTATTGGTGGATCTCATGTGAGTGACAGGTTGCCCCGCCCTCGCACCAGCAAACACGTCATTATACCCTTCAGGGTTTGTTTTAGGATCCTGATCACTTCTACAAGGTGTATTTTGTGATATTGATTAAAAAAATGACAAAATACCTTCATCCTCCTCTGGGGTCTTCCCTTTACCACCCTCTTTCTTTTCATGTCTTCTGTTGGATGTGCTGAAATAATGAGTAGTTCCTGAAAAGATTGTGAAACACATGCAAAACAGCAAATCAGAACAAGCTTAATAAGAAGTCACTACTACATTCATAAGAAGGTACTACTTACCTAAAAGTTTCCACAGTTTCATAGGATTTGTGACCAATTTGTGGCGACTGTGGAGTTCAAGTCCAATAAGCCTTGGGATTAAAGGCTTTGTCAAAATGTTCTGTAAAATGATGGCAGCTTGGTTAATCATCAACATTACGGGTCTGTATAATCATAGACAAATTAACTGGGAAATATACAGGCCTTTCGATATTACCTGGTATTATTATAATCAACCTGTAAGTTCCCTTTTGGCCACCAAAAGACTAGAATCTACTTGAATTTACTTAAAGGGACAGTGCACCCAAAAATAAACTCACCCTCATGTCGTTCCAAACACGCGACTTTCGTTCATCTTTAGAGCACAAATGAAGGTATTTTGTCCCTCCATTGACAGCTATGCAACTACCACATTGACACAAAGTTCATAAAGAGATTGTAAATCTAATCTATATGAATTGAGCAGTTTAGTGCAAATTTTCTGAAGAGACACGATCACTTTATATGATGAACAGATTGAATTTAGGCTTTTTTCACATAAATATATTCATCAACTCGCACATCAGTTGTGGCAAACAGCTCAAGCATGTTCACGTGACAGTACGAGGACCAGTGAGGTTCATGTTTTAAGCTTTTCATGTTAAAAAGCATCTTCCACATAATGTTTGTTCTAGTAAACTGTCCATCATTTAAAGCAATCGAGTCTCTTCTAGAGCCCGACCGATAAAGGATTTTGAAGGCCGATACCGATACAAATATTTTGGGGTTTTAAAATCCGATATTCCGATATATCGGCCGATATTATTATTATTTTTTTTAAATATTGTTGGATTTCACACACGTGTAAAAGAAAAGCGAACTTTTCTACACAAGATACGTTTGATACTTTTTCTCTATGTCTAAATGTTCACTCCTCGCAAGTATAACTTACATTTTACAATGCAGGGAGTGTAACTAGAGATATGCTAGTTATAAATATAGTAATAGTTTCTTTATTTAGGCAGAAAAAGTTCATTGTGGTTTCCAAGCTCATTAATGTTAACGTTAGCGGTCTTCCACTGATGATAGTGGCGTTAGCTAGCTTTGTGGTTAGCTAGTCTATGATGAGCCATAATTTAGCAATAGATAACATCATACTGCAAATTGTAAAACATACATTTTCAATATCACAGGCCAAGGAGAGATGATTGAAGTGTGTTTCGTCCGTTTTTATTTTATTTTTTAAATATTCATTTATCGGCCATTATAACTGCCAATACCGATATTATGGAAAATGCCTAATATCGGCCGATAATATCGGTCTGGCTCTACCATCTTCAGAAAATTTTGGACTGAACCGCTCAATTCATATGGATTAGTTTTACAAGGAACTTTTAAAACCGTCAAAGTGGTAGTTGCGTAGACTGTCAATGGAGGGACAGAAAGTGCTCAGATTTCATCAAAAATAAATGCATTTGTGTTATGAAATACACAAAAGTCTGACGGGTAATGAACAACATCAGGGTGAGTAATTAATGACAGCATTTTAATTTTGGGTGAACTATCCCTTTAACGCCACATAATGCTTGGTCGACGTTTAAAATACACACCTGAATGCGTCCTGATTTTAGTCCTCTTGTGTTTGCAGTCACTAAAGACGAGTATGAAGTCACATTGTTCTCCAGGAGTTTTCTGCTGGATTGAAAACAACTGAAACGATTCGACAACGACCAACGCTTGCTTCCACGCAGCAAAAGTAGCGCTGCCATAGTACAATCTGGTTTATCGCGTCGCTTGGATCAAATACATACTATACCAGAGCGAATGCCAGTCTTTAATGTGACCTCTTTAGGAGCTGAAATAGCACACAACTGTCATAATGATTCTGCTGCTCTTATCCAACACAGCCAAATATAGCTGCAAATAAATAACAACCACGTCTTCTACTCTGATATTCCGGAAATATACAGAGCAAATAAAACGTTTAAATACAATATAAAGTCTTAAATGATACAATCACAAGGACATATTAAAGCCGTGAACTCTATTGATGTTTACCGTACAGGCTCGGGAAACATGTCTGTTGAACTTTCACCTTCGGATTCAGCCAATCAGGAATGGAAACAGCTCGAGAACGGGCTGACGGGAAATGTCGTTCTACTCGCAGTTGGATAACCAGTAAAACTACAAATGGTTGTACTTGGGGCATGCGCTACACAAAAAACATTATAATTAGGTTTAAAATGTATTAAAAATTTAGCGAATAAAAATAAACAAATGATATTTTAATATATATAGTCTTTTTTTTCTAGTCATGTCAATTTTGTTGTTGTGGTAAGATGTCAAATCTGGCCGTCTTTTTTGGGCTTGTGTGATTTAATTTACCCAAAAATGAAAATTATGTCATTAATGACTCTGACATTATCAAAGTAGTCCATGTGACATCAGTGGCTTAGTTAGAATGTTTTGAAGCATCGAAATTGGTCCAAAAACGAATTAAACATTGTATTGTCTTCCTGATGTCACATGGACTACTTTGGTGATGTCTATTTCCTTTCTGGACAAGGACAGTATACCGTATTTTCAATGGAGGGACAGAAAGCTCTCGGACTAAATCTAAAATATCTTAAACTGTTCTGAAGATGAACGGAGGTCTTACGGGCTTGGGACGACATGACATGAGGGAGAGTCATTAATGACATAATTTTCATTTTTGGGTGAACTAACCATTTAAGTGTTGGGATATCAAGTGGGTGTGTAGAAGATCTCAGAAAAATAATGTTCTTAACAGCAGAGGGAGCCATTGCGTTATTCTGCTCTGCAAGAAATCGGTGTGACGTCAAAACGAAATTAAAACAAAAACACATCTAAGAATAAGATACATTTACCCAACAACAGTCAATGAAAATAACACGTGCTGTAGCTGATCGGCTCGCAATCCGTCATCGGCAAGCAGTTTATAATACTACAAAAGTACAATTTAGATAGCAACAAACAGTTGTTTCAGATTCTAAATAAAGACTGGATAAGGAAGAATAATTAGCTCCGTTCACTCGTATCTTAAAAACCTAACTCGGTCAACTTTATAATAACATATTCCCACACAGACTCTCCGTTTTCCTCTCACTGAAAGGGAGCTCGCAAAAACATGCCACTGTCTACGCCATTATGGCTCGAGGTCGCCAAAGAAAACAACTTGGAAGCTTCCTTCGGAAGAGCCACAATGGCGCCAGTTTCACCGTTGCAATGGGAACCAAACAGTGACCGCCCATACGCGTCAACCAATCACAGCTCGCGTCTCAGAAGCTCGCGTTCGCTTTTCGTCAGCGCGAGTCGAAACGGTTCGGAAGCAGTCGGACGTTGAGGATTAACTTGAAGCGGAATTTTATTTTTGCACCTCAAAATCAAGCCAAATCAGCAAACTCACCGTTACTGACACTTTTTTTTTCAAAGGAACGGATGGAGAGTTTATAACCATTTCTCTGAGCATTTCATCGGAACCCTGAGAGGTTTTAATCATCGCATTTTCTGAGGAGGTAATCAGTGATTAGCTTTAGCACGCTGGCGCGAGCGCGGACTGAGATGAGCGTCGCGTGCCTCGGATGTTCCCGCATCGGAGATTGCTGAAGTGGAAGGCCTCAAATGGGAAAAACAAGCATCGGGAAGGAATATCAAGTATAATTTTGTAGATGTAGCTCACGTTTTAAAGAAGGTAAGCATTTTTAAATTGCTATGTTTTCGCTTAAAAGCCATTTCGTGTAGGAAAACCGTTTGTACGTCCTCTCAGGCGTCGACTTTCACGGTTAGCCCGCTAACGAATTTAGCCCCGTTGCTAACGGGAGTTTGTTTCCCTCCCCCACCCTGAAGTCGAGGAAATGTTTGCGTATTGCTGGAAATCTATATCTATTTTGTCAGACTGCAAATGTATTCGTTCCTGCGATGTGTGTAGGTCTAAAACGATGAGGTTTGTAGCAACTGAAGGCGAGCGTGTGAACCAGGAGAAATGAAAATAATCCTCGTCATGTTGTCGTTTTCTCTCTGGGAATCGGATACGGTCAGACGGGCTCTGCAGAAATCAGCCACGGGGATGGGCAGCGTAATATATGTATGTTTCAAGGGCACATACACGAGGAAATATTGTTGTTGATATGGTTGCAGGGATTATGGAGATAAGATCTAGCCTATAATACGAATTTGCTTTGGGTTAGCAGTGCACCATTCTGTCTATAAATATTAGATCACTGCTGCAACACTCAGTTGTGATGATTAGATGTGTTTTTGATGGCTTTGACCATATTGTATTTGTTGATATGTATTCACTTTTGGTTTGGTTTTCACCAATGTTTAAGGGAAGATTTTGACTCTGTGAAGTAAAAAAAAACACCCACTTTTGCAGTATAATAATAGCATTCACACAAGATCAGTGAAGGCAGATGCACGATATATCGGCCAACATAACAACAGTACATGTTCATTTTTAATGTTATCGTTATCGGCTCAACAAAAAATGTGCCGATATTAAATCACTTTGAAAAGGAAAATACAGTAAAGAGCAGTCATATAGGCTACGTTCAATTATTATGAGAATATCCTTATAATTATGTGCTTGGATTTTAATGATGTGACTTATTTTAGTAATCAGGCTCTCAAAAGTTATATAAACATTTGGATTTAGATTTATCGGCAAATATATCGTTTATCAGCGTTCATGTATAAAGAATTATCGGTATTGACTAAAATTTTCACATCAATGCATCCCTATATTATACCACGGAAAATGCGTTTTCATTGCAAACTTGTTTTATGTATCTGATCATATTAAATGTTTCTTGCTTTTGCTTCCATCTCTTCTATGTGATGTGAGGAAGCCAAGGCCCTGAAAGCACATTTCGTGAAAACTGCATGTGGATGTAGCTCGTGTGCTTGTGTTTAGACATTATGTGGTGTGATTGTTTACTTCAGCGAGGAGTTGCACTGAAGCAGAGCTTTACAATACTTCTTTAAAGGCTGATCTGAAGGATAGAGGGAGAATCTGTGTAAGTTTGTGATGAAGTAAACAGAGCTGGTGTTGGTGCAGTGGAAGAACACTGCGGCGTTGGGGCGTTAGCACACACTCTTTCCCTCTCTCTCTCTCTTTCTATCTCTCTTCACATACACTGCTGCCACTTTACATCCCTCCCTTCTTTGTTTAATTCTTCTGAGCACAACTTTTATGCAGAGTCTTCTTACGCAACCGTGAAACTCTGATTTATGGCACTTGTAGACTGTTTACCAGAAGGTGGTTTAAAAGCACTAATCTGGATTTAGCTGAAGATCCGTGGGTGTTTGTCTGAGGTTGTCAGGCCTGTTTGTGTACCCTTGTGTTGTGAGAGTCCTGCTTATTGTTTGGCAGAGAGGGGAAGTTGACTTGTCTGGGGTGTGGGGTCAGGAATGCTGTTTAAGAAAGCTTTTTCTTTGCATTTATGATGGCAGTTGTACTCGACAGTAATTAGCCTATTTGCTCTCTTTCTCAATGCAGCCTTTTGAGAGCAAATCCTGTGCCGTGGACTCATGGAACATGGTCATTTCCGATAGTTGGAGATTAAATGTTATTTAATGTGTGATGGTGGTGCTGTAATGGTCAGCATTATGGTGTCAAAGTATTTTTCTGGGTTTGAAACAAATCCATGCTCTGTCACCATGAAAATTTCACATATTTAGGTTTGCAGAGCATTGCATGCTGCATTTTTTTGACCTAGCGTTCCTCATTGGTGGGCTTTTTTCAGCTTTGCTGTTTGCAAACATGAACTGTTCTTTAAAGGTAGGGTAGGCAATTTCTGAGAGGCTAGCAATAGTAAGTTAGCTTTGAAAGCATGAGATCCCACCCTCCCTTCATTCAAAGCTACACCTCAAACACATCAACACACTGTGAAGTGTCACGGGAGACGTCTCAAACCACATAACATTACAATGATAATGATTGTAAACAATTTAAAGATCTATAACTTGTACCACCTGACTCGCCGTTGATAGTGTTGACATTCAAACGTATTGCAAGGATTGGATTTCTCTAGGGCTGGGTAAAAAATATCTCTCTTGATTTTAATCGATTCTCATTTTTACGAACCGATATCATTTCAATTAGCAGGTCTCCAGACTGCGACTAAATATTAATTTGCGAGTGATATTTTTGTTGAGATTGCCATTGGCGTTGATATAAATTTTCGTGTTATGGTTCAAAATTGCATCTTCTGTGATGAGCCGCCCATCACATCTGTTATGTTGACGTAATAAAATATCTCTATCGTGCCACAATGCTGAAGAATACAGAAGATATCTGTCATGTTTTAATATTTAGACCACTTCTATTATTGATTGCTATCAGGATTTGAAGAGAGTTTCAACCAGCGTAACAAAGTGTTTATAAAATAAATTGCTTTCTCTACCTTTAAGGACAGCAAGTTAAGAATGATCTATTATTTTGTAAGTGTGTGTGAATGTGCTTCTAGGCCAATTGGTTTGTAGATGCCTAATAGTTAGCAGGCAGCTGTTCTTTGAGTGTTTTGTTTATTACTAGTTAGTGACTACGCTTTTCCTGGTTCACACGCTAGTGGGAAAGCTTGAAATAAGAGGGAATGCAAAAAGTGTTTTTCCAGGCCTGAAAAAAAATCTCAAATCAAAAATTCTGTAATTTATATTTTGAAAAGTATGTCTGCAAAATATCTCTCAGGACGCTATCTTACTTAGGACTGGGTCTCGACAACAAAATCACAAGTCATTATTGACTTCACTTTCTCCTTATGAGAATTTAGTGTAACAGTTGTTTATTCAATATTGTGTACAGTGCTGGTGCTATGTGTAGTTTTAGTTTGAACAATTGGTACAACATTTTGCGTAGTTTACTTGTAAATCGTCTAAGCCTAGAAATTGTAGTGTACCCTCCTGTCATGAATTCAACGAAATAATTGGCGATCATGATGTTTCATGGGCGATTCCGTATTTTTTTTATTTTTATTTTTATTTTTTTTACAGGCAAATTTACTGATTTCCCTTTAAAGGGTTAGCACACTCAAAAATGAAAATTCTGTCAGTATTTACTCACCCTCATGTTGTTTCAACCCCGTAAGACCTTCGTTCATCTTCGGAACACTAATTAAGATATTTTTGATTAAATCTGAGAAAAAAACTACAAAAATAATGACTTTATTTCAACTATTCATTACCTTCTCTTTGGGCGATCTGTTGTTGTACGTCACACCCATCATGCACATGACCAGCGTCGGCCAATAGTGAGCCTACGTGTGACGTTTAACTGACTAGAGGCCCAAAAAGAAAGAAATTAATAGTTGAAATAAAGTCATTATTTATGTTTGTTTTTGCGCACAGAAAGTGTTCTCGTCGCTTGATAAAGTTAAGATTGACCCACTATTTTAATGATGTCTTTAATAACTTTTCGAGGCCGTCAAGTTTCAATCCCTCTAGAAGCCTATGGACTAGTAGAAATTTAAATTTTTGGATGAACTATCCCTTTAAAGCTAAGCTGACTCTCGTAACACTGTCTGCCCAGCTCCACCTCTCTTTCAATTTGATCGCGAGTAATTGTAATATGAACTGTAATTTGATACAAATCCGCAGTCGTGAACAGATCATCTTTATGGCTAATATCTAACTGTTCAGACGTAGGCTTAATCGCGAACTTTTCTATTTCAAAGTTAACTTCGAAGACATTCACGAATTCCCTCCCGCTTAAAGTGACAACCTCTAGCCAAGCTACAACATACAAAGCAAATTTCATGGGATTTTATTTCTTTTTCTCTTAACCTGTTAACTGTCACCCCCCCTTTTTGAATAGACATGAAAATGCACATTTCGAACTTAAATGGTTGTAATTCAAGAATGCTTTGGAATATAGACATATGATTGGTCTTGTTTTAAAGAAGACATTTGGCAGATTTTTGTAGAAGTGAAATAAATTAAGAAAGTGAAACAGAAAAAAAGTTATAGAAGTTTGAGTTTATGGAAATGTACAATGTAAAAATATTAATTATTCATATTTTACATAAAACATATATTTTCAAAACCTGGGCTACTCTAAAATGGCAGAAAGATCAAAGCCAAAAATCTGAACAAGTTGTGTTTCAAATTTTAGGTTGATATCTCAAAAAATGAGCTTTCAGTAAGATTTTGTTTGAGCGCAGTACCAAACTTTTTCACTAGGGCACAATCAGACTCCATTACTGCCCATATAAGGGCGCCTGCATTTCCATTCGTGTTTTGAGTGATATGAACCATTATTTTCACAATTTTCATACAATTTCTGAAGTAGAGATCCTATTCAGAAGTAGCATGGGAAGTTTGGCAGATTTTGATATGAATTGAACCTCTAAGAAACACATACAAAGAACACGCATGTGAGTCATAGCTATATGCCACGTCACAAATGGTGAATTTATTATTTTTTTCTTGATATTTCAAACTTTTCAGACCTTTTTTTTTCAAAATAATTGAATGGATTCTATCTTTTGAACTTTTGGCATGAAAACAAACTGAGGTATCTACCATTTTGTCATGATTTTTCATGTTTACTGCTATTTTAAAATAAAGGTCTGAACACGCCTTATGAGTATGAAAATATTCTTGTTTTATATTGATAAATTATGGCTCCTCTGTAATATATTTTGAAAATCAGTCACCAAATACGGAAACTAGAGATTGTAAGCTTTCAAATGATATATAGTTTGTCAATATTATTTAAGGTATTTACTAAGATATTATTGTTTTAAAAATATAGTGGCAAACGTCCCACCTGTGGGACGGTGACAGTTAAGTGGTAACACGCAACGACCTTGTTAAAACATTATTATTTGAAGAGTTCAAATGCAAAAGCCTCTAAATGCAATTTGAAATTTTCTTCTTTAATAATGATTTTTATCAAACTTGTATATTTAAGTTCAGTAATTTCACTTAAATAACAATTAATAGGTAATTATCATTGCCATTTAAGTGAAATCACTGAACTTAAATATACAAGCTTGATAAAAATGATCATTCTAGAAGAAAATTTCAAATGGCACTTAGAGGCTTTTGCATCCGAACTCTTCATTTGTTGTTTATTTTCTATAAACAACCACTGCATTCCGATCCAAACAAAGATGCTACTCGCATGAAATCTGAGCAGTTGTTTTTGATTTAAATTAGATTGTATGATTTAAAGCAAAAACAGAATGGACAAAAGCTGCACAAAAACAAAACAGCAGAAGGATTGAAAAGGCTTTGATTGGTAAGGAGCGGTTTCACTTATGTTTCCACTTGAGCCTTGTACAGTACGGCGCGATTACAAATCGTTCTCGGCCTGTAATTCTCAGGACGGATGGAATAGGACGGTTAGAAGTCCGACAGGGGAAAAGGGGCTTTTGTAATATTTCCACATAAATGGCATGCAATGACCAGAATAGAGATCAGCCAAAATAAAAATCTGATTCATTGCAGGTTGTCTGGTGCATCTCCACTTAGAAATGTTCACTTTTGCTTGTACAAATTAATGTATCTCTACAATTAGGAAAACTGACAAGAAAATTCTCCCGAAAAGCTAAAACGGAGATATTGCTGTTATTCAGTAGCTCACGCTCACGTGTTCCAGTTAAAATAAGAAATCCTGTACCATCCCAAACCCAGATATGTAATGCGGAGCAGAGAATGTTTGATGTTTGTAGACAATTGAAGATGTTTAGGTTTATATTATAGGGCGTAAAAAAAAAAATTGTTTGTTTCCGGTTTCCGACCGACCCTGTCAATTTATGTGCGACCCAAAATTATTTTATGAGCTTAGGGAAGAAATAATAAAAATTAAATAAATACACAAATAAAAAACTCTGAGGCGAACTATTAATTTACGTTTTTGTACAGCTCCGTCTTTTTATAGCACGCGATGTAAGATGCATCTTGTCCTAAGATGCATCTTGTCATCTATTAACAAACGAGGCAGATATCGTTCGTCAAACTGAACTATAATACATATTATACAAGTCTTTTTTTGTAATTTAGGATATTTTTATTCATATTCGCATACACATACAAATACATGCATTCATAGGCATGCACACACCGCATACTAATACCTCCATCCGCCTAGTTTAATTAAAAAATCATCCTATCATGATCCAATCATGATCCCAATCCCATCTTCTGCTGTCTAGCACTTCTTTCGCCATGTATTTGTTCGTTTCTTTCATTATTTTATGCAATCCAAAACACTCTAACCTGCCGCGGTTCGTATCTCTAGAGCCCGTCTAACTTGTCCGCTTTTCCGGGACAAATGGAAAGTAAAAAGAGAATTTTACTCGCCCCAACGGACAAGTAGCCTGATTAGAACATCAATAACAAACAAAAAAAATAACTAGGGAATCACTAAACCGAGAGAATGATTCTTATTTTATTACATTTATTGCAAGTTGCGATCGATTGTGGATAATAAATGTAGCAGGCCTACTGTATTACTGATGGTAAGGTTGCGCTGTTGACGCTCGCGCAGAGAAATCTACACACATGAGCGGAGCACACACACACACAGTTAACAACATATTCTGCCTATAAAAAATCTAAATGTGGAGTTTTTATATTTTAACATATGTTAAGCACTAAGCAGCCTCAATTATTTTTCCTGAATACCATCACGATTGAAAAAGTGACATTGATTTCCTACAACAGTTCAATAAACAGTTAAGATTATAAGTCACTTACTGTTTATAAGCAATATTGGGTGTTTTTGTTCCATTTCAGCAGCGAAAATAGTTCCAAAGAAAAGTCACAGCAGAACCACGACGCATCTCACAGGAACTCATCCTGTTTTCATTACTGAATGATTCAGCATTTTGAACGAATCGGTTGAGTCAAGGATTCAATGACCCATTCATAAACATCAACATCCGTCTCATTCTTGAATGAATCAACCGTTTGAACGAATCGTTTGAATTAATGAATCAATAACTCACTCATTTATACGGCCGCCTGCCGCCACCTATTGGCAGTTTAGTGTTATGTTTATAAGTAGCCTAGTATAATTCTTTCCAATATTTCTTATTTGCACATTTAAATCAATTTCATAACATTATTTAATGAAATTGTAATTTTTCAGTGTAAATGATTTAATTTCATCAGCCCTACCTAGGGTAACAGTATGCTTCATCTTTCATTTTAAATTCCTAAATTTGATCAATAAATTCAATTATTTAGAATAATAAGACACTATAGGGCATTTAATAATATTGGTGGAGGGGATGCCCTTAAAGGTGCAGATATTACAATTTGCCTTTTTAAATATCAAAGCTGATTGAACACTGATGAGAATATTGCTTCAGAATAAAAAATAAATAAATTTTAAAAATCCGGACAAGCAACTTTTTTACTCGGACAAGTGATTGACAGATTTACTTACTTGTCCGGAGGACAAGCACGTGAAAAGGCTTAAGGGGATAGTTCACTTTGAAATTAATTTTTGATATGTTTCAGCTTAACTCAAGATGTAGGTGTCTTTGTTTCCACAGTAGTTTCAATTTTGATATTTTTAGGTTTGACTATCCCTTTAATGTCGAGCCCTGAATAATTTCCTACCCATCCCTTGCTGCCACTGGAAAAAAAAAAAAAAAAAAAAAAAAAAAAAAATCCCTACCGACCCATGACCTCAACTGACAACCAACCGGAACCAAACTTTTTTTTTTTTTAGGCCTAGTTCATCTCAGCGGTTTGCTGGCAGATTTTGGAGCAGCCACGGGAATGAACACAGGCTAGCTGCATTACACTTTTCTTTGAGCAGAATATCGCACTGAAGATCTCTGAATTCCTACATGCTAATGTTTCTTTCTCAGTGGAGGGTGTGTGTGTGTGTGTTTTGTATAGTTGCCAAGTTGGGGAAAGTTTAGTATCATTCTGGGCAGAATATTACTGTATTTTGTTAGTGTAAAACTCTGATTGGGAAATTGGTATCTGGTAAAACACTTGGTGTCTGGCATCTGAGTTAAGTTGAACCAAGATGTAGCTAATCCTATTATTAATATGTTCATTTATATTCTGGTCATTAATTTCAGAAATCTTGCTAAATGTTTTCAATGTTTTGTTTTTTTAAATTTTATTTAATAGTTTACTTTAATTTGTGAGACGCATTAGCCTTAGTGCGTAACTAACATTTCACAGGTATTTTCTTCATCTGTAATGTGAAGAAAAACTTGCAAATATTTCCATGTTGCTTTCAGTATTGGGTGAGGCTTATGCAAGCGAGTTTCCACTGAACTTTGCCGTGATTAGTTGGCTTACAGGCTCTTTTGACGAGTCAGTGGATTTCCAAATTTGTTGCCCTGATTCCACTCGTTATGCGCGAATACACTGCAGACTGACTCTCGCTCATATCCAAGGTAAATCATCAACACTATCATCCCTTACTTGTGTTTTATTGAACTAAATACATCATAATCAGCTATAACGCGCACCTGAGTCCGTGTCGCTTTCACATTCACGCGAACCGCGGCTCTGGCCCGCCATGCACTCAAGTGTAAACGCGAGCTGCTTAGCTGCGTGCCTGCCTGCTTTCAGCGTGATTCATTGTAACGCAGAGCTAAGCGTAGTAGGCTAGTCCAGACTCTTTCAATTCAATTCCAATTTATTTGTATAGCCTAGTGCTTTTCACTACAAATTGTTTCAAAGCAGCTTAACAGAAAATGCACTTTACAATTTAGAGTGATGTTATCAGTTATGCATTTCGGAAACGTACATATAAAAATGTGTACGCTAATTATTAATTTAAGGCAGAACAAAGAGCTAATTTAAGTAAAAAATACATACATGTTTAGGACAGGATTTGGACTCTATGCTTAGATTATTAATACAAAGTGTTTTTCAACAGGTGACATTTTATATTTTGGCCCTTCAGTTGAGTTCAAAATAAAATGGACACAACAAAATGACAATGTTTTTCGTTTTATATTAGTTGTTTCGATTAGTCGACTAATAGAAAAATTAGTCGAAAGATTAGTCGTCAGTGGCAGCACGCGCCAAACACACAGAGCGCAATAGAATATGAGTGAAATAATTCTACTTATGCTAAAAATTTGGATGTAAAATGTGCCGTATGTACAATTTCAAGTGTTTTTATGATCGCGGTAACTAAAGTTTTTCTGTTTTTTTTTTCTTTTCTTTTTTTCTGGTATCTCTTTATATTTCTATGGCATCTCTGTCGAAGAGTAATTAGCTGGTGAAGTGGATTCACTTATTATAGAGTTAAAGAAAGTTATCATGAGCATTGTAATGTTTGAAGCTAGGGGTGTAACGGTTCACAAAATTCACTGTTCGATACGATACAGTGATCTCACGGTTCGGTACTTTTTCGATACAGCCAGAAAAAAGAAATGCCAGAGAAATTTCCTAAAAGTTAAAATATTTTTTAACTTTGAGCAATGATGGAGCTATACGTGACTTATCTTAGGAGCATATAAAACAAAACGGCTCCTTGGACAAAATGAAGTTTATAAACAAATGTGTATTTTAGTTCAGATTAACATTTGATCTTTTATTGCTACAAAATATAAACCTGATTGACCTGAAAAAGTCCAGTAATGAAACATGATTGGTAAATTCATGGAAACTCAGGAGATGTTGAACTCTTAATGCTGGCATATTTCACCAATAAATGTATGCATTTAGCAGACACTTTTATCCAAAGCGACTTACAAAAGAACAAAAGCAATTCATCAAGGAGCCAATAATACTCGTAATATAAAAAAGCCAGGTTTATTTTGACTAATAAATTAGGAAGCAAGCTAGACCAGAGGAGAAATGCAGAGAAGAGGGAATAAGGCTGCATCAACTAATCGATAATAATCGACAATGAAAAATAAACTTTAACGTTGTGCATGGAAAACCTCATCCAGTCACATAAGTTTAATAGATTATTTCTATGAAAAAAAAAGGTCACAGAGTAAGTTTCTATGGGAAAAGTGCACACTCCAAGTGGCCCAAAACATGAGAATGTTGTATATTAATTGCCTAATCTCTCTGTCGGGTGCTTTGTGTATTGCTAAATGGGGTTCGGACATGATTTAAGCTAACTTTACATCCTTATCTGTAAATGGTAAAAATTCTGTATAGCATGCGATTCCGCACAGACTCCGAATGCATGTTGATTTCAACGCCCACTGTTGGAAATGCTGGTGCTCAACACGAGTGGTTTGAGCCACTGCTCACATGACATGATTGTGCGCTGGTTTCCTTTGGCCTTCCCCTTCCTCACAGTGTTGGTATCTGTAAACGGGAACGCTCACTCTCCTCTCTCACGTTTCACTTCTCTCTTGTGGTGTAAATGTTTTATAGACCCCTCTATACTCTTTGGGCAGCCAGATGCCATATAAACCTCTTTGAATATCTCTCTCTCTCTCTTTCTCTCTCTGTCTCTTTTATAGACCCCTCTATACTCTTTAGGCAGCCAGATGCCATATAAACCTCTTTGAATCTCTCTCTCTCTATCACTCTATCACTATCTCCATCTCTATCTCTCCCCATTCAGTTCAATTCAAAATGTGTTTTATTGGCACGACAATTCTTTCAATGCATTGGCAAAGCATTTTTAATTTTTACAGTGAATCATCACACATGTAAAAAGTAACATTTTTAGGGCCCTATAATTTCCGTGATCACGGAATTGCGGACGGAATCGCGGAATTGGCCAATTAAGGCGGAATCTAGTGTTAACGCGGAACTTCGCGGAATTTTACATATTTGGAATGAAATTCGTTTTTTGTGTGGGAGAAGAACGTATCTCTGGGGAAAATGCAGAGAGACGGGGAAGCAAATCTGGGCGACACAACCCCTCCCGTCATTTCAGCTCATGACGGCATCAAAACAATAGCTGCATTACTGTGCATACTGTGCCCGAAATAGTATTGACTACTAATGTCACATACTCTTTAGGATGTATAGTATGCACATTACGACGCAGTTAGAGATTTTAACTTATATAAACTAATATAATTTATTTTACAGGGCAGTTTAAAGCTCATAACCTTATTATGTTGTTACTTGAAGTACTTAGAGTGCAGTGTTATGTTGCATCATGCAGTATTTGTCATTTTAAGAGTTTATTTGTGTACATTTTAATCATTAACATTAAAAGCAACATTAAAAGCTCTTTTTACAACTAAAATAACAGTAAAGGGTAAAAAAAAAACTGAATTCCCAAAAATTAAAACGGAAAAAACGGAATTTGCAAAAATTAAAATGGAAAAAATGGAATTTGGGAAAAAATAAAACGGATTTTATAGGGCCCTACATTTTCTAAATTCTATGAACAATCTAGAAGTGTGTGTGTTGTGTGAGTGAGTGTAGCAGTGATTAGGTGGCTCCTCCCTCTTTTTGTGACAGGCATCAATGCATAAATGTATGATACGATATACGAGAATACATGTTGAAATTGTGGTTTATTGTTCAATTTTGTGAAGTTAGGACAAAGTATTTCAAATTTTGTATACAATGTCTCTCTAATGTCCTCATAGTTGGGTCAGCTGGTTTCTCTCTCTCTCTCTGAGTCTCTCTGGAGAAGCACAAATGCACGCAGTGCTGCATGGCATCCGCCCACAAACACCTGGGACGGGGCACTTGATTTTGGGGTTTGAATGTTTCTCAGCCTGACGCCTCTTCTCTCGGGCGCAGGTTGCGCTTCCACTGCAGTGCGTTTGATAACATTTCTCCCCAACTCTCATACATCAAAGGAGACACTTCTTTCTCCCCTGCTCTCTTCTTTGCCGCATTTCTTCTCTCAGTATATTATCGTTCAGTGGTTTCTTTTGATCTTTCAGTATCAGCTCTTATTGAACCGAGGCTTAGCCTATCTCTTAAACCTGTGTATAGGCAGTAATTAAATCTTATCATGGCTTCGTTATACAAGAAAATATTTCCTCTCCTGTAAATGTTAAAAGTGATGCATTTCATATTAAACGGGCAAATTTAAGTTTACAAATGATGTCACAAGGGGTTTTGTTGAGCTAATCTACACAGGCATGCGATGGTGTAAAATGTTCATAATACATGGTATTTTCATGGTATAAAATGTTCATCATTGCTGAAGGCAGGCATTTTCTTTAAATGACTCAAGAAATGGGTGTGCAAAGCTGTGGAAAAATTGGGAGGATAGTAGGGCTGTGCTCAAAATATCGATACGATTCAGATGAAACGAGTAAAACGTTTTGTATCTTAGGGGTGAATCCGTTACCAGTTTGATCATGAACCGTGATAATATTCCCGCCGGTTTGCATTACCGTTTCATATTTGAATTATCATATAAACCGCATTTGATTACAGCGATTTGAAGAACACGTGATAAATTGGCTACTTTCCAGTTTTAAGCAACGTTAGCAATCGTGGCGGGCGCAGAATGCAGTATTAGTTTCAGTTTGAGTGTGAAGATGGGGGAAACCCGCGAGAGGTTCTACAAGGAGGATAATATATTAATTTTTTGAAAGAACTATATGGATGCTTCTCTGGAAGAGACTAACTTTCAAAAAGTTTCAATGGCATTTTGTTTTCGTCTTCCCTCCGTGTAATGTCTAATAAAGTAGTGTTTATAAGCACAGTGCTGGTTTGTGAACGGCCTTTTCTGCTTTTCCATAAGCGCCATCTACTGTCAGAGAGTGGATTTTCAGATTTTCGTTCAGCCCGTATGCCCTTTTTGTCAGACCGTATTTGTAGCATTGTTGTATATTTTAACCAGTTGATGGAAGATAACCGGTTGATTGATGGAAAATAAGCTAATGTGCATTCTACACGTTTTAAACAGTTCAGATAATAAGTTTTCTAGAGTTATTTATGGTGCAGACAAAATAGCTGTAATCATTTATCATTTTGACTGTAAGGTTTATCATGACTACAAATGTGATATTGCTCATATATAGGGTTGGGTATCGTTTGAATTTGAACGATTCCTTGTTTCGATTCCGGTTTCTAAAGATTCTCGATTCCGATTCTTTTAAGAGGCAGGGTCAAAAAAGTTTAGCTAACCTTGCTAACCAACGGCCTTTCTGAAGGAAATACTCCTCTCTGAAGGAAATACTCCTGTAAAAATACTCCTTTTGTCACAAATTTTGCATTTTGCCGAGATTTCGTTATTTTTAGAAAAGTGAAGCCACACTTTGGACCGCTGACGTAAGCTACTAATGTTCGACTCGCGCGGTTATGCCAACACTTCCGGTAGACGCTTCTTCGTTGGTGTTGTTCAGCGGTTTCTTCTTCCGCTCGGCGGACTGTGAATATCGAAACTAGGAATCGAAATTGTAACTTTTTAACGATTCCGGGAAAAACGAAATGTTAATCTTGGTTCCAATCGATACTCGATTCTCGATACCCAACCCTACTCATATAACTATCCAAGTGTATGATATACATTTCATTCTTCAGGTCAATCATTTCTTCATGGGAGAAAAAGGAAAGCGATATCTTTGTCATAGTATCTTTCAATGGTTAAAGTTAACACAACCATCGCATGTACATTTTTATTTTTATTTTATTTATCTATGTCCCTTTTTGATAAGTGATCTCTGATTGTAGTCCTTGAAAACCAAAATAGTAGTGCTTGAAGAGTTCTTAAGTCCTGGAATTTCATAATCTGTATGAACCCTGTAATATGATTGTAGTGATCAAAATGCTCACAATTATATGTAATATTCATGCCGTTTCATCTCATTTGTGTCTAAGAATTTCTGTTTAGGCCTATACCCTATATATTAATCAAGTGAAGTTCAGCTGTAAATAAGCTGTAAATGGATGCTGAGGGCAGAAGGTTCACTGGTTGGCAGATGTGAACTATAGGGTCGGGAACGCGGGATGGGATTGGGCAGCTGGAGAGCCGTTTTGATTGGATGTGCTGAAGAGTATTATTATTAATGCACTATCCGTATGAGCGGCACAGGCCATTTTAGCTTAATATCTGTTATCAGATCTGTGTTTAATGTTTTGATCCTGTGTTTTTTTTGTGGTTTTAGCTGTTGAAAATATCCTTCCTCAATTGCATTTCTTGTTCTCCGGATTCAGCTCTACCTTGGGGTCCCGCTATAGTTTGAATTTAAATTAAATTTTTATTTGTTATCTTTGTTATTATCTTCTTGTTAAATGTAAGGATTTATCCTTTTGTTTATAGCCTAGCTCTCTTTTGCACATAGCAGATATATTCACTGTTTTTATAGCATTCATTTGGCAAATTTGTTTGAAGGACAGCTTTGGCCAGGACATGGAATAGTGTGTTTTGTCAATAAAAAAAGAAAACTGGTCTTTTTAATCTGATTAATCGGCCAAATAATCAGTAGCATCAGCTCTGGTTTAATGTTATGATCCTGGTAACTCTTGAAAATATCCTTCCTCAATTGCATTTTGTGTTCTCTGGATCGAGCCACTATTTGTGTCCTGCTGCACCATCTCTCGAACGTGATCGGATCGCGAACTTCATTCACGAGTAGGGTTGGGTATAGGGATGTTAACCGATGACCGTTTGACCGATCGTTATCAACCTTAACCAGTTGTCTGTAGTCGACAAAAAAAACAACAACATTTGGCATGAGGTCACAGCATTTGTGTTTGCACGCTCACAAGATTTGCGAAAGGTAAAGGCTCCAGGCTAAAACACTCGAGTTTAGAGCCATGGCAGAAAATAGTGTGTGGGACCATTTCACCTAAAAGAATGACTTAGAAATACATTTCAGTGGTAACAGATAAGGTGATGATAATAGTCATCTTTCTTTATTATTGTTAGCACTAACATTAACGTTACCTCAAACTAAAGCGGCGTCTCTTCGGATCTATCATTTCCGTAAATGAGCCAAGGTAATGTTTCAAAAGTTAGCTTCTAGACTAACGCCTATATTTTCAATGCGATCAACTTGTACCCAAATAATTTCGAAACAAAAGGAGCAATTTGTCCTCTGATTACATACAAGCTCCTTGGCGCCGTGTTTGCGGGACTCATATTTTGCGCTGTATGGGGATTTAAAAAAAAAGTGAGCAGCCGCTGTCACTTTAAGAGTCGCCTAATATAGTCGCGCTCGTCGTCACACACTTGAATGGTTTAAAATCACATTAAAACTCATTTTCTGTGTGCTCATTTTGGATGTGTGTGTGTGGAGCACAGAAAACAGCGCTTGAAGTCATAGTGGAATCAATAAGAGTCGTCGAAATTTAAAGGGATACTCCACTTTTTTTGGAAATAGGCTCATTTTACAACTCCCCTAGAGTTAAACAGTCGAGTTTTACCGTTTTCGAATATATTCAACCGTTTTTTTGCTATTTAGAAGAATATCAGTAACCAGACAGTTTCTGGTCTCATCGACTTCCATAGTATATTTTTTTTCATATTATGGAAGTCAATGAGACCAGAAACTGTCTGGTTACTGATATTCTTCTAAATATCAGAAAAGCGGCTGAATGCATTAGAAAATGGTAAAACTTGACTGTTTAACTCTGGGGGAGTGGTAAAATGAGCCTATTTCCAAAAAAAAGTGGAGTATCCCTTTAAATTTTATAACAACTATCTGATTCCTGACCAAGTATTTGAGTTTCGATTCCCAACCCGATACACGAGCGCTGCTTTCAGGTTCACATTTGCTCAGGTTTGCACGGGGTCGTTCTCTGAACTGATGAGCACTTCCTAGGGGCTGCCGCTCGGCTCTTCTTGTGATGTTTGGGGGTGGGAAAGCGTGGCTCGGCTGAATCTCAATGACCGGGCCCTTTAGCACCACTGTCCTTTTAATGGGGCAGCTGCAGCCATTCAATCGGCCTATTTACATTGAAATGCGGGGACAGGAAGGGGGGGAGGGGGTCCGAGGCCTGTGCGTGACTGAAAAGCATACCTAACCAAAGACCAAAGAGAGGAGGTCCACTGCGGGGCTCTGACACCTCTTTGTTTTCGGCAGCCCTAGTGCATCGCACAAAGGCTTTAAGCACCCCTACTTTGACCACTGCGCTCATTTCCACTACTCAGCTTTTTACATTTCTTTCACACCGAGTGTCTGTAGTCTGTCTGTCTGTCGGCACCTTTGAAATGGCCATTGAAAGAGACGTTGAAAGAGCAAGAAATTTGGGCTGCACAATTATGACGAATCATAATCGTCGATTAATCCTTTGAAATTGTGATTTGTAAACGATTATTAGAATTTTCATTGGTGTTTTGAATAGCTTTATACCATTGTTTGAAGCGACTGCATGCCATATATTTATACGAATATTAACACTCCTTTTCTGTAATTGTGCATTTGCACGATTATGTAATTGTGGCATTCCTTAACTGTAATCATGATTAGAAAAATGATTAATTGTGCAGCTCTAGTAATTGTTTACCAAAAAATGACACAGGCGTGTCCATCCAAACCTTTATGCCTTTTTAAAAAAAGCTATAACTCAAAATAATTATGCATCTATGAATATCAAGCTCAAATGACACAAAAATAGTCTAAACATAGCTAAATTACGTTTTTTTTTTAAAGCTTAGGATGATGTGTGAGGAACAGATTAAAATAGTCATTGATGAAATGAAACTGAGAATTAAAAGTGATGCATCACACCGGGTTTAACACCGTTGACGGAAAGCTCAATTGCTGCTTTTGTTTCGTAATGTGATTAGAAATAGAAAATGCAGGTAGGAGAATGAGATTTGAGTGTTGCAGCAGAAAGTCGATATTAGTGCTGGACGGTTTGACCAAAAATTTATATCAAGGTTTTAAAAAAAAAAAAAAAAAAAATTCCCGGTTTATGGCGTTTTTTTCATGCATATAATCAGGTGTTTAAAGCATTTTCTACTGGTTGAGAGAGGAATTACTGCAATAAAATGACTTGGGATGGTCTATTTTACTGCCATTAGTGAATATTGTAGAATAACTCCACACTAGTAATACCGGTTTGCATGGGCCTAGAAAATTATGCTGTTATTTACAAATAAGAGCCAGTCATGATTCTAATGAAGTGAGGATTCAGAATGCAAAGACAATTGCAGTCAAAATACAGAACTTTTACTGTGCAAATTACACTTTTATTTTTATAAAAACCTCCAAACAGACCCAGCTCCTCTTTTTAAAAATATGTTTAATAATCTGTATTATTATGTCATTTTTTTCGTTGCAATGCATGTGTATGAAGTCTTCATAAAAACAAAAACAAAAAAAACAAACAAAAAAAAAACAACATCCGTCCTGTTTTTTGTTTGTCCAAGTTCTGATCTGTACGGGCGAGGGATTTTCCACTGCTCTGTGAGTGGACAGGTTTGGTAAGGTTGTCATCCTAAACCCTGAGGGCTTTTCTCTTTCCCCTTTGGTGCTGGGTTGCTGAAGTCAATCGCAGATTGTTTTGAACCCAAATACTTATGACTTCCTGGTGCATCAGCACACAAAACCAGTTTGTAGTTGCATGGGAGTGTTTTTCGATAGCAACATGCTGCTGTGCCCATCTGGCATCTGAACAGCATTTGGGTGAGCGTCAGATTTAAACGCTCTGTTTCAGCCTGATGCTGCCATTTACACTGCATTTTACATTTAAAGGAATAGTTCACCCTGAAAATTAACTGTGAATAAAATGTGATGGTGTTTTCCTTTTGCCATGGAGTACAAAAGATGATATATAGACCTAGTAGAATGGCAAGGAAGTTCTTTACATATTGCAAAATTGTCAAGATCCAAAAAGTAAGACACAATCACACCAGGTTTGTCATTGCCAATTCAAATAAGAGTGAGAAATGTCGTTCATTGTTGAATTTACCCAGAATTGTGAATGAGATTTGAGAGCCGTCATAGTTTTTTTTGGGTTTGCTTGCACAAAGCCATCGTATTGAATGGGAAAAAGGTTAATATTAAGCTCTGTTTGAACTGCTTAAGCCTCTGAATGCATAATATACCCCTTCAGTGTTTCACACAGTATTTTGAGGACCATGGTTGGAAATTGTTTACATTTAAAAGTTAAATGTGTCAGTCTGATGCACTTTGAAAGTTCAAAATTAAAAGCTCTAATGGAAAAAAGTTTAATTGACGTTACATTACATTCAAATTGGTGTGGAAGTTGGTAGGAAGCCAAATAATTAGAATATAATAGTAATAGTTGTATTATTCCTGTGACAGTAATCGCAATATATTTTAAAATTAATGCACTGTAAAATGTACAGTAGGGAAATTACAACACTTCTACACTTGCAAGAGATGCTCTTCAGCTTTGGCAGTTGAGCGTTTATTTTGGCGGAAAAACTACAGTTTCTGTGAAAACCGGTTTACAAACGAGTCTCATTACAAATCGAATGAAATGCTGGAATTATCTTACCACAATACTGTTGGAAGTAAATGCAAATGTGAAAATAATACATAACTGGTGCATGCTATGTTGCCAAATGCACGCTAAACTCACAGCACATACAGAGACTGAGCTCACTGCATTCATTCACTGTGAACCGAGCCGCTCTGAGACGCGGAAAACACCAGATCACTTTGAAACACGCTTTAATGAAATCGCTGTCTTTTGCGATTTAGAGCCCGTATGAAATCCGTCTTATTTTAATTTTATTTTAATTTTTGGGAATTAGGTTTTTTTTACCCTTGACTGTTATTTTAGTTGTAAAAATAATGCTTTTAAAGTTAATAATTAAAATGTATTAAAAATACAAATAAATTAGAAATGACCTTAAATTTATTGAGGTATTTACAGACATTTACTCAGTAGCCTTTTCAGGACAAATAGTCTACTGCATGATGACTATAAAATAACACTGCACTCTTCAAGTAACAACAAAATATGGTTATGAGCTTTAAACTGTCCAGTAATATAAATTATATTAGTTTATATAAGTTTAAATAAAGTCACACTCTGTCTCTCACGAAGTTCGCTTCACTTTTGTCCAGTCCGGCGCCTCATAGACAGACGCGGTGTGCACGTCGTGTGTGAGAGAGACGCGTGAGTGAGAGAGACAGAGGGAGAGGAGGGAAATACAACTGAAAGAATACGCTGCACATTTTAAATAGTGTTAAAAACCGAAACGCAGAATGTGGCGGCGAATTTGTCAATGTGTGGGAAACACGGCATAAGTCACTTGCGAACTGCTCGGCACTGACGGCTTATAGCGTCGAGTTTCTTAACTTTTAGCCGATGACAGCAGAGTCGCGGAGAGCCGCTTCGCCATGCTTTCATTGTTTTGATTTCGTCATTGGAGCTGAAATGACGGGTTGAGGGGTTTGTGTCGCCCAGATTTGCTTCCCCCGATCTGCATTTTCAACAGACATGCGGTCATCTCCCACACAAAAACAGAATTTCAAACCAAATATGGAAAATTCCACGAAATTCCGCGTTAACACTAGATTCCGCGTTAATTGGCCAATTCCGCGATTCCGTCCGCGATTTTGTTATCGCGGAAATCATAGGGCCCTATATAAGGGCACAAAGCCATACTGCGCTTTTGCTTTTAGTTCGCTTAATGTGTTTTGCCAAAGCAATGGCATTAAAGACCTTTTATGTGATTATGAGAAGTTTAATTATATTTTCGGAGGGTTCATTATGAAACTCTGACTGGATAGATTATTTAATGTATGTGAAACGCTGCCTTTTGTTATGTTTTTAACAGTGTTGTAGCCTAGATGTTGTTGTGATTTTTTTTCAGAAAGGCGATTGAATGAGTTGGTGAAAGCTAATTCTAATTCTCCCCATTTCCATCTACTATAATGTGCTGATTACAGAAGCTTTTGAAGTGCCGTCGCTGCTGGGAGAAGCAGATTTTTGTCAGCAAGCCCTGTAGTGTGTTTGTGTGCCGCTACCGCTGTCGAATGCACTGCCCATAATAGAATCCACGTGTTTTTCCAGTGCCAAACTCCCACATCGCTCTGTAGCTTTTAATAGATGCACACTTGTCTTCTGTGTGTGTGAAGCAGAGATTATTTTCATCATGCATAGGCTTTCATTTTAGCTCACCAACTGCTTTTGTGGTTTTCAATGGCCTGTACCAAGTATGAGTTGCAAAAGATTCTTTAATTTAAAAATCAGTTATTTGTGTACTGACATTTACCAAATTGCAATTTGTATGGCGCACCACAGGACTTAACCCAGTTTGCACGGTTCACTGATAAGGACAGAATAATTATAATTTGGGAGCTTCCCCAGTACTTTCCGTCCATGTCTCTTGTACGGCTTTAATTTGTTGCACTTTTACCTGACAGTTTGAGTTGCTTGACTAAAATCGAAAGCTATTTAAAGCAACAACCGTTTCATGATGAATATTTTACATTATGAATAATTCAGTTGTGCGTAGGGGAATATTTTTGTTGTTTGCAGAGTGGTTTCTCTACAGATGTTCGTGTGCTTTCTCTAGTCCGGCACAGCAGGGTTCATCTCTGTCATTATTAGTGCCACGTTAATTTAATTTTCACAGAGGTCACACAGAGTTGTCATGTTACCAAGATTGCAGTAGTTTTAGTGTTAGTACTACATTAAACTACTATATATAATGTTGAATTTGATGTATAATAATGCAATGGGGGGATATTTGTGGGTCCTGATAATGGCAAATGTCTGATTTTACCAGTAAATAACATTAACAAGCATTTTGGTTATTATTTTTTGTATTATATAGATTATTGGCTGTTGGCATTGGTCAGTGTTTGTTGTTTCCCAATTCAAACATTAAAATGTTATAAAAGAACCATAAACAAACTTTTTTTAATATCAGTGCTGGGGCTGGGTATCGGCAAGAGCCCTCACGATTTGATACATGTCACAATTTACAATATATCATGATATATTGTGATGCATTGCAACGCAATACTTAAAATAATTAAAATAAAAATAATAGTTAGTCAACTTGCTGTGTAGTACAGTATGTGTATCACATTATATTTTGCGCATCACAAACGTTTGTTCATGTTAGAACAGCGCATAATCTCGCGAATGAAATGTTTAACCCGCAAGGCTTTAAAGCCCATGCAAATGATGAATTTTTGTGAATTGCGGTGTCTTGTGAATGGGTTAACGTGATGCGTATGTCGCGTTGTTGAGACGGCGGCGCCAGAAATGTAACTGATAGAATGCACTGTAACACAATTCAACGATATTTCTTTCTAAAGCAGATCGTGGACACATTTTAATCGTGATATCGCACACCCCTAAACCAAAGTGCACCCCCACACGCCGGCTCTGCAAGGAGGCGCTCATATTTCCGCCACGGCCGCTCCTGCTTGGCGGTATGAATGTATCTGACGTACAACTGTTAGCTTTTTAAACAGCGAGCCGGCGATATACAGGACCTGAGGAGGTCGTTTGACACACAGAGGGAATGGATGAAATGTTAATACCATTTTAAACCCGTTTACAACATTATTATTATTATTATTTTTTTGAAAGTATCGATAGTAGAGGTTGGAATATCGATACACTATCGTGAAAAAAAAATGATCATGATATTTGGCTGTATCGATATTTTTCCACAGCCTTAATCAGTCCATCCTATCTTGGAATGGCAGCAAAAGATTAATTTAATATGCGTTTGGAAAATGTACTCATTTCACTAGTATATTTTAGGTAGCACTTTGACTTATGCTCTGCTGGTTAGTACACACATCCGATCACCCACTGATTAAACTTGTCAATACATTTAACGAATTGTACAGGGATACTCAACTCGTTACTGAAAGCTGCGGATGGAAGATCCTACAGTAAGCGTTGACAGAATGATCTCAAATAAACTTCGAGACAAAATATTGACACAGGACCTCTGTCTTTTAGATCTTTTCTTCGTGAGGATGTGGGTTTTGAAATCCTCTCTTTTCTCATGCACCTTGAAAGCTGTCGAATTTGCATTTTTTTTCTTCTTATTGATCCAAAATGAAGCAAGTTGCCATCATTCAGCAAACGTGACTGTGTAGTTCTGCCTCTTTCATATTTTGAAAATGGCCAACTTAATCTCAGTAGACATGTGCAGTTTAATCTGATGTAATTCTAACAACATTTCTCATGCCACCATGTTCTTTCTTTTCTCTCTCTGTAGAATTGAGCCAGTTCTCATTTGAATTTAAGTGGCCGTATGAGTTGATGTGCCCCAGGTTCAAATTAATGATTACATATGCATGAATTCAGGAGAAATTACCCTTTCCTCTGCAGGGTGGAATTGTCCGCCAGTGTGATGACCGCTCTGAGAAGTGTACGACTTAATATTTAATTTGGATTTTTCTGTCGAGGACGTTTTTAGTCTTCCAGAATGCTTTCTAGCATATTCCCACTACAGCCTTGCAGATTCGGTTTGTTTTTGAGAGACGATAATGAAATGTGAAATAGTGTAAATAATGCAACTTGCCATAATGATTTTCATTTACATTTCATGATGGCATCCTTTTTGACCTCCATTTTTTTGTCTTGGGTCCCTTGCCAATACAAAAGGATGCCTGCTAGCTCAATGCTTTTTTTCTGTGTGTTCGTTGCCTATAGAAGGTTTGGTGAAAATTATTATGAAGAGTCTGTATGTGTTAACAGCCCACTCAAACATGGCTTATTTATGTCCATGAGGAACGCTTTGGATCGGTCTTGCCTGTTTATCCCCACTCAGTCTTATTTTTGGACCTAGATTGAACGATTGGGCCATCAATTTGCATTATTTAATGGATTGTTTGTGTGCATGTAAAGCACAGCTACTGAGAAACTAGCATTACAAATGATTTAGTCAGGCAGAAATGTATTAGTGGCGTTTACTAAAGCAAGCCTTAAATATTTCAGACCATCATTTTAGACCCCACACAATTGGTCCTTAAATTGTACGATATTTTAACCAGGGCAGTAGCAACAACCTAAAAATCATTGAGCTCACTTTAGCAAATGTATAGCAACCACCTGTAACACTCAACAATTGTGGGCAAACTACTATTTTTTTAAAGAAAATTTAACATGGTAAAGTGGTAAAAGTGCTTATGTGAGCCCATTGCTCATTGGTACAGCGTGTGTGTTAACCGTTAATGGTAGGGTAGGTCATTTCTGATGGGCTAGCTTTGAAAACATGCGATCCCACCCTCCCTTCAGAGCGTCCCATTGCCACGATTGGACGAACATATTTTTGGTCCTGAGACTTCCACAGAAGATAGATGCATTTTTTAACACTTAAAACCACTTCCATTATTGATTGCTATCAGGATGTGCAGAGTTGCAACCAGTATCACAAAGTGTTTTTTTAAAAAAGTGTATATCCTACCTTTAAGCCAAGGCTTTAAAAACCTTTTATGCTGCATCAAACAATGAGCAAAAGTGAAGTATTTTGACCGTAATTGAGCTCCATTGCTTTAGTACTGTGCTGTAAAGACTAAGCCTTTTTGTTTGGCTCAAGGTCAAACCTTAGTGTTGATGCAAGTCTTTGAAATAACAGATTCAGTCAAGCTACAACCAACATCACCGTTCGGCCCTGTTTGGCTGTCTAGAGGGAAGCAGTCACTCCTTTCAGGTTGACTTTGGTTTATAACACACACACACACACACACACAACCTCCTTTCCACTGCCAGACTCATTTTTCCCTGGGTTAACTCGAGCGTAATACTGCCCAGCCTTAATTCATGCATATCCACCTCTCCTGAGGAGACAGGTTTCCGATGAAGAGAAAATGAGAAACGGGGGTGAAAGTGGAGTTTGGTGGTGGGTGGCGCAGTGCATGCCTGATGGGAAGGGATTGGACGTGACACAAGGGCCGTGCAGAAGACGGGGTCCACACGCTCCTGACACCTTTCGTTTTGCCCCGCTCATCAACTTCCATTACCTTGAGGCTCTGACCCGAGTTCTGCGTCACTATCTGCAATAGGACCAGAAACTCCTCTCTGACCCAATTACTGTGAGCCTTCACTCGGCTCGGTTCATAGAGGAAAGCTGACGTGAGAGG
Source organism: Pimephales promelas (assembly GCF_016745375.1). The sequence goes on from NW_024121399.1 coordinate 5,727,228, forward strand.
ATTGTCTGAAGAAGCTGCTGCTTTTATTTACAAGCTGTGAATGCGAGCAAGGTTAAATGTTGAACAGTTCACTGGGTTTCTACGGTTTACTTTTGACCTGATATGCCACCCTGACTGTCAAGCGTTACTCTCTTTCTATGCTGACACTAGTGGTGCAATGCATCGCAAAACCCACGGTACTGTTCGGATCATTTATGGTTGTTTAAACCAATCCGATCATTTTTCAGATCAGACAAAAATATATATATATATATATATATATATATGTGTGTGTGTGTGTGTGTGTGTGTGTATATATATGTATATAAATTTATAGGATTTGTGGTTCAAAAACTATAAATGATGATTACAAGCAGAGATGAATACTTAACAACAAAGTTACTAAGTCTAACAGGTAGAGAAATGAATAATTACGCATAAATGTAAAAAAAAACTATTTGTTCACTGTAGAAATTAAATAGTTTTATCTTTGTTAGAGCCCGTCCACATGAAGACGCATTTCACTGTATATGTACAATTGTTCAAACGGATCCGGCGTTTTGGGAGAGTGAAACCGCTATTTTTTTGAAACCGGGTCCCACAGTGGATAAATCTGAAAACGACACCCTTGCGGTTTCGTGTGTACAGCTAATCCGTATATTTTGTGAAACGATGATGTCATCACAACACGTGTCCGCTGCGTCACACGCCATCTTCGTCTTCTTGGTTCGTATACAGCTTGCATTGCTGTATACGTTATGCGCATGCCCAAAGTCATCTTCTCCGTGTATAGTGTATCTCTGTGGCAGAATTACAGCGCCCCATACTGGTCTGGCATATATACTACACCGTTTTCAGTTGGTTTTGTGTGTACACAGATATTTCTTGAAACGACACCATGTTTACGATTTTTTTTTTTTTAGAACGAGGACAAAAAACGGATAGGGAAGGCACCGGCTTTGTGTGGACGTGGCTTAACATTAACGCAGACACCAGCAGGATTATTAGGCTGCTGTCACTTTAAGACTGACGGCACTGGCCGAAAAAAACTCTGACAAGCATCTGATTTCTTTCTCAACTCCTGACATAACCAAGAGAATACTTGCCGAGACGGGTATTTAGACAATTTTGTGTGGATGGGTCAGATTAAGGGCAAGGAAACGCACGAGCGCTCTCTGAAACGTCTCTCTCTGATTTTCGCCACCTCTTCCGCGTTCAAAATTGGTTGAATATTGGCAAAACAAAACGGGTCCAAATGATCAACTTTCACTCTATGATGGTTAAATTTAGCAGTTAAACCACGAATCGCATGCGGGACTAATCCGTTGCACCCCTAGCTGACACTGTTATTATCTTTGCTTGTCACTGGTTGTCTGGTCTGCATGCTGTGCCCGTGTTGTTGCACCACTCAATGCCACTGCAGTCCCATTCGTCCCTGAATCTTAAGTGTATTAGACAGGAGCTTCAGAGTCCGGGAATTTCATAAACCCCATCCCACTCTCTGCCATTTAACATAATGTGTGCTCACGCCTTCAGATCCACTTCGTCTCTTTGCAGATTTTGGAAGCGGTTTCAGGGATTTCTTTAGCCGTTTCTGTTATTGTTCTGAACGAGCATCCTTGCATCTGTTGCTTATGTAACACGCATGAATTGAGTCGAGTGCTTTGCAGAGGCAGCGTTGTTTAATTGTCAACTAGTGAGATAAGGGCTAGTGTTTTAAAATATTCTTCCTCTACGAGTTGGGAAATTCAAGCATATGATGATGGCTTATGTGCTTTATAATGTTTGGTTGAAGCAGAGCAATTTGGGGAATTTTGTCATGGCTAAAGGTTGTTACACTTAGTCATATCCAGATGTATTGTGTATTTTCGCTGACGATGAGCCAGGTGAACATGCAAATTCAATCCCTGACATTAGATGGCGCCAATTTGCTCTGCAATACCACTCTATAACAGTTCTCTTTTATCAAGATGTTTGTAGTCGCAGTCACGTTTGTCATATATTTCTTTAAGGTCTAACATAGACATATACACTAGACCTCACCTTGGCTACGGCAGTTCATTGGAACGAATGCGTCAATAGAGCCGCCATCTTGAAACAGGGGAGCCCCTCCACTTTAATGCATCAGCGTCAATGTAGTAAACACAGGTCTAACGCAAATAAAATCACCATAAATCATCATGAATGCGATTTTTCTTGTTTTTTTGGTTTGTTCCAACGGGCAGACATGTATTTATCATTAATTCCAGAAAGAAATTTTTTAATTTTTTTTTTAAAAAAACATTCTTCCTAGTTCAGATTTCATCCGTGACCATCATACGCTGTACAAAAGTCCGCCACCGTCAATGAATTCGAAGTAAAGGCAGAGATAGCAGCGTTACCTAGCTACTTCCTATGACAAGACCCCTGTTCCAAGATGGCGGCGGTTTTGACGCATGCTTAGAACCCCAAGGTGAGGTCTAGTGTATATGTCTATGATGTTCTAACACCAACAAGACCTTGCATCTGCCTCGTCTTATTTTTTCCTGGCTGTGTAGACGGCGACGCTACGTGGCGTAGATCTTCTTCGCCGTTGCATATGTGTGCTCAGCAAGACCGTTTGTGTTTGAGCGCCCCCAAGTTGTGTTTTACTGTAACTTCAGAAGCTCAAAACACGTGAGCAAAAGCGTCAATCTCATTGGTTGGATAGTTTTTGATGCAGCGCGTCAAACTAAATAAATCGAACCCGAGGCGTTTTTGTTTTTTAAAATACGCTTTTACGCGTCGATGTGCACACTCACATTGGCGCCCATTGTTTAGTCACGAGACGTTAAACTTCGGCGGATAACGCGTGCGAAATTCGTCCCGGTGTGAACAGGCCTTAAAATCTTAATTTTATTATTGCCAAAACCCTCAAGTGACGGTATCCAGTCATTAGATAAAACGTCGTATTTTTATGTCATAATGGTAAATTTATTTGGCGCACACCTTTTGCATTTTGTTCAGAAATCCTCCTCCACAGATATATATATATATATATATATATATATATAAAGAGTTCAGATGCAAAAGCCTCTAAGTGCCATTTAAAATTTTCTTCTAGAATGATAATTTTTTATCAAGCTTGTATATTTAAGTTCAGTGATTTCACTTAAATGGCAATGATAATTACCTATTAATTGTTATTTAAGTGAAATTACTCAACCTAAATATACAAGTTTGATAATCATCATTAAAGAAGAAAATTTCAAATGGCATTTAGAGGCTTTTGCATCTGAACTCTTCATATATATATATATATATATATATAAAGTTACTTATGTTTTAACACATGTAATATTTCAATATATTTGTGCCTTATCAACATTGGAATGGCTGAATTTGGTCCCGGTAGTTGCCTTTCATACAAATATATATTTTTATGGCATAAGCTCACTTAATTGTAGCACAGTAGTGTTATTACCTTGCGTGGAGACATGAGCTCTGCTTGATTCATTGCTCTGCACCACCACTTTCTAGACGACTGCAATAGAATGAATAGAGCAATAAACCTGCAAACACATAATGGCAATCTAGCGTTCAGACCTCGAATTGCTTCTGCACAGGAAGAATGTACAGTCATTGTGTACAATTGCCATGGTGACCGTTAATCAGAGCCCGAACTAGGATATGCTGTTGAAGTGTTGGCTGTATATGAGCTTGCTTTTCCTAAACGCTTGACTGTTTAATCAGTGCTACATAAATAGTCGGTTAGAATGCAGTCGAAGCATTGAAGATAAATCACACGATATTGCATGTTATCAGGTTTACGTTTCTAGGAATCTCTCTGGTCGAGAGAAACGGTTGCCTTGACAACAGGACAGTGTTTGAGCCAAGCATGTAGAAACTGTGTCAGGAATGGTGCGGATTCTCAATTCACCGAGCCGCCTCTTCTGCAGTTTTGTCATCTCACGCATTTCAATATTTTATCCATGCACTCTTCATGGATCATTATAAGTGATTCTTTGCCTCTTCAGTTTTGTCATTTCTCTTCTGGTAGATTGGCACGCTTGCAGCAGTGTAGGCTGAAGCTGAGCTGTGTACGTGTGTGTGTGTGCCAGATGGACTAATCTGATCATGTTGGGACGTTCCCATCCCCCCCTCCCTGAGCTTGACCATATCAAAAACCATATCTGTCTTACTCCACGCTAAATCTCCTGTGTTTGCGTGTGGCTATTCGTGTTTATTTGGCTGGCAGGTTAGAGTTGAATGATGCCAACATTTCTGTATTAAATGCGTACATGCATGGGTTTGTTTATATATGCATAGCAATTACACACTAGGGATGCATTAATATGAACATTTTGGCCAATAACAGATCATTTTTAATATTTGGAAGCCTATAACCGATATATTGGCCAATAAATCTTTAATAGTTGAATGATTCCAGCATTTCTGTAGTAGTTACTGTAGAGAATTTAAGTTCACAGGTTCAGTATATTTACTTTGTTTTCTTGGGCTCAATGTTAAGGATTTTTTTGGTTGCCTGATTGGGCACGTGGTTCTGATTTTTACATGTCCTACCAAGTGTTTCTCTGTCCCCATACAACAACTCCTTCAAAAACGCTAGAAACATTCACTGCGTCCGAAATACTTATCTGCTATATAGTATTTAAAAAACAGTAGGCGAAATGTACCTGGATGACCTACTACTTCCAGAGAGTCTAAAGTGTGGATACAAAGGACACTTTGAGGATTTATGAATGGCAGTGAAGCGATGCTGCTAACGCTAGGAGGTTACATGATGATGTCAACACTAGGGCTGTGTAGGGTTGGGTATCGTTTGAATTTGAACGATTCTGATTCCGATTCCTTGTTTCGATTCCGGTTCCTAAAGATTCTCGATTCTGACTCTTTTAAAGAGGCAGGGTCAAAAAAGTTTAGCTAACCTTGCTAACCAACGGCCTTTCTGAAGGAAATAATCCTTTCTGAAGGAAATACTCACAAATTTTGCATTTTGCTGAGATTTCGTTATTTTTTAGAAAAGTGAAGCCACACTTTGGATCGTCGACGTAAGGTACTCATGTTCGACTCGCGTGGTTATGCCAACACTTCCTGTAGACGCTTCTTCGTTGGTGTTGTTCAGCGGTTTCTTCTTCCGCTCGGCGGACTGTGAATATCGAAACTAGGAATCGAAATTGTAACTTTTGAACGATTCCGGGAAAAACGAAAAGTTAGTCTCGGTTCCAACCCTAGGGCTGTGAAACGATTAATCGCGATTAATCGCATCCAAAATTAAAGTTTGTGTTTACATAATATGTGTGTGTCGTGTGTATATATATATTTAAGAAAAATGTGTTCTTAATATATCAAATATTTATATATAATATTAATTGTGAATAAATATATATATAAAATATATACATGCACATATTTCTTAAATATATACATGCATGTGTAGGTATTTATATATACAAATTAATTATACACACTAGACACACATATATTATGTAAACACAAACTTTTATTTTGGATGCGATTAATCGTTGCCCATCCCTAGTCAACACTGCAAATGTAGTATGTCATTTATGTTACATTCATACTACACACATTCATAATATATAGAACATACTTTTTGTGAAGTTGTGACGTAAGATCAAATGTATTACACGATTTCAAATGCATTTATTCTTTTTCTTTTGGCCCGTAATAGACCTTATTGAGAGCAGTGATATGAAAGTGAGGCTGTGAGGGATACTTACCGTGTTTTCTGTGGCATCTGCTGTGAAAAGCTGTATATAAACATTTTCACAGCTCAGGTTGTCTGGAGTTTTTTTTTGTCTACTGAAATTTCTTGGAAAGATATTTTTAATGTTTCATCAGCAGACAAAAAAAACAAACAAACAAAAAAAAAAACATTTAAATTACAGTACAACCCACTAAAGAGATTTAGGTCTATCCCTCACAGCCTCACTTTCATTCCCGTTAAAAATCAAAGATGGCGGCTGGATTTTCCATTGCTGTCTTGTTTCTGAATTCGTTACCAGGCAGTCTTTAGGAAAATGTATTCACAACAACCAGTAAGGTAACTAACTTGGCAATCTAAACACATGTAACCAGGCGTGTGTGATATGATCCATATCTCACAATGACGCCCATTTGGTGTTATTTTATGATTCAGTTGAGAACACTGATTGATTCTCTTTTTTTGTTGTTGTTTGATTGCTATTAAGCACATACACTGCAGCAAGTATATTAAGCTGCTGCCACTTTAAGATTTCATGCATGGATCCAATATATTGATGCAAATCTAACCACCACCCAAAATGTTTACATTCACGTATGATATAACCGACTGTGCTTGTGTATCATTTTGTGTGCTTTCGACAGTTCAAGGACAATAAGTCAGAAAAAGAGAACTGGATTTGTGTGACAGGCAACTTTCTTTGATAGAAATCGTATGTCAGACTGTGCGAATACCATGGAGTCATTATTGCGCATCTTATTTTTGCACTTGAACCATTTAAAATTGCTTTGGCAAGATTAATAAAGTAACACATGATGCATTTTGGTGAATACTAGCACTACTAACCTGATTAGTAATTCCATCAAAAAAAGTCCTGAACGACTTTCATGCCCTGCATTCACTCAAAGTGACTTATCATTTTGACCAAAAATCGAATTAGATTCTCTATGCACACGCACACGAGGATTTAAAAGTCACAACGGCTTAACATCCTACTATAATAGAAGTTGGGAAGGTGTCTATAGTGATATACCTCATGGTTCTGTGCCGGTGGATGGGAGATGAAGTGGATCCTACAGAAGTCAACCTGATCAATAATGTAGATGTCATTGAAGAGGAGCTGAGATCAGTTTTGCTACTTTATTACATGGCTTTTCACAGTCCCTGGCTCTTCCTCTTGCTGCTTAGGAGATAGTGTCAGGTACCTCTACGGTTGGGACAGATAGGATGGCTGAATTTAATTTGCCTTGCTAAGTTATTGCAATAAACTGCTGTTGCTGATACTTGATGCCAGACTTTGCTTGCGTCATTATGAACTATGTCGGCTTTCAAATAGAGCCCGACCGATAAAGGATTTTGAAGGCAGAGACCGATACAAATATTTTTGGGTTTTAAAATCCGATATTCCGATATATCGGCCGATATTTTATTTATTTATTTATTTATTTTTAAATGGGCATGATAGTCACAAATTTTGTCATGCTTATTTGAGTTAAGAGAACTGATGGGGATGTTCTTTTAATTGTTATTCAAGCAATGTATGTATTGTGAACGGTGTAGAGTGCCCTCTGGTGGACAAACTATACAACTCCAACACTCATGACATGGTTCAAGCGTGTTTCGTCCGTTTTTATTTTATTTTTTGAAATATTCATTTATCGTCTATTATAACTGCCGATACCGATAGTTTGGAAAATGCCTAATATCGGCCGATAATATCGGTCTGCCGATATATCGGTCTGGCTCTACTTTCAAACACAGATTAGAGACGCTAGAGAAGCCTCATGCTAGGGGTGTGATGATGAGATCTCTCGGTATTAAAAGGTGACGATGTTTCTCGTACTCGTAGAGGTGGAAAGGTCTCGTGATGTCAGCATGATTTTGTGGCAAAACCTTTATAGAGCGTGCATTATGTTGGTCTGCCTTTTATTGCATATGATAATGAAATAAATATGCACTGTTTTCATTCACATGCCGTTTAAGAAACCGCATCTCTGCATATGCTGTGAGTTTGAATTGCTTAAAACGTTCATCTAGAAAGGCAACGTGCCATTTCTCCAGATTAGTAATGGAAATCATTTTATAAACCTACGACAATACTGGATAATACATCAGTGTATGAAATAAATATGCAGATCGTCTTCAAAATAAAAGTTTAACCCCTCGCTTTGAGTTTGCATGTTTTGATGTCCACTAGGGATGTTAACCGATGACCGTTTGACCGTATCAATGTTAACCGATCAACGTTGCCGGTAAAAAAAAGTGATCTCTAAATTATGCTGTTATAGACAATGGACTAAACGCTACTACAGTTAGCCATCGCATTCCAATATATTTTTGTGTGAAGTGAACAAATCCCTCACACTCAATTTTTCATAACTCGCCTGTTTGTACTTTAATAAACCGATAACAACATTTGGCGTTTCGGTTCGCGCGCTCACAAGGTTTGCGAAAAGTAAAAGCTATAGCGTAGCATATTTTAAACTAATTGGTTAACCGGTTTCAACCGGTTAATGAGGCTCGGTGGTCGGAAAACGAAGTGGTTTTCGTTTTCGCCATCCTTAATGTCCATTATGTTCTTGTTAAAGTGGCTGTAGCATTTCTATTGTAAAGAAGTATAATATTAAATGGATGTTTTAATTAAATGTTGTTTGGCCAATATTAAACAAGGATTTTATCATGCTGTAAAGTGTAATAACAATCCCCAGGCCGTTTTAGAATATGTAAGCTATTGTACATAACTTGATTGTTTGTTATGTATATTACACTATGCATTTTAACAGTGTTGTTCAATAAAACAATATGATTACTTGCTTTTGATGCTTCATTTGAAACAATTATTATTGCCTTATGATATCTATATATTTATTTTTTTATTTTAGGTCTTTTTAAAGACTATTGTTCACTTAAATATGCGATTAATCATTAAAATAATCGACCGATTCAGTGTTTCCTCTAGGATTTTTCCAAGCTGTGGGGGCAGGCCCATTTCCCCCGGCGGGGGGGGGGGGCTGATATTTTCACTTAGGCCACGCCCCCTTGTCTCTATTATAATCGATCATGCGCATCCCGTGTGCAGAATGATGCACTTGAAGCAACACCAAGTCACAGCACGCAACGCTTCACATTGAAAAGAACATAGCGAAGGGATTAGATCTATAATATGCTTAGTAGGGCTGGACGATTTGGGGAAAATGTCATATTGCCATTACTGAGGTCAATATTGCAATTGTGATATGCGATTCCGATATAATAAAATGCTTTCATGAGTCCAACTTGCTTGGTTCTAAAGTAAAATGCACACACAGATTAGTGATCATTCTGTGTATTAATGTTTATTTCTCAACTCAAACTAAAAACAACAACTAAATGATTGATAACACCTAGGCTATAATGATCAATAAACCAACCAAACCATCATTACAGTGAAAGCTATCAACTTTTTTAAAAAAATTATTAGGCTAAAAAAAATTTTTAACAACTTTTAAATTAAGTGAACTTCAAACAATCCCCACATAAACCCATAATAAAAACCATATTTACCTGTGCCCTTCCTGTCTTAACAGGTAGGATACAGAAATTGAATAAAGTTATCAAACAGTCTGCGCTGCATGAATTATAAATTATATATAGAATAATCCTTATTAAAGCTACAAAAGTTCTTTAGTCAAGATCAGTGAGTAATTTTCTAATTTCCCTTTGTTCTTTTAACTTTACTGACAGAACGCTTTATTCGCTGCTGGCCCTTTAAGAGCACCTGTTGCCGAGACGCGGATCTCACATGCGCCTCATAGCACAACTCTTTTCGTCCATAAGACTTTTCTTACGTTATGAAGATACTCGACAAAACGACATTTTGGCATAATTGTGTGTGCTATTGTTCGTTCAAGCTCGAAAGAGAACTGTATTCTGGCACGCGTCAGTGCATGCGCATTATGGCGCGCGTCTTTCTGCGAGTCTCATTTAGGGCATTCACAGGCAGCTTTTCAGTTCTTGTCGTGCAAAATGCGAAAAGGCATTTGCACGAATAAGAGCGGGATCGTGTAACACTAGTCAAAGGATGACAAAAATGAAGAGATGCTGCGTTAATAGCCCTAATTTGTTTATTTCATATAAAATCGCGGCATTTTGCGTTATATAATTGCATAGGTTTGAGATCGCTATTACGATTGCGATTTGATTAATCGTGCAGCACTAATGCTTAGTGTATTCTATATGCAACAGTTTTTTTGAGCCTTTTCTTTTAACAGTTTTAAATTTCAGTGCGCATGAAGAACAATAGCACTCTCTCGACTCTATGCTGTAATCTCACATACACCCGGGAGAAGGGAATGTGAAAGGGCAATAAACTCCACTCCAGCAAGATAAAGTCATTTTATGAAAACCATCTACTTTATGCTTTATCTACAAATAAAGTATAATAATGGGAATATTGACCTTGAAGAGAGTGTCGTCGTGTCGCAAACGAACGCGACGAGCTGTGTGAATTCTGAATGAAGAATGACTGAGGCGAGATGACTTTCCGTTAACTTTAACTTAGCGACTAAAATTACACATTATACAATGACTTTAGAAGTCTTGGAATATAGGGTGAAAACTTGATTGTGCTTTACAAAGTTTTTTATGCCTTTAGTGGGGCTTAACAAAATAACATAATACTATGCAGAATATCGGACGTCACTGAGAAGCTGCAACCGTGGCGGGAGGATTTTAAGTGTGGCGGCCCGCCACGGGAGAATGAATGTAGAGGAAACACTGCGATTACTTGATTACCAAAATAATCGCTATATAATAATCGTCGATTTTAAGACTATTTTTGAAGTCATATATTTCCTCATTGAATACTTGAAGATGCCCCAGACGTCATTGATTGGGTAAAAATATACACAGCCAATTCTTTTTCTAAATTCAATTAGCATATTTTTCAGTGATGTCAGTGTTGCTTTGGGGTCAGTTTGACTTATATAGTCAAACCAAGATATATTCAACATTTCTCACATTATTCACTATATTTTGTAAAATGGTAATAAAATATGACACACAGTTGATATTTTACTGGTTTTGTCCGTCCTTCTGTTAGACGGTCTCACAGATTAATTGGGTTGAATCGCTGTCAACTGTTAAATTTAACTACACAATTAGATAATACTAATTTAGGCCAACAAATTACCAAGCAATGCTTCACGTTGTTCAGTCTGTGGTGTAAAAAGATCGCATTAGCAATTATAAGAGTAAAACATGGTTGATCAAAGTGTCTGAATAGTTTTTATAAATTTTACTGTCACTGTATGAAAATGTTTTGGGCATAATGTATATTTACGTTTGCTCTCCTCACTTACATAAATGAATTATAGTGGTCTGCACCCACCAGTAAAGACGCATCATAATTGATAATCTGGTGTCTGAATAATTTTTGGTTTGCCTGTAAATTCAGCTCCCGGTTTCCCTGAAAAAGCCAGGTGTGCAAAACCAGCTTGTGTCTTTTCATATCTTCAGTGTGTCCACTACTGTCCACAGATTCCCCAGTGATTATGTGTGCGTTCTGCTTTGTCTTCAGTATTCAGACAGGGCATCATGGCCGCAGTCAGACATGTAGTGAGATAAGAGAGGCAGTGTTATCTGACAAGAGAGGCACTTTGTGGCAAAGGGCGGGTGGGGGGGGAGCTCCCGCGGCCTGATTTCCCACATAAATGGAGCTGACTGAATTGTGGAAATAATGGCTCTTCCTGTAATCCGATGCCCTGGGGAACGGCACAGAGAGAACGGGCCGCAAACAGAAGAGAGGTGGGATAAAGCTGTGGATGGCTGTGCCCTCAGGCTTGCATTAAAGCACTCGTCTCCTCCTTAATCCCACAATGCCCATTGCCCCATATAGGTCTACATGCTCACAAAAGCCATAGGAATGGGCCAACGACAACAAACTGGACCAAAACAACCTTTTTTCCCATCCACCAATGCAGATGCACATAGAAAACCGCTCCCTTCTTATCTACATCTCTGCCTGTGTGTAGTTTCAGTTGTTGATAGGGTTGTTGGGGTTAACTCATTACAAGTAACTTCAATTACGTAATCAGATTACTTTTGCAAGTAACTAGTAAGGTAACGTTACTTTTTCAATTTGCAACACAATATCGGAGTTACTTTTTCAAACTGAGAACTTTCATGTTGAGAGAAATAAAGTTGAGGGTGCGGTGGAAACATGATGGTTATTATTGTTCTAGACTAAATATGAACTTGCATTTACTCATCTCACTTGCACAAAAACATTCCTAAAAAAAGAATATAAACAGTAAAAATGCAATCTCAGAATTTTATGCAAAACTTTTAGAATTAACTATGTTAAATTACACAAATGTATTTGATGTATTTAATCTCACTTTATCAACCAATGCTGCTAACCTTCAATGATCTAATTCAACTATACTAAGAAGCAAAAATTACTCAAGATTAGATTTAGAAATAAGCGTGTTGAACTTCCTTCTCCTGGATCCTATTGTTCTTTAATCCAGAACGGCTGAAATGTATGTTTGAGCGGCGCCCTCTACTGTACTGGAGTAAACATGCATTTCCTTGCTTTTATCACGTTTGGTTAATAAGGGCCTTATCATTTTCCAAAAATAGAACTTTTAATTTAGAACTAAGTAATTAAACGCATTACTTTTCATAAAAACGCAATTACTTAATAGTAATGCACTACTTTTAATAGTAACTTTCCCCAACACTGGCATATGTATTGCAATACAAAAATGCAACAACATGCATTGTAGATAGTTCACCCAAAATGGAAATTGCTTTGTGAGGGGAAAAAAAATCCAGTTTTTTTAGAGTTTCGGTGTCAGAACTACAATAAACTACTATATGTAATGTTGAATATTATGTATAATAATGCCGTGGGGGAATATTTGTGGCTCCTGATAATGCCAAATTTCTTAAGTTTCCAGTCAAAAGTGGCCTACATTAATTTGAAAAAAGTGCAAGCATAGATTCGTCTAAAATAATTTTGTGTTTTCAGCTTTAGAATCATGAATATTGTTAATCTGGTGTCTCTATTGTCCTGTGCTTTGGGTTTGCCTATTCCTTTACACCCACAAACATCAAATTTAACATTTGAATCCCCTGTACATTTTTTGCTAACTTTGTGTTCGAGTATCGCGATTCGTGAATATATCGTAGTGTGAGTTCAGTATCGAGGCGTGACACGAGGGGTATCAATACACCACTAGTGGTTGATGATAGAGCCCGACTGATAAATGATTTTGAAGGCCGATACCGATACAAATATTTTTGGGTTTTAAAATCCGATATTCCGATATATCGGCCGATTTTTATTTTTTATTTTTTTTATTTTTTTTAATTAAATATTGTTAGATTTCACACACGTGTAAAAGAAAAGCTAACTTTTCTGCACAAGATACGTTTGGTACTTCTCTATGAATAAATGTTCACTCCTCGCAAGTATAACTTACATTTTACAATGCAGGGACTGTAACTAGAGATATGCTAGTTATAAATACAGTAATAATTACGTTATTTAGGCAGAAAAAGTTCATTGTGGTTTCCAAGCTCAATAATGTTAACGTTAGCGGTCTTCCACTGATGATAGTGGCATTAGCTAGCTTTGTGATTAGCTAGTCTATGATGAGCCATAATTTAGCAATAGATAACATCATACTGCAAATTTGTAAAACATACATTTTCAATATAACAGGCCAAGGAGAGATGATTGAAGCGTGTTTCATCCGTTTTTATTTTATTTTTTAAATATTCATTTATCGGCCATTATAACTGCCGATACCGATATTATGGAAAATGCCTAATATCGGTCTGGCTCTAGTTGATGATCCTTGCATGCAATGCTTGCGGTTGAAGTGCCTCAACGTGATGTGGGACAATTTTTGTGCTTTTCTCAAGAGACATTTCATCTCCAGAAGCACATCAAACATGCATTGTGGCTTTGAGTGCAGGAAATGCGTTCTCTGTAGAGCTGCTGACTGCATGTGGGAATGGTTTTGGTGATCTTGAGTTTGATTGCTGGCGAAAGCATGTTGGCAGGCATGTTTCCGTGTGTTTGTCTGGTCAGATGTGTGCTTTGAGGCCTTCTGGCAGCAATTTCCATCAGATCTACCAATGGACTCTAGACCACCTCAGATTTAACAGTGGTTTCTCTCACATTTTCTTCTTCCTCTGCTTCACCCTATGTGGGTTAATGTCACATGCCTGGGTCATATTTGTGTCTGCTTAAGTGAATAAATAACGCTAACTAACCGCATGTATTATCTTATAGCTGTAGCCTATATTACTGTGTACTTTGACACGCATATCTCTGGCTGATTACAGAATGCTTTCATCATTTGTACGCTTTCTGTAAAGCTGCTTTGAAACAATATATATTGTTAAAAAGATCTATACAAATAAACTTGAATTCAATTGAACAGGATCGAGGTTGTTTTTGTTCCTGTAATGCCAAATGGCTGATTTTACCAGGGCATTATTGATTTGCATTATTTATAGGCTATGCATAGTATTGCATATCTGTTTCTCAGGTTCAGTATCATGGATATTTTTTAAACTTTCCAAATTCTAATTTCATTCCTAGTCAATTAAGTTACAAACACAAGTTCATAAAGAATGTTCAATTTCAAGCGTTAATTGAACCTTCTATGTACAACAAAGTTATTGGAAATTGTTAATGGTTTGGAAATAAATCTGTTATTTGAAAATCAGTTTAATTTTTTTTAGTGATTCGTATTGTGAGCTACTAAGAAGTGATGCTTGGGAATATCGTCTGAACCCGTTTTTATTGAATGGTCTGCAATTTATTTGTAATTTGTAATTGCAGGTTAGTTTGTTTTGTTGAGAACTTCAGTTTCTTATTAGGATACTAATTGCTGTTTTAATGAATGTGCAAATTTACCTTGATTTTGAAATAAAGCAACTATATGCTACAGGGCTTCAATATATTCTACTCTTATTAAATGTACCATTGTTCTTCCTTAGTGTCATACAAAAATGACCGACAGCTTCAGAGGCTGTGAAAGGTTGCAACCTTTTTATACGTTACTATAAAGAAAATGAGGAATGTTTTTGTTGTTGTTGTTTTTTACTTCCTAGTCATTTCTACTCCCTAATATATGGAAAAAAGTCACTAAGTGCTCCTCGGCTTCCATCTACTGGTTATAGTGGTAATTTCATTAAAAATTAATGTGTTTGTTTGCCACAAAGTTTTAGTTTTCCTTCATCTTTAAACCTTTAGTATTACAAATAACATTACAATTGGATCATATTTAGAGCTTTAAAGCGCTGGAAAAAGTGTGAAGCTCTTGAAAGCACTTGAAAAATTTCACTCTTAAAAGGTTATACGAAGAATTATTATTATTTTTGACTATTGCTGCCGCAATACCATGGTTACAGTTAGCTTTGCTATATTAAATACATGTTGAATGTTGTTTTTTTTTTTTGGATTGGAAGTTGTTTATGATTTGCTTCGGTGCTGAATACGAATGCTTCCCACTGGATCTCGCTGTGATGTTATTAATACTGCGGTGAGTTTAAATGCTTTCTCGCCAGCGCTGTGTAGTAACTGGTGTCGCGTGATTGAAGATTGGCCCGCGAGTAACCCTATTCTGAGCTCGCGCTGCACTGTCAAGTATTTCTGCAAGCTGATAAACTGAGTTGCGCGTAGGGCTGTCGCGGTAACTGCAATATTGTAGTACCGCGCTTCTGACAAGTCAACCGCAGAGGATAGCACGTAACGGCAGCAACCGCGATATTCACGTTTTTTTTTTTATAAGGCTATACCCTTCTTGTTTTGAACTTAATGCATGTGTATTGAATGTTAAACAAGTTCATAACGATAACAAGACTGTTTATCATGGTGATGATGTGTAGCCTACATGCTTCACACAGACAGTGAATGAAAGAGATCGGCAGAGCGCGTGCAATTACCTGTGTCTGTCTTTGAAGTCGTGAAAAGCTTGTCGTGTCAAAGGGAAGCGAAAAATTTGTCGCATCATCATTTTAACGTTCTCTTCACGGGTATTTTCCCATAAATCCGCGTCAGTAGCAGCTCTGGTCAGCATCCCACAACACAAGGAAGCCGAAATAAAATCAGTGAGTCACGCATTGAATCAATAGGTCTCTAATAAGTGAAGCATCAGCTTCAGCGTTGCCTATGCGACGCATTGCTGCTCAGCTGAGCCTTAAAGTTGAATCTCAAAGTTAAAAATAAATAACATCTTGTTGAATCAGCTTTTTTAAACGTGTTCGTTGAATGAACGGTTCAATGACTCGCTCAAAGTCCGTTGTCATAACAATATGCGCGCTGAGTGAAAGTCTTTCAATGCGCATATACTGTGTCGACGCTATTTAGTTTCGGTTGCATTGGTTACTGAAAATGTCCTCGTTTTTGTCCACATCGTAAACATTATTTATATAGCAACAAAAACATATAATTAATTAAATAAATAAATAAATGGCGGTAATACCGCATATCGCGCTATTGAGCCACTCAACATTACCGCAAGGGAAATTCCATAACCGCGACAGCCCTAGTTGCGCGAGTTTGTTTCGTTTGCCATTTGATGTTTCTAATATGCAGAAATGGTATCTATCAGTTGCTCAACATGGTGGCAACACCAGTGCGACCTCTACCAAAATGTAGTCGCAAACAGCAGGAAAGCCCTTTACGTTGAAACTTACTTTACCTCCAAACTGGTCCCTGTCCAAAAAGATTAAATGAAGTGAAGCTGCAAAAACGGCAGTGTGTGGTCACCCAATCTTGTGCTAGTTCCTGGTTGTGTGGCACTTGTTTTACATTTACCAAGGTACCTTTTTATGCCCCATTTCAGTGTTTATGAACTCGTTATCACAGAGTAATTTAGGCTTTGCTAAGAAGCTGTTGTTGAAGGATGGGGGAGCACAGAATATATTTGACCCGACTTCAAGTAACTGTTTTAGCGTGGACTTGATTTTACTCATCATAACTGACTGAATGAGAGTTTGCTAAAACATTGCAGAAGAGGCCGTTTTGGATATCGTCCGCATGAAATCAAAAAATAGCTTATTTCCTTTTAGTGCACATTTATTAGCCTTGTGGTTAATAAGTAATAAATGCAAGTTAATCCACAGAAAACAAACTAAGTCAGCCACTACTTCTCGTTCATCCTAATTAAAATAAATCTTTATTTTGGTAATTGATTGTGAACATCTTTGGAATAACACGCTTATGAAATGTTCAAGAGGGGCCATTTTTAATTAAATCTTGCCTTTTAAATTAGTCCCTGTCTCTTTTCTGTTAATAAAGTTGACTATGCTTGGCTGGGCTTCAGCATATTTTTAAGCTTAGGCTTGTTTTTTTAACCTGTATGTGTTAAACCAGTTGATTTTAACAGGGTTTGCTTGTTTTGCCTGTTTTTTGGTTGTTCATCATAGCCTGATGGTCAGGATGTGGCAAGCTTGGCAGGTCTGTTCCTCTGCAGAGAAGTTTCTTTCCTTTGTGAAAGCATTGTGAAAACATGCCCTTTCGTCTACACACAAACAGCCCATTGGACTGGTGATTTTTAAAGGGCTTTAAAAGCTCTCCTTAGGCCTCGGGTTTCCTTTTAGGGTCAACCCAAAGCAGGACAGGAGAGACTGATTCACCATCATCACCAAATAAACACAGTAAACTGGTCTGGGAGACTTAACCCTTGTGCATCAATTAAAAAAAGTTACACATAGGTAAAAAGAGGACAAAAATGTCCATGTCAAAAAACTGTCATAAAAATGTGACGCTTTGGAGCACAGACTTAAGTTTGGTATCATTTTAAAGAAGACCCTTTGCAGATTATTGCTGAAGTAAAAAAATAATAATAAGCAAATCCAAAAAAAAGTTATATAGGTATACGTTTACGAAAATTATTTATAAAAAATATTTTATATAAAATATATATTTTTTAAATCAGGTTGAACTAAAAACTGCAATAAAATCAAAGCCATAAATCTAAATAGGTTGTGTTCCAAATTTGAGGATGATATCTCAAAAAATGAGCTTTCGGTAACAGTTTGTTTGGGCGTAGTAACATATTTTCCCCATTGGGTCCCAGCAAAACCCCACTGGAGCTCACAGTGATTGGATATGAATTTGCAGTTTTTCTCTCTCAGTATTACAAACACACACATGCGCGCACACACATTTTTTTATAACACACATACTAACCACACTCTGACATCCATACCAACACACCCACAAAAATATTGTTGCATAATTTATCCAGTTGGCTCAATAATATGCCGAAGCAGAAAACAGGAATAAAGCGATATTTGTTTTATAGGCTAAACTTAAAAAAAATGGCACCATCTGATAAAAAATAGTAAAAAATAAAATTTTGAAGCCTTGCCATCAGAATGAAAGCCTCTTAACAAAGATTGCATACTTATAGTTAACTGAACCGGGGATTAAAAATGGAGGTTTTAATGGGTTTCAATGGGGACATTTTTGTCCAAAAGGTGCTGAGAGGGAGTGTTTTTTGTACCTAATTCAAAAAATATTTTTTTAAGAAAATGACTGTGAAATAGTAAAATTCCAATAAAAATACACACCTGTGGCAAGTTGTTTGCAGTTAGCTTTAACACAGGCAAAGTGATCAAAAAAACAAAACTGAAAGGGACAAAAATGTCCATAAGGATGCACAAGGGTTAAACTTCTGTTCCAGCTGTTCTCAAACTGGTTTTGACAAACACTTCAGTGACCTTTTTTTAACGTGTTTTTAAATATCTTGTTTTTCCTAAATGACTTGTTTATTTGATGTGTGTTTGAGCTACTCTTGTTCTCTGTGTTCAGAGGATTTTCTTGGTAAGATTACAGTCTCATTTCGAAGCTCCATTAAGAGGGAGTTCTCTCCAGTCAGGATTAATCCAATCTGGCACATTTCTGTGGGGAGGATCCGGTCTGGCCCTCCCAGACACCCATCTGAGTGAGGACTGCCCTTAATGTGGTCTCTCCTGTCCTCATAGTGACCGGACCCAGTGCTCGTTTATAGTCAGCTGAATCAATTTTGTACCTTTTGCATAAAATGTTTTTGGTACAATCATTGATGATTCACTCCAAAAAATTATTTGTCAACAGGTGCCACATAACTGGATTGTTAAACAAACATAATTTGTTCATGTAACTTCAACATAATGGAATTAAGTAATTTTAAATTACCCAATTTAAGTAGTCTCAACGTGAATTTTTATTATATTCATTAAGGCATTTATTATATTCATTTATCCAATTATATTTCATTTGATTCAGTGACATTTAATTAAATTGATAGACTTTAGCTAGCTATTTGCTAGCAGTAGCATCTTGATGCTAAGATTTACATGCTCCTTCATCCAAAGCAAAAAGAAAATAATGAAATCAGTCAACAGGCAAACAAAATGCTCCACTGTGGTGACCCACTCCACACTGTAATTTAAATGGTTTAATAATTCCAATGTAATTTAACATTAAACACTATTACACAATATCAAGTCTCAATTTGACTCAAGTTGTCGGAAGCATTGTGATGGTTATGCAACCATGGTGTGGTTCGTTTATAGCCTACTTTCAGCTTTTTCCTTCTGTGTTTAGACTTATGTTGTTCATTTGTCAAACAAAAACATGTAAGAAACTTTTTTTGGTCAAATAACTTATTTTCTGCAATAATCCAAAATCCTGTTGGGTTTTTGTTGAGGGAACCAGGGTGATGCTAACTTCTGAGTTGGCCTATATCAGACCAATAAGATAAGTGATAAAATAAACACCACCAATACCAGTAAGCTCAACTATATTTTGTG
Source organism: Pimephales promelas (assembly GCF_016745375.1). Next base: position 5,746,714 of record NW_024121399.1, read on the forward strand.
AATCACTATTTAATTCTCAAAAGGGGCATTTATTTTGACTGAGCTTTAGATTTTTCATCAACTTTTGTGTTTGCTGTATCTGGAAAGATTAATATTATGAGACAGACTGATAATGGTTCAGTAGACGTTGCAGTCAAGCCTTGAATACCACACTCTTGTTGCAGCTGTTAGCATGTAACGTCGGATTGGGTGACAGCAACGTAGGAATGTGCCCATTGTGTCCCAGTACACCAACTGACCCCCGAAATCGTGATAAACCAGTTCGCCATAAATGCTGAGCTGGACCGCTTATGCCAAAACACAAGGGTGAAACCTTCTTTTCCTTGTGTGTGTTTGGCTTGATCTGGCATTTCATGCTCTAAGTTTTACAGTAAAATAGGGTTGTAACGATTCCCTCATGTCACGATTCGATATATGTCGATACTGAACTCACAATACGATATTATTGAGATACTCAGAGTTACAATAAAAGGTTCACAAAAAATGTATTGTTGATTAAAAATGCTGAATTTTGATACTTCATTGTCTGTGTAAATGAATATTCTTGGACTTGGTGCTGAAACCCAAAGCACAGGACAATAGAGACACCAGAATAACAATATTCATGATTCTGAAGATGAAAATACAGAATTATTTTAGATGAATATGCCTTGAACTCTTTCACTAACTAGTTATATTTAAAATAGGGTTGTGCAAAAATTAATTGCGATTAATCGCATCCAAAATAAAAGTCTGTGTTTACATAATATATTTGTGTGTGCTGTATATAATTATTTTGTATATATAAATACTCACACATGCATGTATATATTTAAGAAAATGTGTTATTCATATATAAAATATTTATATAATATAGATTATTTATTTTTATAGATATATATATATATATACAGAATTTAAACGCAAATAACTCTTAAATATATACATGCACCTATGTATTTATATATACAAAATAATTATATACAGCACACACACATATATTATGTGAACACAGACTTTTATTTTGGATACGATTAATCGCAATTAATTTTTGCACAGCCCTAATTTAAAATAATGTCGGCTGCTTTTTACTGGTAACTTAAGAAATGTGGCATTATCAGGACCCACAAATATTCCCCCATTGCATTATTATATATATAGTATACCAAATTTACACCAAATCTCAGTAAACATCAGTAATTTTTTCTTTTGGGTGAGCTATCCACAATACATATTGTTGCATTTTTGTATTGTGATATATTGTTCCACCCCTCCATATATATATAATTTAATGTTAAGTGAAACATCAATACTCAGGAGACTAATCTATCTTTCATTTTGCTTCCGCAGGATTGCTTGGACTTCACAGCCACATCTTCAGCATTTTTAGCTGGATTTTAACCTTTCCCATCTGAAGACGGCCATGGAATCGGTAAATCCCATCTTTCTTTCTTGTTGCGGCGAGTAATGATGGTTTGACTGTTACTGGCTAGTTCCTCGTTTTGGTGCCACCGTTGGCTATGAGTAAACACAACTGATGCTGAAATATCTGTGTGTCAATGTCAGTGGCTTTGGCTGCATTGGGATGTTTATTCTGAATTATCTTGAGGTATTGTTTTCATCTCATTGCTAGTTTGGGAATACTGACTATGGGCTTTTGAACTCTTGGTTAAATAGTGTATATGTTTGAACATGCAGGTTTTATATGTGAATGTGAGTTTGTCGGCGCCGATGCTAGTACCAACAGGCAGGTGTACGGCTCAGCTCTGGAATGTGTGTATTAAGAGCAGGGCTTATTGCATGCCTGGGCCCTGCCTGCCACCGCTTTTGTTAAGGGTTTTTGAGTGTGGATTTGCCTTCTCTCTGTTATGTGTGTGTAGAGGCTGTTGTTTAAATGGGTCACTGCTTCCCTCTCCAGCACGCAGCTCATGTGACCATGCTTCTTCATGAGACTATGTAGCGACTGTCTTCCATGAAAGCTAGCATAGCACAGGCAATATTGCTGCGGTTTTCTAAGAAATGCTTAAAAGAAGAGTACAATTTTTAGTTTTCATCGCTTGCGCTTTAAAACCAAGACCTTCCTCTGTAGAACACAAAATTAGTAAACTAACATATTATTTTGGACAAAAAGTGCCAAATGCGACAGATTTGACCTGTGCGTTACATTCCTACCCGAATGCAACTTTGTTGAACTTTGAGTGATTTAATCACGCAATAAATCAATCATCGTTGGTCAATCATCGAGTCTAGAAAAGTTTGACTTCTTTGCTCCACATGGATTGAGTCAGACAGGAGAGAATATGTTGGCTGTATCACGATATTGTTAACTAATGAATTAATCAGTGTTAAGTTGTTAACTAATAGAGCTTTACTGTAAAGTGTTACTGGAAAAGGGTATTTCATCCAGTCCAGATTAAAATATAAAAAATATGAATAATGAATATGTATGTATGTATGTGTGAAAAAATATGTAAATTTTCTTCTAGAATGATCATTTTTATCAAGCTTGTATACTAAAGTTCAGTGATTTCACTTAAATGGCAATGATAATTACCTATTAATTGTTATTTAAGTGAAATTACTGAACTTAAATATACAAGTTTGATAAAAATCATCATTAAAGAAGAAAATTTCAAATGGCATTTAGAGGTTTTTGCATCTGAACTCTTCATATATATATATATATATATATATATATATATATATATATATATATATATATGAATGGCTCTTAAACATTTAAATTGTTCAGAAGCAGAAAGTAGCGTAGCTGATGTGTTTACAGGTTTTTTTTTTTTACAAGTTTAACGCTGTTCAAGAAGCGCCATCCGCTGTCAGAGATTGAATGCGGTGTTGAACATTTTAACCAGTTGATGGAAAACTATTATTGAAACGCAAAATAAATAATTCACTGTGTTTTACAATTCCATTCGCGCTCATTATCGTGATGTATTGTATAACCGTGTATCGACCCATATCTAGTTGTCTATGTTTGTTTTTTGGCCGTCGTTGACGTTGATGATTGACAGGACAGCTGGGTTGCTGTATAGCGATCAACTGGTGCTTTTACAGTTTAATAGAGAATGCACCATTTGATGGAAATGAGTAGAGCGGTCGATGGCGGTAGATGCAGGCGTGGCTATCATGAAGTCGAAGTAGAGTAAAAAAATTAAATTTTTGTCTGTGTTGTGATGATACATAACATCTATAGTTATTCATCGATGCGTCCAATATTAACAGATGATCACATCCACCATAGCTCTCACTTTAAAAATGTATGCAACCAGTGGTATATTTGACAATTCCATATAGAGCCAGACCGATATTATCGGCCGATATTAGGCATTTTCCAAGCTATCGGTATCGGCAGTTATAATGGCCGATAAATGAATATTTCAAAAATATAATAAAAACGGACGAAACACGCTTGAACCATGTCATGAGTGTTGGAGTTTGTATAGTTTGTCCACCAGAGGGCGCTCTACACCCTCCCTGTTGGCAACACTCGTTGAGTTGGGCACGAGACATACATTGCTTGAATAACAATTGATAGAACATCCCCATCAGTTCTCTAAACTCAAATAAGCATGACAAAATTTGTGACTATCATGTCCAGTTTTGATGCGGTTAAATAAGCCGAGAGTGAAGCGGAATTAGCTAGTAATAATTACGTTACGTTGCTACAGTGTTAAACTTTTGACAATGTGACTGAAGTATTTCTTTAACTCTTTCCCCGCCAGCGTTTTAAAAAAAAGTTGCCAGCCACCGCCAGGGTTTTTGACGATTTTCGCTAAATTTGAATGCCCCCGCTGAATATTTTCTTCCATGAATATATGAAGATGATATATATAAAAATAAAGATCTGAGCCTCTGCTTTTAGGCAAAAAAAACGTTTTTATTTTATCTTCATCTGTTCTTTTTTTATTGCCTCTTGAACAGAGGTAGGTTTTGTCAAAAACACAACATTTTGGACAAAAAACTGAGAAAAAGGTGTTTTTATCAAACAAGTGCATTTAAAAGCAGAATACATTCAGATGTTGTTTCCTTCATATATAAAACTTTCCAAAATAAATTAAAAACATAAAATAAATGTAAAATATATCAAATTTCCCAGGATGTAAGGGAAATGTAACTTTTGCAATAAAACTTCTGCCTCTGCCTCTCTGTGTTCTACCTATGAATAATTGGAATTACAATAAACAGGCCTAGACACACACACACACACACACACACACACACACACAAATACATATTACAATGTGGTAAATGTGCACAAAGAGAGAAATAATTTGACAATTACACCTTCATATTTAGACAGCCACACATAAATGCCTGCACACACACATACATAATATAGTGTCATAATATTATACGATCTATCTGCGGCACGTCCATGGCTAGCATGAACATGTGCATCTCTCTCACTGACTACTTCGTCCCGATCAGATTCAGAATTATCAAATAAAGAGTGATCGGACTCCGAGTCCATTAACCTCCAGTACTTCAGCCATATACCTCTGCATTGTCTGTCTGATACATTCTCACTACTCCACTGTTTGAGACGATTGCAATCTGTTTCTCTAAACAAAGAGTTGCGCAATCATTCAGGACATGCGCGCAGGTCTTCCTTACCGTATACCACCTAAAACACGGATACCCGGAAAATTCCGTGTTTGGCGCAGATGCGTTTTTTCATTAAACACGGAAAATTCCGTGTTTGGCGGGGAAAGAGTTAATAGCGCGTGACCGTTATAGCAATGAGACGCATCATCTCTCCTCGGCCTGTTATATTGAAAATGTATGTTTTACAATTTGCAGAATGACTATCCATTGCTAAATTATGGCTCATCATAGACTAGCTAACCACAAAGCTAGCTAACGCCACTATCATCAGTCTGTCCTGTTGCGACAATAAAAGAAACAAGTTTCTTTTTAAAATGCATTATCATATTATTTTAGTTAAAACTCATAAATAACTACAAATAACTAATGTTAGGGAAATCTGTTGATGTTTTGTTGCGCGTTTCTGAAATATCGGCCGATATATCGGATCTTAAAACCAAAAAACATTTGTATCGGTATCGGCCTTCAAAACCCTTTATCGGTCGGGCTCATATCTGAAAATAAAATACAGTAGTGGATGGGAAGAGCATTAGCGAATAACAACTTGTGTATCAAGTCTATTCAGATTTTCGAGTTTTGTTTCTTGAAGTTTTGTACGTAGAATGGTACTACCGCAGAAGAGATTGCTGTTTCTGCTTGGCGTACAGGCTGACAGACGGCTACAGATATAAACAGCAGTCGAGATCCGTTTTAACCCTCGGAAACACTGATAATTTCCTCCATTTTCTTCGTCCCTGTGGAGCTCGGAGTTCTTCTGGTGTTTACCTCTTGAAATCAGACCATATCTGCTTACCGTCAGTAGACACCAAGACTGATCACAAAGCTCATTATGCCGGCAGCGCGCTGTGTGTGTGTGTGTGTGTGTCCCAACCCCTTCCACTTCTCATGTGATGCCAGTCACATGGTTTCCAGGCACCCAGAGCAGTAAATCAGAATCAGATTTTATTTTTAACCGTTCTAAATCCACCGGGATGCTTATGGTGAGCATAGGCTCTTGCTTCGGCCCTTTTCCCCTTGAAAGCCACGTACGTACCAACGATCTGATCATCTTTGCAGCATTATCTGCCGACTGCAACGGCGTTTGGCACCGCTATAGATGAAAGCTGCTCATTACAAGCACGTTTTTCATGTCCTCGCCGCTTTCTAGAGCAGCTCCGTCCCTCAGTGAGATTAGTCTGCAAAACTCCGGTGGGGAAATGCAGCCTTGCCAGTCAAATTACATAACTCTCATAGCCAGGCTTGAGACAACTATAGAGGCTTTGTTCCCAGGTTACTCCACCTCCTCCTTTCCCCTCTCGGCGGCCCACATGTTAATGTGGTATTGAAAGAGTCTGTGTGCTTCGAACAGGCTCAGCTCTGTGGTTAGAGAGCAGAAAACTTGCATCATTAACGTACACATGCTTGTACGTTGCGAGCACAGAGATCAGAGTTGCAATCGGGCTCTTCCTTTGGGTTTGCGACTTGGACAGAAGCAACGAGGCCATCTCTGCATCTGCTCACTTTTCTAGTTTACACTTTAAAGTGTCCTTGTTGCATATGTATCATAGTAATAACTAACCCTCAAGCAAATACATGTAGTTGCTTAAAATTACTCACTGTAATTACACTTTAACAAAGACACCTTAAAAGTGTAACCATTGAGTCTTGCGCTGGTGCTAATATGAGTCAACACCAAGTCTTTCTGCATAAGCGGGCCTGTAACATGCATGCAGTGCAGGATGAGGCTGATTTAAATCTGAGTTGGTTGCTGTCTTCGCTGTATTGACACCTTAAAGATGGGTATTTTATGACTGCAATTTGCATATCGATGAGAAAGCAGCTTTGTTTTGCTTGGAACACATTTCAACATGGCCGGGGTTTGTATTAATTAGTGATGGGCATTTTTTCCAAAAAAAAAAATTGTATTTGAATATTTGGGCCCGTAAAATCGAATATTCGTTTCTTTAAATGACATTTAACATAATTTTTTTTTTAAGTTTCAGTTTTTTTCACCATGTCCGAACAAGCTTACGATTAGACAATATTCACAGCAAGCTAATGTTTTCTGGTAACGCTTCCTTTTACAGTCCAGTTAGCCATGTAAATACTATGTACTTATTTTAGTAACTGCAATTACTGGGTAATAACTAGTACTGAACCCCTGTTCCATGTACTTACCTTATATTAGCCAGTACTTTCTAGGTAAGTACTGTACTGTAAAAGGAAGCGTTACCGGTTTTCTTTTAGTCGAAAACATTAAACGATATAAGCAAAAAAATATAAAGAACAAATCTCAAGCAGCACGAACGAGAAAAAAACGTTGCTAATAAAGCAGACTGCGCCAATTAGCGTACAGAACGCACACATGAGTCAGCATATGCTTATCGTGATTTATATTGTTTCACGTTGAGAAAAACAATATCCACTTGCGAGTGAGAACGCGCTGCGCTGGTAGACGTTGACCAGGATAATACATGAATAAAGGTACGATCACATTTACCATTGCTCTGCAAAAGTTTGCGAGTGAAATCCAGTAAATGCAATAGGAGTTTCTTATGAGGGCAATCTCATTTTCAAGTTGGTCGTGTAAACCCACAGAATGCTGCTCGTTTTGAAAGGTAATTGCTTCTTACATCTCAACGTTATTAACAATGGACCTTTTGAATTTTACACGCTAATGTGACTGCACATTTAGGCTGGAAAATAAAGTTAATTATAGTTACTATGTAGTTTGTCAGTGTGGTAGTATTAGGAGTCTCAAAATGAATTCATTGTATTTGACTTTGCATGCTAGCATTTGAATGCATTGCCTTGATTTTTAATTTATACAATTCCTCTACTGTTGCACAAGGGGCTTAGCATGCACAAACCATGCATGCACACTTCACAAATCCACCGGAAATAGTATACCATGTGGGTACTTATGGCTTACTGTTGTTTTCAGCGTGATTTGGGATGCACTGTAGGCTGGATCCTGCTTTGGTTTCACATTGGGTTGCATTGCATTTCATTTAATTCAATGCTGTGATATACTCCGTTTAGACCAGACGCGCTGAGAACGTGTTCAGAGCACAAGTTCAGAGGAAGTGCTGTAGGTGGGTTGTGGTTGTGGGTGTGGTCCTCTTCCTCCAGATTGCATGTAGCACTTATGTGCAAGGAAATGCAGCTTAAACTCTTCACTTGTCTCATCATTCATCTCCCTTCTCTTTTGGCAATGGAACGGACGTGTCCATTTAGTAAATGAAGAGACGCTTGTATCTAGAGGGATGTGCTGCCAAGACTATAGAGCTGGCGTTTGTCCTTCTGCTTATGTCCCATCATAAAATCTCCAAGACTTATTATTATGGGTGTCTCATGGCTATCGGGAAGTTAAGACGAGGAACAAATCAAATGGTAACTGTGGTGGGATTTTTACGTCATGTCAAATCATTTGCACGCCAACTTTTGTCCTTGGTCTAATTTTAGCACACAGATCAAAACTAAAACTAGATGGCCTTCTTTTATTTTCATGCAACCACCTGGTTTGTTGATATAGTTTAATCTCCACAAGATGTCTTGTTTTTGTGGTGCAGCCCTAAAAAGAAAGTACATTTTTAGGTGTTTCCTTCAGACCGTGATGCCGTGCTACGCACACATCGCATCAAATAAACACTAAGCCCACTTGATGGACAAGAGGCCCAATGAACTACAAAACCCAATGGAACAAATTAGATTTTTATGTTCTAATCTGAGCCAAAGAGCCCTCCCATGGTGCCTCGGGGCAGTCATGATTTTAACATGCTGGTTCAGCTGCATGGGTCTCCGGCACGGTGATTAAAGGACACGGAGAAGTTGCATTGTTTTCCATAGACGCCCTTTCAACTCAATCTGCGAGCAGTAATTGGTTTCTTTGTACGTGTAATGTTTTATCTTGACTGTGACGGTACAATGGAGAAAGTCCCTGTCCCTTTTCTAATATAGGAAGTGTATGAAATGCACAAAGCTGGCCGTAGAGTGGCGTCTGCACTAAAGCATTCAAAATCAGTTTCTCAGGTCAGATAATGTTACATGTTCTCTTTATTAGCGCCGGCTCAACATCGTGATGTCTGTCAGGACAATGGCATCGTCTATCAGCCTAACCCTAGTGTGCGCCACGTATAAATGCGAGTGAGTGAGAGGAGGCGGGTGTGTCATTGTAAATCGAGTGAGAAATGAGCAACTAGACGTATCATTGATCATTATTGGAGAAAAGGAGTATTGAAGCTGTTTCAGATATTTCAGTATATCGAAATATTGGCTACACTACTGAATTGTCACAGTTGTTAATTCCTGAAAAGGAAAAGCAGTATAAATCTGAGCTTGTATGTATGCACGCCTGCTCTCCGCACCCCCTCCTTTTCATTCCTCAGTGACGTTTTGGTTTTCCCCCTGCTTCCTTGCATTTCTTTCTCCTCCACTACATGCCATATCACTCTCACTGACTGAATCACGATGACTGTGCTGTTAATGTTGCTGCTGATTTACCATATTTTATGATCTAAGTTTATTCTCACTGTTTGATTTTTTTTTTTGATTGACAACAGAATTCACTATGCTTGCAACATGAGTGTTAATATAAAATCAATCACATTAGGCCTCAATGTACTGTTCTGGTTAGGGATTTTCTCACATTTTGCTAAATATATACACCATATTACATATGCATTATAATCTTAATGTTCTTCAATAATTAATGCATATTTGAATAAATCTGGCAAGTTTTTATGACAGCCACCATTTAAATGTTTATATTTCATATAATCTTCTTATTATAAAAATAAATAAAAGTGTAATTTAAATGTTTTTTATAGCTCCAAAACAGTTAATTATTACCTTCATATTAGGCTAATGAAGCCTATAGGCTACAACTAGACTCCCATAGTTTACAGCATTAGTTAAGAGATTTGATTTCCTTGAGAAAATTTGCCATTTATTGTAACTGATTTCCAAAATAATCAATATTTAATCGGAATCGAAATTGAATCGAATTGCAAGCTTGTAAATCGAAATCGAATTGTGAAATTTGTGTCAATACCCAGCCCTACATGTTAATATTTTTTCATAAAAATCGAATTATTGCTCACCTGAGTTGAAGAGAAGGCATTACAGTTCCCAATCCCTACTCAGATCTTACTTGTATTTCATGTTTTTTGTCAATGAATTCTTACTCTGTATTTGAGAGCTTTAATTTGCACAGGAGCTGCTCCGCGAGATGAGAACTTGTTCGCCAGCATCTGACCATAATGACCCTGTTTTCTCATTGTTTATATTAGACCAGCTCTGATTTCAGGAAATAGTGCTGTTAACATTTTGCTCAGATATCTGAACTCTGAGACTGTGTTCATGAAAGCCCAGCACCGGGCATCGAACCCGCCCCGGCCTGTTTGGGCTTTGCCAACCCCGAGCTCAGTGACCTTCCTATCAAGTGTCCCTCACCTGGTTTCAAGCCAACAGCACTCTTGGGGTGGACTGTCCTTGTTTACAAGCCTTCAGTGCATGTGTGCTGTCATTAGAGGTGCTGACCTTTGCTCACTGTGATAATTCCAAGAAATTGGGTGAAAGAAGCTGCTTGTTACTTCAAATGTCCAGTGCCCTGTTGTGTAAATATTGTCAAATGTTGCATTAATCAGCATGTGGCGTGTTCTGTCAAAGCTTATGGTCCGACTGGCGTTAGTACTCAACCTTCTTTTTTTAAGCATGCAATGTGTTAAAGCACTAGAATCTGTTCTTTTGCATACTTTATGGCCGTATGATTTCCGCAATGTGAAAAACAAACGGCGTCGTTACCTTGGGGGTAATCCGTCGAGCGGAAGTTGAAGCCTCGCGGGAGCTGCCATCTTGTAGCAGAACTTAGCATTTCCATTGACTCCCATTCATTTTGGCGTCTCTTTGACGGTGAATAACTTTACATCTAAGGCGTTTGAAGACCACATTTGTCCTTTATTCATTCCTAAAGAAACACGACAATGTATAAAATGCTCCATTACTTTGTAGCTTACGTTATGGCCTCGTAGAAGCAGTTTTTCGTAAAGTAGGCTTACGATTGCGTCATAACCACTCGAGTAATAAAGGCTTGAAATAGCCCACTTTGGATGTAATGAGTCTATATAATACATTAGTTTCACCTTTCAATTTGAATTACTGAAATAAATGAACTTTTGCATGATATTCAAATTTTTCGAGTTTCACATGTATTTGCGCTAACATTTATTGTTCATTTGTACTTTTATTACTGGCTGTCTTTTTTTGTAAATTAATTACATTTTGAAATCAAGCTTTCTTGTGCCGTGTATACAGCTATTGAATCAAAATGACCCCATTATTAAATCATAAATGCATTGAGTGAGCAAACATTAGGTACATTAGGTAGATTACAATAGATAATTGTAAAGGTAATTGATCAATATTTGTGAATAAATGCCTAAATCAAAATCTGTTCATCATCCATCAAGCGATCGTGTCATTAACTTTTTGAAGCTTTAAAATATCGATTGCCTAGAATTGAAGAGTTCAGATGCAAAAGCCACTAAGTGCCATTTGAAATTTTCTCCTAGAATGATCATTTTTATCAAGCTTGTATATTTAAGTTCAGTAATTTCACTTAAATGACAATTAATAGGTAATCTTAATTACAATTTAAGTGAAATTACTGAACTTAAATATACAGGCTTGATAAAAATGATCATTCTAGAAGAAAAATTCAAATGGCACTTAGAGGCTTTTGCATCTGAACTCTTCAATTTCAATAAATGGACAAATTATGAGAATATTCAAATAAAAATGGCATTGAATATTGATATTATTTCCAGTCTCGTGACAACTCTAGTTCCCACACGCCTCCAGTAATTGTATTGTGGTGGGTAACATGAGCTCCCAGTCTGCACTACTAATCTTAATCACTTCAACTTTGTGACATTTGTCAGTGGCCACTGTCTTCTCAAATCGCCAATTCTTGTTGAAAATGAATCACTTCCGGATGCTTTGTTACTGCGAATCGTTCACAAGATCTGCAACCACTGCAGCAGATGCAGGGTTTAGAAGTCAAGGGAGTGTTTTTGAATAAACCCTGTTTTTCATCTGATCTACTTTTTGTTTGGTCTCTGTATAGAGTAAAGTTTTCTTTATAGAAATGAGTTCTATTGTTCTGTTGAACGTTTTAAAGCCGCTCTTATCTGACGGCATTCTTACAGCAGGTGTGGCATGTGTGTGTGCATGTGCATAACCTCACTTAAGTCTCGCTGAAAGAACTGAGCTCGCTTATGTTGTGACTCTAGGGAAGGTTCGAGCTCCTCCGGATCCAGGTGTTCTTCATATCACAGGGCTCTTAGTGACAGCAGCCATGCTTGTGTGTGTGTGTGTGTCCCTTCCCAGCGTCTGACTGTGAATCCTGCCAGCTGAATGAACAGAACCGGCACAGAATGGGCCTGAACTTGTGGAGAGGAATTTATCTTTGGAATTGCAATAGTGGCATTCAGTGCTCTCCTTTTCTTGGCTTGCAGAGAAATGTGTTTCTGCAGTGCTTGAATTGGGTACGGCTCAGTGATTCATGTTGAATAATCACACTTTTGAATTTGCAATGATTTTGTTAGCTATAGTTAATGCTGCTGTGATTTGTAATGTTTAATTTTTGGTCATTTAGTTTCAAACAGAATTGATTTCAGGTGAAAAGTTAAGACGGTTGTTTTTAAAAACATCTGATTGAAATTTTGTGGCAACAATGCTGTTAGTCTTAGTAAGTTATTTTAAGGACAAAAAAGAATTCCTGAAAGGGCGAAGGCCCTATTATTTTCCTTAGGATTATTATTATTATTGTTATTATTATTATTATTATTATTTTACTGGCCCTTAACGTGGGTAACTAAAGGCACCAGGGTTGCGGTGCCACCGGCTTGGGCCCGTCATCACTGCTCGCAGCTATATTTTCTTTTTCCTGACCATTAACATACGATCGCTAATTGTTCGTTAACCGACAACATTATTAAATTAGAATAGATTCGTTTCTGTGACTCATTAAACATATCAATTTGTTTTTCAGGGATTTGGATATATGTGCAGATAAATAGCAGCATAAAGGAATAAATAGGTCTATATGCGAATTATATTTTACTTAAATAATTCACAAATATACAAAACAACACTCTTAGAAGATATGGTTCTATTTAGAACCAGAAATGGTTCCATCCCCCGCTTCATATATGGAACTCCAAAATGGTTCTATATAGAACTTTTTTTTTTCTCGGTAAAAGGTTCTATTGGACAATTATGGAACCCCAGGGTTCTATATAGAACCCAGTGGAACCTTTTTTTTAAGAGTGTATAGAACCTTTTAGGGGTTCCAAATACGTAGCGCTGATAGAAACTTTTAAGGTTCTATAGAACCTTTTCTTCTAAGAGTGCACAATGTTTTACACACAACTTTTACAGAAGCACAATGTTTTGTTTTTATTGTGAGTGCACACAAATAAAAGTAAACCCACTGCTCACTGTAAAGGACAGATCCTAGTATACATAATCAATGTAAATAAATACATCTTGATTATGGAAACCTTTGGATTCGTGGTAAATGAGAGCGAGGCTACGTGAGCCCAACACCGGTTTCTTATTCGTTATGAATTAGCTTTGACTTGACGATATATTGCTACTTATATTCTTGTTCTGTTCTGAATATTTAAATAAAAAGGATTTGTTGTGGAGTGAGGGGAACTAAAATAGCTATGTTTGTAAACATTTTGCTTTATTTACCAGAATATGTAATATATGTTTGCATTTACATAATGTTTACATTTCATTTATTGAAAAACGTAACTTTATTAAACTTTATTTTACTTTCACATTTAACATTTTGAATCTACTTACGACTTACATCAATGGTTGTCTGGTTTAAAAAAAATCGTAATTTAGAGCAAAAACAAATATAGAAATATATTCAATTTCATGAATTTCTTTCTTTTTTTAGCAACATTAAAATTACAATTTTAAATCTACTTCGCTACAATGGTTGTCTGGTTGAAATAAAATCATTAGAGAGAAAAAAGCAATAGAAATATATTAAATTATTTTTTCCCCTAAAGCAATAGAGTTTTGTTTAAGAACTTAAATGCTGGGCGTTTTGGGCATCTGTGGGTAATCAGCTGCTCATAGATGGAAAGAAGTCACAGTTCGACTTTGTGTCCATTCTCTCTGCTGGAGCCGATCAGGGGCCGTCAGCACAACAGACGAGGCGACAGATGGACCTCCTCAGACTTAACCCTTCCCACGCCACACACTCCCCATCTGTCCAGCCTAGCTTACGCCACCATCTTACTCGGACTCCCTGCTTTCCTCTCTTCTAGCCTGTCCGAAGTTTACGTGACCTGTCGAGGTCTCTGATGCAGAAGGACATATGGCCGCCACTGAAAGAGGAAGTCTTATCTTGCGCCATCCCATTTTTTCCTACATCCTAGGCCACGAAAGCGTCAATAGAGGCTTGTTTTGCTCTGTATTTTTGTGTGCGCAGACATGCCACTCCCTGGGATATCGGTTGGCAGGCAGCCATCTCGGTCAGATGACTTTAACTGGCACAGTCTGTGTGTAACACTGTTTGCATGAAGAGGTTGGGCGGCATTATGAGTCGTATTCCAGTTGATCAAAAGGTTTTGTTTTATTGATATGGTTTTTGTAGTCATTGGTGAGTTGGACTGTTAGCTTATCGTTGTTGTTACACCAGGGTCAGTTTTAATTGTTCAGTTCTGAGCAAATTCTCTTGGGGACGATTGATTTGACAATTGGTTTCCAAACCTTCTCCTAATCAATCACTGATTGAGCAATGAGCTTCACACTGAAACATTCTTTTGATTCTTTTTGTGCTCACTTTCATTGGTTAACCTTTCACCAGAGCTAAGGTGTTTAGTAAGCGCATAGTTTTCTCTTATTGTTGAGATTACTTATCAGTTGCTATGAGGAAATGTCATCATCACAGCAGCGGACTCCTCTTGAATTACGCTAGTCGTTCACTGTTGATGTCTGTCTGCATTGGGGCCATTTGAGGTCATGCAAATGCTGTGATGCAATACGATTCCACCCATTTTCCACCTAATTCAATTGAATACTGCATTTAAGTTTAAATACATCCATTTGGAGAATTCCAGCAATACAATTGTTTTTAGTATAAGCGTTTTTTTTTATTTTTTATAATGTAATGGTAAACTGTACTTATATGCTATCCAGTTAGAAGAGCACAGAAAAGGGATGAATGTTAATGTTAGGGATGCACCGATATGAAAATTATTTCCGGTACGATAAATCTTTATTTTTAAATGCCGTTAGCCGATATATTGATTGTTACATCTAAACTCAAATATTATATAATATTTATATAATTTTTTTAAGATAATTTTATAATTTTTATAAGTTAATATAATTTTTGAGAGCCTTGTTACAAAAACAAGTCTCACAATACAAAATTAGAATATCATGCACAAGTTTTATTCATTTATTTCAGTAATTCAACTTAAAATGTGAAACTACTACATTATATAGACTCATTGCATGCAAAGTTAGATATTTCAAGCCTTTGTTATAATTTTGATGATTATGGCTTGCATCTTTTGAAAACCTTTTCACAACATTCTAATTTTGAATTTGGTGTTAATCCATAATCATCACAATTATAACAAAAGGCTTGAAATGTCTCACTTTGCATGTAATGAGTCTATATAATACATTAGTTTCATCTTTTAACTGAAATGAACTTTTTTCAAGTTTCACCTGCAAATACATGCCTCAACACATTTATGATGTTCTCATTATAATTTTATGTAGTCTATATGGCAGACTTGTGCTGCACATGTTCCACTTAAATGTATTTTGTTTGTTTTTGAAGTGATTCCAATCATATTTCAAGCAATTCAAAACCATCATGGCGAACAGTCTCAGCTGAAGGACATAATCCATTATTTATCGGCTTTTAAAATATCGGTACCGATATGGCGGCCGATATATCGCGCATCCCTAGTTGTTGTTTTGAATCAATAAGTGTCAGTGCTTGTGGGATGTCCCTGAGACCCGGTCACATCTCTAACTGAGAGAAGCAGAGAGCCTGAAAATAAAAAAGAGCTAAATTAGATGGGTGTCAAGAAGGAGACTGGTCTCAGCTCTTTTCAAGCTTTCGTCTTTGTGCGCTGCTGGGCTATGAATGGGAGCTCTGTGTATGATAGGCCCAGCACTCTGACCTTTGCCCCAAAAGGAGATCCTGGGGTTGGCCAATGTCACATTGCTCACCCCTCCTGCTCTGTTCGCCGCTCTGCTGGGAGTCCACAGTATTGCTTTTTGTGCGGCTCTAGTTGTAATTTCATTCAACCACCCTTTCAGGGCCTTTTCCATGACCTCTTGCTAGGTCCTCTGACTTCTCAATGATAGACAGAGGAGTTTTACACCCTTCCTAAATCCCATTGTATTGTTCGCTGGATGGAAGAGGGAGAACCCGCCATGGGTCTTTTCAGCCACAGATGTGAGTAACGGCTGTTGCTTGGCCTCAGAAATGCACCCAGGACTGAATGAACAGTTGCCAATAGGGTACAAAATGAACACTCGCCAAGCAAATGCAAGTTAAAATCACTTGCCAGTTGACCGGGTAACTCCTAGGAAGTGTGATACTTTGTAAGTGAATCAAATCAGAGATACACAGTCTACCAAAGAAATGATCCGTGACCATTGCATGCATTTAAACCGTCTTTTACCCCATTGAACCTGATGTTTATCTAAGTAAATCAAATGGTTTTCCCCTCCGATTTTAACTTCCGTTGCCCAACTACATGATAAAACACTCATGGGCAATGAAAAGTATAAGAAATAGGGGTGCACGATATATCGGCCACCATATCGGTATCGGCCGATATTTGCTCATTTTTATGTTATTGTTATCGGCCCGATAATAAAATTTGGCTGATATATTAAAGCTGATAAATAATGAATTATTTCCTTCAACACTTGACACCTGAGACACTTAAGATGCGCACTGTTCAATATGATTGATCTTAATTGCTTGAAATATGATTGGAATCAAAAAGGAAAATAGTTAAGTGCAAAATGAGCCGTCATATCGGCTACATGAAATTATAATGAGAACATTATAATTGTGTTAGGGGACAGATTTTAATTGTAAGACTTGGTTTTGCAATCAGGCTTTCAAAAATTATATAAAAATTATTGGATTTAGATTTATCGGCCGATATATCGGTTATAGGCTTTCAAATATAAAGAATTATCGGTATTCGCCAATGTTCATATCGGTGCATCCCTAATAAGAAACCCAAAATTAGATTGGTCTTGCTGGTTTTGTGACAAATGAAGTTGGCTAACAAATCAAGTTAATATCCACAGGGTCACTGACTGGTGAAACTGTATGCAATAAACTAGTATTGAAAGCTTTCCTTTTACATGGTTTACTTTGCAGATTAAATTGTCTGCCATTCTTCAGCAGAGTCTGCCAGACCCCTGCAGTGTCAGACTTGGAAGGGGTTTACTACCCTTGTCACCAGCTCTTGTTTGACTTGGACTGTTTTGTGCCAGAAGCAGTCAGAAAAAAACAACCACCAAAGAGACGATGTTTTTACTACTTTATGCGCTTTTGCTTATATTTGCCAGGCATACTAGGGCATCAGTGGAAGACTAAATCAAGTCGAGCTCATTTTTATATGTATAGATTAGCAATGCTCGATATATCGGACATCCTATCGGTATTGGCTTGTTCGTTTTTAATGTTATCCGACCTTGTAAGAAAATTCGACCGATAAACAATGGATTTCCTTCAGATGTGCACTGTTCGCCAAGATGGTTTTGAATTGCTTGAAATGTGATTGGAATCACTTCAAAAAAAGGAAAATAAAGAGATTATCATGAGAGCATAATTGTGTGCTTGGGACATGGATTTTAATAGTGAGACTTTTGTTTTTGTAATCAGCCTCTCAAAAATAAATTTTCGCCCATACATCGGTAATCCACTTTTAAATATAAATAATTATCGGTATCTGCCAAAATGATGGTGCACCCCTAGTATAGATTTATCGGTATTTCTAGTCAATTATACTCTTCATGGATAATGAAATGGTTTGTTGCTTTTATGTTCTTGTTGCTCTCAACCTTTTTTGGTCTAAGAGCAATGTGTTGTTCCTCTCATTTCATCGTGAACTGGGTTCTCAGAGCGAGATGTGTGTCTGTTTCTGTTTTCAGGGCTCTGTGAGTCACAGTGCCCAAGTCACTTACAGCCTATTTCTGAACTGAAATAGCATGACAATCATCGTATTTCTTTCATTACCTCTCTTCCTCTCTCCCTCCCTTTTCTTTATTCGAGAAGAGATGTCTTCGTTTTCTGTGTAGCTGAAACCACTTTATATTCAATGTTTTTGTTCACGTTCTTTTCAAACCACTCTTTAAATGTTTACATTACATGTGACATCATTCTTATTTAAAACATATTTGTACATTGAATATATATATATATATATATGCACTTTTTTACATTTCTTTGTATATTTATTTATTTATGTATTTTTGCTTTTTTACATTTCTTCGTACATTTATTTATGTATTTATTTATTTTTAATTTATATATATATATATATATATAAAAATTAACTGTAAATAAACAGTAAATAAATTATATATATATATATATATATATATATATATATATAATTTATTTACTGTTTATTTGAAAAGGGACAGATACACAAAAAAAAAAAATAGATTATTACATAAAGAACAATCCGATGCCTGTATCAAAGTGTTTATAGCCAAGGCTTATTCGCAACACCTGTCCCTAGAAGGGCTTTTAACATCTGTATATATATATATATATATATATATATATATATACACACACACATTATATATTTAATATATCAAACCAAAAGTTGGTAGATAAATGAAAACATTAAGTTAAGTTAACTTAACTTGATTTACACTGACAATTAAAAATGAATACAAAATATTTTTATGTTGGGCAATCTTCACCTTAGGTAACACTTTATTTTACGGCCTTCCTCTTACACACAATACATGCACTTACTAATTGGAAGAGTGTTATTGTTATAAAAAAGGAACACTGATCACCATAATGATGCCTACAAACAAAAGATTTTTAGGGAATCAACATCAATTTAAGTCAACTTTGATATTCTCTCAACATTTTCAGGTGTATTGACAATTTAACACTTTAAATTAGTGAATGCAAGATAATTGCAGAAGAGCGGGAAATGAGTGAACATTACATTAAGGGTTGCCCGGTCTCAATATCTTTTTGCTTGATATTCCTAAAAATAAAATTTTCTCAACTTGGTAACACAATTAAGTATGTTTTCTAACTAACAAAGGTGTAGTATGGAATAGCGCAATTCAACAAGAAATCATGCTTAAACTGATTTGGCTTATTGCAACTATGAAATCACGAAGGCTGCGATTTATAAAAATTAGTACGTCTCTATGATGAGTAGTAAATTCTGCTCCATCAGTCGCTTAACATGCATTTGAAAAAGCAACACGATTCAAACACGAGAAACATGTATGGACCTCTTGTTCAACAAAAGACAACATTTTAATAAATGAAAGCGTTTCAATCTTCTGTTTAGCTACAGCGACCGCATAATGCCCGTAGGGATTTCCTGGACGGATGTGCGCTATCGTTGTACTTCTGCAGGGCTTATCTGTGTGAAGACGCCCTCTGGTGTTCATATGGAGCAGCATTTACTGCCGACCACAGAGCCGTGCTTCTCTGACAAGCTGCGCATGAAATAATCTCAGCCTTTGCCAATTTGCGTGCGGTTTAATTTCGATTAATCGTGCAGCCCTAGTATGCAAATAGTACGGACTACTACGTTTTTACATTTAAGTTAACAGTAAAGTTAACTAAAGTGTTATAACATTTGAGGTTATATTTGTAAATTGAATATTATGATTGTTAATGCAGATTGCGTGGAAACTGATCATCCCTAATAGTCAAAAAGGGGAAAACCTTTAGCTTATTTTTTTTTTATCTTTTAGGAACAAGTGTTTGCATTTCTGAGAGGCTATTTCACGTCTTGAGACTTTTTTTTTTTTTTAAATCCATTACACTCCTAGCTTTTTACTAAAATTATGTTTTTTGCAAATAAAGTGATCTTAAAGTAAAAAAAAGTCTATGGCGGTTGCCTTTTATTTTTAGGTCCATAGATCATGCCATCTCAATCACCTCCCCTCTACACCCCCCCCCCCCCCCCCCCCCCTCTCTCTCTCTCTCTCTCTCTCTCTCTCTCTCTCTCTCTGTCTCTAGGGTGGGCGCATTATCTCTCTGACTGTAAGAACTCCATTATTTACTGAGCACTGAGCCCGTCCTAATATAATGTTCCATTAGATTGCATCAGCCAGATTTATTACTGGGTTTTCTCTCCCTCTCTCACCCCACTGACTCTTTCTCTCTCTCTCTCTTTCTCCTTCCATTCTGTCTTTCATGTCTCTGGTCTGCGGGAATTAAGTCTTGAGTCGGATTTGAAGGGAGTCTGGGGTTTAAAAACAAAAAGTCAATGATATATTAGCAAGCCCATGAGTAAAAGCCATGACTAATTTGAGACGTTTGCCATGTCAGCATGCATATATGTACTATCATCCTATGTCCAGGTAGACTGGGAAACATGGCTTTGCACAAGTCACTTCACTTCCTGATGTAGCCGTGAGAGCACTAAAACCCAAGCGAGCCACTGTTTCACAGCTAATCACTGTAAAGGCCTGTTCACACCATGAATCATAAATAAACTGGCATACAATCCAACAGATGACATCATTGTTAATTTGAAACATGCACTGCAGTCTGCTGCTTTAAAAGTCGTGTGGTTTCTGATTGGCTTTCAGCGTTTCTAAACGTTATTTTAAGGATTTTGTTTCTCCGTCGTCATCATAGTTGTGGTGTGCAGGTCTGCATAAAACAATATCTTTACACCGTGTCTGTCTCTGTTCTTAATTTAATTAAACATTTAAAGATAAATTGTACTTGGCCTTGCTCTGCATGTAAAGCATAATGTACAGTCCTCACAGTGAAACTAACCCATCATCCTAACTTGAATGGGAGAATCTTGTATCATCTTGACGGGGTTTATTTTGAGATAATGACCTGCTGACTGCACATTTTCCTGCCTATTACGTAGCCACTTACTAAATGCACGAAATACAGATGAACAAGTACTGAGACAGTGCCAATGACTTAATCTTAAATATTAGGGCCATTAGTATTGCTAATTGTGCTATAAAAGTGCTGAGAAAGCATTACTTGGTACATTACTCTATCCCTCACTCTTTTTTTTTCTCTAATGCTTCATTGCAAATTCTCCTCGTACCTCCTTCCCTAAACCTGATGTTCCTCTTTCTTATGGTCTTTCTTCCCCTGTCATCTCCTCGCTGCTCTTATGACTGTATCAGCTAAAGTGAAACGCCAGTCGACTCTTCCTTTGCCAGAGCCACAGTGCTGATCAGGCTGAAAGTGCCTGTCGATTGAAAGACATGAGCTTGCATCATGAATATTTCCATCCAGCGGGAAACGCATCTTGCATATTAAGAAAGCAAGCGTCCTCTAAACCGCATCATCTTCGATCATCTGATGGGTTAAAAATGCTGTCCGCTCGTCTGGGGAATCGAGACGGGAGGGTTGGGTATTATACAGGCTGGATGTGATGTGAATGGGGGGAAGATCAATAATATGATTAGCATGAAAGGGCATGATGGGAAGAGAGAGTGAGTAGGACAGTAGTAAATGGAGTTCAGGGCTCTTTTGGAGGCTTAAAAACAGAAAAAGTTTCACATTAGCTGTAACGATACCACTTTTGTATTTACTGATACAGTACCAGGACTGTTTTTTTTAATGTATTAGCTGAGCATATTTGCAGAACTTGTGATCAATTTTTTTTTTAAATTTAAAAAACATCAGAGATGTCAGAGCGAATACTCTCTTATACCCCTTTTCCACCAAAAAAAGAACTGGTTCGGAACTGGTGCTGGTTCAAAGTTGGTTCGGAGTTGGTTCAACTTGCGAACCGCTTTAGAACCTATTTGTTTTTCCACTGACTAGAGCGCCCAGGGAACGACGTCGTTACGTCACTGTGTACGTCGCCATACGTCTTAGCTAGAAACGCTTGCAAATACAACATTACTTTCAGATTATCTCTAACTCGTATACCAAGAAAGCTTTAAAAACAATTGAAATATGTAAGTCTTTTAATCTTTTCGTTTGATATGTAATTTTTTCTGATAAGTTTTGTACCCCTGTAATTGTGTCTTTTTTTCTTTCCATTTATTTGTTTTATATTGTGACTTTTCTTCTTTGCTTATAATGTCTTCAATAAAAAAATTACAAAAATAGAAACGCTTGCGTTAACTTCAAGCATAACAATTACAAAGGCGGACTCCATCGTGTTTCTGCAAATGTTTCTCCTGGATTTGCGATCCTTTATTATGGTCAGAAAAGATGTTTAGAACACATCTAAACCCACCCCAGCCCCCGACGTAAGCATGACGTGGTAAAATAACGGTTCTAGTCCAGCAAAGAGTTGGTGCCGCTTTGGAACCAGTTCTCCTGGCTGAGAACCGGTTCTTTGGCTGTCGAAACACAAACTGGTTCGCGTGCAGGCACCAGCTCCGAACCGGCTCTCAAAATGCTTTGGTGAAAAAGGGGCTTCAGAAAAAAATGTTTTATTTAGAACCAGAAATGGTTCCATCCCCCGCTTCATATATGGAACTCCAAAATGGTTCTAAATAGAACCATTTTTTTTTTTTGGTAAAAAGGTTCTATTGGCCAAGTATTGGCCCCAGTGTTCTATATAGAACCTTTTTTTAAGAGTGTATAGAACCTTTTAGGGGTTCCAAACACGTAGCGCTGATAGAACCTTTTAATGTTCTATATAGAACCCTTTCTTCAAAGAGTGTAGATACGTTTTCAATTAATCATTCATGTGTGTTTCACTTTAAAACATAAGTTTATATTCTTGGAATTATTTCCTTAAGAGCATGAGCCCTCACCCATCACGCTGCGTAAAACGCTGTTTGAGAGGCGTCTTTCTGTGCGCGTGCGTCAGATTTTCGGATGTGTCTGCAGCTTATTGCACTTAATAGCTCATTTTAACATAAAGCAATTTACACGCATGACTTAAACTTTTTGAAGTAGCCTATTAAAATCATTCAGATATCGCAAGCCATTGCAATATTTCGATAATTTGCAGTATCGTGCAGCCCTAGTTGTACTGTATCTTTTAACATGCCGCTGATGTTCATTCATGTTTATTTCATGCATTCGCGCTGCTGCTTCTCTTGAACTGAAGCTCTACGGCGATATGATAAGCCACATTAAATAACGGCAAAAGGGTATTTGATTGATTGAATTTCGTACAGAATTTGAAGTCGGAGACTTTTTCATGTCAGAAGAAAGCACAAAGCTTATTGGTATTTATTGGAGGGGAAATGCTACAACATTCTGTTCGTTCAACAAAAAACAGGATAGTCTGAAAGAACGATTCATGGGATTTAAGAATCGTTATTGTTTCATAAAAATCTGTCTGTAAATGTTTTTGTCTTTATGTAGCAAAATATGTAATGTGATATTCTACTTTAAGCTTCACATGTCAAGTCTGCTATGAAGCAACACTTTTGTTTATGGTTGAACACTTGAAATCATCCTAGTAGCTGTTTTGAAAATATGACGTTTTTTTTTTTTTTTTTTACATCCGTATGCGACGAAGCTGGACACTTGCAGTTGCCTTGACAACAGCCTGTTGGATTTGCATGGGGGCCGAGAAGTAAGCATCCGCACACTACGTGATAGGAATGAGATGAACCCGATCTAGTGTTCACCTGCCCCCACTGAGACAAACACACCTAATATAGCGACCTAACACTTCTCAGCTTCTCCACGACTGAATGGAAATACAGCAGGAATTGCACAAGTATTGGTTACAATCAGTTTGATTTCACTCAGTGGTTCTAGCAGCACATTATGTGCCTGTAACAGTTTGAATAATAGTGAGGGATAGTCTGTCTAATCTGTATTAGGGTTGGGAATGGTTTAATTTTAACGAATCTGCTTATTGATTCCAAAAATGTAAAAAAATAAATAAAAAAAAACGTAGATATCAATCACATTTAGTCTTATTGCAAAACATTTAATTGTACCTGAATATCATGAACAAAAATCAACAGGCTTTACAGATTTACCCGACGAACGTTTGCCTGTAGTTTAAAAATACCATAGAAAAAACAGCTAGCTAAACTAATATAAATTTCAACATTATTAAAGACAAAGTAAAAACAGTAATTAAAAATGTAAAAATAAAGAATTGGCAATCGCAACAAAATAGCTTAGATACTGAACTGAACAAAGATACAATTGAAATAAACTGTGATGTACGATTTTCAGGTAACGAAACTCCAATCAAACGTAAAATAACAGTTCTTAGTCGAGATCGAGTAAATGTTCTCGTTGTCTTTTGTTTGATTAGAGATGGCAACAGGAAAATTAGGCTGCCGTCACTTTAGGACTTCTAGACGTCTGAAATTGATTTAATTCACAACCCTAGTCTGTAGCACAATTTATTAATGCTCTTTCAAAATTTATTATAATAATTACTCGTCCATTTATAATGCCGTCTCTTTTGTTGTCTTTGCGAATGCTTATGTCAATATGAATGTATACAAGTACTTGTCATGCCAGTAAAGCTTCTTAAAACATTCCTAGTGGTCTGGAATAGTTCATGGGGGAATTCAAGGGATTGATGTGTTTGAATAGACACTGCATCCTTTCATTTAGCCCTTCACTGACACCATGATCAGTGTGTTTGAAGGCTGAAGTTGTACAAGCTCATGTACATTGGAGCGCTGTGGCCAGGGGAAATAAAAAGCCACGTCTGTCTGCTCTGTATTACATTTCCAGCTCCACAGATGCGTCCAGTTGAGATTTTCCAGTGCCGTGACCTTTAGTGATACCCCAACCACCCTCCGTCTCTTATTCGGTCTCTGCCAAAGCCATGGCGAAGGCACCGCACTTCATGCCACGTCATGGACTAACAGAGCGGTGCTGTTCGGTTGGTTTTAAAGTAGTCTTACACACAGAATGATCAATTCATTTTTAATATGCCAGTAATTGTAGGTGTCAAAATTCTGTACGAACCCAAAAACTACAGCTCTGTCTGTTGCCCAATCAATGTTACATTATAAAATGGACCAATCCACCCGTCTGGCCCATCACACTTTCCTCTGGCACAGCTTTTGGACTTTCCATCACCAACTGCTGAGTTTTATGCCCAGTGCTTTTGGCCAGTTCTCTAGACACTGAATGATGTCGACTGGAGATTTCTAGTTTGCAACTGCAGATTTCCAGGAGGTTAAAAAACAATCATTTCTAAACTTTTCACCAGATGTTTAGTAACACTACCAACAGTTAATGCATTAAAGGAGTAGTTCACTTTTTAAAAAAAAAAAAAAAAAAAAAAAAAACTTTTACTGATAATTCACTCACCCCCATGTCATCCAAGATGTCCATGTCTTTCTTTCTTCAATCGAAAATAAATTAAGGTTTTTGATGAAAACATTCCAGGATTTTCTCTATATATTGGACTTCAATGGGAACCAAACGGTTCAAAGGGCTTTAAACGATTCCAGACGATGAATAAGGGTCTTATCAAGCGAAACGATCTCTCATTTAATAAATAAATAACAAAGTTTAAGTTTTATAAGCTCAAATGCTCGTCTTGCCCTGTTCTGTGATGCGCGTTCGTGACTCTTCCGTTCGAACTCGCTCATCAAAATGAACAAATCTTTTTTGAGTCATTTGGTTCATTCAACAAACAAAATCAACGAATTAACTCCGTAAAAGATTTGTTCATTTTTGTCACGAACTCACATCATTATTCATCGTCTGGAATCGTTTGAACAGTTTGCACTGAAACTCTCATTTGAACCTTGAACCGTTTGGTTCCCATTGAAGTCCATTATATGGAGAAAATCCTAGAATGTTTTCATCCAAAACCTTAATTTCTTTTGGACTGAAGAAAGAAAGACATGGACATCTTGGATGACATCATGGGGGTGAGAAAATTATCAGCAAAAGTTTTTTTTATTTTTAAAAAAAAGTGAACTACTCCTTTAACTAACAATGAGCAATACATTTGTTACAGTATTAAGGCTATTAATCTTTAATAAAAATCATTGTTTGCTCATGTTAGTTCATAGTGCTCAAACTATGATTTTAGTAATGCATGTAATATGAACTAAGATTCATAAATGCTGTAGAAGTATGGTTCATGTGATCTAAGGTAGTTAGCCTAACTAATGAACCTTATTGTAAGATGTTACCGGATGTTTTGCTTAGGCCCGCAGAGCCTGGTTCTCTCTGGCTGGCTGGGAAAGTGAGGAATGGCTGTAAAAAGCCGGTTTGTGCGCAGATGCTGAGCGTGGCATTTTCGGCACCGCCTCCTCCGCACCAACACGCTTTGACTTCAGAGGCAAGGTGATGGTGAATAAATTGCTGCACGAGCCAGGATGTTATTCTGTTTTCAAATGCCAAGTATTTTTGTGCTTCCCACTTCCCTTCTTTTTAAATCTCTCCTGCTCCACCCCTCCTCTTCTTGTTCCTTGCAATGCAGAGCCGTCATCCGTGCTAAGCTGCGTTCGTGTGGCTGATGAAATTGCGTGAGATTGGGAGCATTGCAGTGGCTCGCCAGTTTATGGAGGCTGCCTTTTATTTATGGTGCCATAGCTCATGCCATCTCAATCACCTCCCCTCTATCTTCCCTCTCTCTCCTTTCAACTCACCGAATCTCTTCCCCTCCCCTTCATCTCTCAGAGAGGGATGAGGCATCTGAGGGAAAGAGAGCAGTAAGGAGTGGGAGGAGGGAGTTGGGCCTCGAGTTGAGGCTCGACGGGGGGTGAAAAGCTAAATATAGAGACGCTTTGGAGGAGTGATGATGTCATGGTCTGGCAGAGAAGTGGAAATCGGCTTGAATCTCCAGGACAGAAGTGTGTGTGTGTGGACGCAGGAGGCGGCAAAACCACAGAGGTTAAAAGATGTCTAGTCAGCCCGAATCAATACAGATGCAATGGACAAATAGACAGAATTTGCAAGCCAAACTTTTGAGTTGAATGTGTACTTTTTTTTATTTTTCGGTTTTATTTTCAATAAGGTTTCATTAGTTAATGTATTAAAGGGACACTCCACCCATTTGCATTAAGCTTTCCATTGTTAGAAACCCAGTTATTCTATTGAATGGTCGTGCAACACTCGAGTTTATTACCCATTTTAAATACACATTCATCTTTCCAGAGGTGGAATGACCCTTCAACTAATAATTAAGAAAACATTTGTTACAGTATTTATTAATCTTTGTTAATGCTAGTTAGTACAGAATAAAATTCTTCATTGTTTTGTTCATGTTAGTTCACAGTGCATTATCTAATGTTAACTAATACAATTTACATTTTTATAATGTATGAGAAAATGCTGAATTTTTAACATTTAGAGTTAGTTAGGGATGGGCAAAGATTAATCGCATCCAAAATAAAAGTTTGTGTTTACATAATATATGTGTGTGTAGTGTGTATAATTAATTTGTATATATAAATACCTACACATGCATGTATATATTTAAGAAATATGTGTTTTTAATATATCAAATATTTATATTTATATAAAATATATACATGCACATATTTCTTAAATATATACATGCATGTGTGGGTATTTATATATGCAAATTAATTATACACACCACACAAACATATATTATGTAAACACAAAGTTTTATTTTGTATGCGATTAATCGCGATTAATCGTTGCCCATCTCTATTAGTTATAGTATTGTTTATTCCTAATTCGTGTCAACTCATGAAACTTTATTGTTGAGCGTTACCTTTTCTTTTTGTAATGGTCATAAGTCGCAAAAATAATTTCTCCCATCCAAGAGCCTCCATGAATTCGAGCATCAATAATATAGCCTATGCCCAACATGAATCAACACCTGATTCCCAACCATTGCAGGATTGCAGCCTTGCATGTTGGGACAAGCTGAGTATCTAGGTGTGTGTTGGTCTGGATTTTACATAACGCTTCTTCTTTGTGCGGTATGCTGTAATATCAGACGTTTTGCATGTATTTAATGTCTTTATTGAGAAATGCATGAGGAATAAGGAGAGCTGGCAGAAATGTTGTTGACTCCAGACTGATGCAATAACAGGCCCGATGACTCCTCTGGGTCAAGGACAGGTGCTGTAATCCAGCGCCGGGGCTAAAGCTCACTACACGCACACCTGAACAGCCTTTGGATTACTTTGACCTGACAGTTCTTGCATAGACCCATTAATAGGCACAGAATCTAGCCTAAGCCCCACACAAACGCCTGCCATTCACAGAATTCAACCTTCATTTATACAGCGCGTTTAACAGTATAGATTGTTTCAAAGCAGCTTTACAGTGATGATAGGAAATTAAAGTAAAAGAGATAGTTTTGGCTTTACAGCAGCTCTATGATATCCCTTTTCTTTGGAAGGGTGATCCAATGTATGCCGGATATTTGAGTCCTTTAGGACTTTTATTTGAAACATGACATCTTAATAGTTCAATTCACGTTTATTTGTATAGCACTTTTCACAATACACATCATTTCAAAGCAGTTTTACAGAAAATGCCACATTAGAGTCCACATTACAATTTACAGTGATCTGTTTTCAGAGGAAACAAAGTTATGCATTTCAGAAATGTAGCCTACATATACAAAATCACAGTTAGCTAGAAATATATTAATTTGAAACAATGTAATAATTTAAGGCAGAAACAATGAGCTCATTGAAGTAATGAATACTTATTTGTTGACAAATGATAATGACATTTAGAAATGTAGCATTGGTGCATATAGTCTGACATTGATGGCATCAAGCATTGTTTTTCTGACTGCTGGTGTGAAAGAGATTCGAAAACTTAAATTTCTGTGCATTATTCAAACCAAGCTATTTTACGGCTTCAGGTGAATTGGTATTTTCATGGTATTTTACTTATTTCATGGTAGAGCCATTTTCTTTATCAAGTCTGCTCGGATATTTGAGCTTGCATTGCAAGTGTGGTTTGCTGGTTTTATGTGAGTGTGTGCACCGTGCCCTCACACCTATGTGGAAGGGAACAGCAGGTAGGCGACAAGGTAGTGGGTGGTTGCAGGTGTTGGGCAATGCTGAGGGGATCGGGCCGAGAGCAAAGGACAGGGAGTGTCAGAGACATGGAGAGCATCTGTTGCTGGAGCAGGTGTGAGGGCTGGCCTGCCCGATCTGGTTCAGCTTTTACATGCCCATGAGCAATCATTGGAGAGTTCTCCCTTAGTTTAATGCTGCGTTTCTGTCAGGATATGATTGACACTTGGCATATAGTTTGGATTGGAGAGATAGTTGTGTTCTGGTGAAGAACTTCCCTGCGAAGTCAACTCACAAGCTGAGAAAAGTTATTACTAATATTTAAAAGCACGCGGTCAAACACCATCATGGTAACGCATGACATTTTAAAAACGCAACAAACATTAATTTAACAACATGAAATGTAACACAACCCTGTATATAACTACTGATTTAAGAACAGGGCTCGACATTAAGTCTTGTCCGCTTTTCTGGGACAAGTGGATTTTTTTTGTCAAGTAGAAGAGAAAATTTGTTGTCCGACCGGACAAGTTAAATTTCAAACGAAATAAAATGCGATATTACTTCACGTTATGTGCCACCCTACCTGTTTGGCAGTTAATTTTTATCCAGACTTCAATGGCTTATTGATCATTATAGGTGTTAACAATCATTTAGTTGTTATTGCTAATATTTAGGGTTGGGTATCGTTTGAATTTGAACGATTCCGATTCCTTGTTTCGATTCCGGTTCCTAACGATTCTCGATTCCGATTCTTTTAAGAGGCAGGGTCAAAAAAGTTTAGCTAACCTTGCTAACCAACGGCCTTTCTGAAGGAAATAATCCTTTCTGAAGGAAATACTCCTTCTGTCACAAATACTTGTCACAAATTTTGCATTTTGCAGAGATTTCGTTAATTTTTAGAAAAGTGAAGCCACACTTTGGACCGCCGACGTAAGCTACTAATGTTCGACTCGCGCGGTTATGCCAACACTTCCGGTAGACGCTTCTTCGTTGGTGTTGTTCAGCGGTTTCTTCTTCCGCTCGGCGGACTGTGAATATCGAAACTAGGAATCGAAATTTTAACTTTTGAACGATTCCGGGAAAAACGAAAAGTTAGTCCCGGTTCCAATCGATACTCAATTCTCGATACCCAACCCTACTAATATTGCTAATCACTAATCTGTGTGCGCATTTGGTTTAGAACCAAACAAGTTGACTCATGAAACCATTTGTTTATTATATCGCAATCGCATATCACAACCACAATATTGACCTTTAATAATCGCAATATGACATTTTCCCCAAATCGTCCAGCCCTAGATAAAATTATAAATCTTTACCCGGACAAGTGAAACATAAATTTACTTGCCCGAAGGACAAGTGCCTCAAAAAGTTAATGTCAAGCCCTGAAGAAACACTATGAAGAAACAGTTATTTCAACAAAAATACATCAAATGTGAAGTGTCACCCAGGGAATTGTGGGAATGTCAATTTATGGGTTTAAATTATTTCTGTCAGGACCACGATTGACATTTAGCATACTTAAGGATTGGCGGTGTGGTTCTGTTCTGGGCAGCCTAGCATAGATAAGGTAAGCAGAACAGAACCAACATCAATGTATAGCAGATATCATTACTGTCAATATTTTAATGTACAACATAATATGAAAATTTGGTCTGTTCAAATGGGAATCAGAACGGCAAATCGTGACTGACGAGAGGAGCTGGGGAGGGAGGAGGGTAATCAGCTCCTGAGAAACGTGACCTGTCAACTGACCCTACGCTTGATATTTGGCATTCTTGAAGATGTGTTTAAGAGAGACCGGGGTCTGGACTGTTAAATCCAGTTTTTACCTTGTGTGTTAAAAAGTTGATGTACTAATCCTCAACCACAAGCTTATTTAAAGCTTTGGGAAGAAACTTTCTGTTCTTACTGTTTTTGTTTGTGAGGTAGGAGTAGTTGACAGCAAGTGTGCATGTGTGCAGGAAGGAAGTGAAGCATGAGAGAGAGAACGGGTAAATGCTAACATTTGGTTTTTGAAGAAAAGTGGACATTGCAGTGAATGTTGTGAGACAGCTTGTGATTTTATTGCTCTTATTGTGGCCCTCTCTGAAGCACACGATGCAGTTAAATCTTCTCTATTTCTATTTTTACCTCTTTATTAATGCATGTCTTATCCATTTCAAGAAAGAACCGTCTTAAACGTGCATACATTCTGGTGTTTTCACAAGCTAATACATTCCGGATTAATAAAATGAAGTCCCACCCATTATTTTAAAGAATTGTTGATTGTGACTGTGTTGATTACAGGTTCTAAATCTGTTCATAGGTTAGCAGATTAGATCTGGTGGTCTTTTATGTGAATGATAGTCCTGTTACAGAAGTGTTCAAGATAGGCTGTGGTGATTGAGCCAGGGTTATAAAGGCGCGAGGTCGTGTTTTTTTATGACACGTGAACACATTGCCTCTCATCTCCTGACAGGCCTCTCAAAGTCTCACTCTCAAAGTCTCTTTCGCGTTCCTATTCACACGGGGTTTTGGCACATGTCTTATTGGTTTAATTCTCTGAAATCAACAGACAATTGATGCTCATGGTGTAAACAGCCTGTCATCCAGTTGTTTTTAAAGTCGTGATGAAACTAAAGTTGCACCAGATGTTTTCTTCCGGATTGTGACGTGCATTTGGGTGTTACGGATTATCCAAACTTGGAGGGGACTTGTTTCTGTGTATCGGTAATTGATTGATTCGATTGATGTGTGGGCATTGCTTTGAATTTAAGCAGACTAAAATCCTGCATACGTCACCAGAGATAAATTTGTAATTTTCTCTATTTACATTAAACAGTATAATTGACAAATTGGTCACAACAAGATCTAACATGCGTCTAGAAAATAGAAAAGGTGAATTTCCATTTCATGCTGACTTTTAATGATGTTGGCTTCAAGAGGGGGAAAAAACCCCTAATATCTTACTGTTTTGGACCAGAGAAGAATCTCCATGGTGATTGACGTCATTCGTCACCAGTTAATTGTCCTTTGCCCTTCCTGTACCTCAGGAAGTAGATGGCCAGCTGCTAAATAAATCATAATTCCTAATTTAGTCCATTCCCCTTATTCAATTTAAAGCTTAAACTGTGAAAAGAAATGCATGTAAATAATAACCCAAGGTTCCTTAAAACGAACCGGCACCAGATCTGCGGGCCCGTCCCTCGCGTGCTCCCGTGCAGTGTGGCGTGAGTTGGTTGCCTAGCAACATGCCTGAGTGTCCGCCGGTTTTGAGATCTTCAAATTGTCTGAAAATAAAGAATGAATGTGAGTGAGGGTGGATGCACAACATAATAGATACATGCACAATATATCAGTGATCATGTCTGTAGTAAGGCTGTAATTTGGAGAAGGAACCCATCCCATATCTTGTTGATGTCAGAGGTTGGAGTCAAAATGAACTCTACTGTATTTTTTTCTCTGTCAACTGGCAATATAGCTAATACTAATACAGTTTTTGGCCCAGTGTTTTTTCTGAGAAACTTCCCATTGGAATTGCTGATGTCTAGATTTCCTAACTTTTTTTCCCTTCTTAATCCCATTTAATAAGTTTGTTTTTCCCATTTTTTTCATTAAAATTCTACAGTAATTCTACAGTTTTATTGAAGGGGTAGGGGTAGGTTTTGTAACATATGATCTGTATTTGGTTATATCATTTCTCATGTCTCACTATGGCATTTTTTTTAGGGATGCACGATATATCGGCCACCATATGTTAATTTTCTATGCTATCGTTATCGGCCCGATAAGAAAATTAAAGCCAATTATATCCTTCAGCTGGGACTCTTCAGATGCGCACTTTTCACACATGGTTGCTTAACATATGATTGGAATTACTTAAAAAAAGCAGCAAAATACAGTTCAGTGCAAGTCTGTCATATCGGCTACATAAAATTATAATGAGAACATTATAATTGTGTGCTCGGGACATGGATTTTAATAGTCAGACTTTTGTTTTTGTAATCAGGCTCTCAAAAATTAAATAAAAATTTGGATTTTGATTTATTGGCCAATATATCGGTTATCGGCTTTCAGACATAAAGAATTATCGGTTCTCGATATCGGCCAATATTTCCATATCTGTGCGCATCCCTACTTTTTTTGCATGCTATAAGTTTACCTTACAAACATTCCAAGCATAAAACTAAAATGAATGTACTTAAGATCATTGCATGCCATCCACTAAGCTATTTTTAGCTTATAGGGCTTTTTTTGTAGTAGGACTGGCAGACTCTTCTTGGTAAACATGACTTGCTGTTTGTGCATTTACAAAATTGTCAGTTTTCTTATTCAGCAAATATCTTGTTAATAATTATGCATATATTTGTGCTGTATGTGGTTCTGCAGTTAATGATAATATTAATGGGAGATTTTGTTCATATTTCTGCACTAAACATTTCTCGTACTGCATTGTCACTACCTGATGTGAATCCAGTTGAGAACCATTGTTTACTGACACCAATCTGAGATTATATTCTGTATCGACATAAAGGAAATTACTTTCACTGAAATCTAGTAATTAACACGACAGAGAGAGAGGTGGAGGCCACTCCCATGCTCTGTATCCGCTGTAGAGGTAAAACTGGCCTGGCCATGAAGAACAAACTCAAAGAGAAATGGCTAAAAAGAGAGAAAGAAGCAGCAGTAGCAGCGGCGGTGACGGTAGCAGGAATGAAAAGCCTTTGTGTGCTTAATAACAGCGCTGGCGCTCAGCCAAGGACTCGGGGAGTGTGGGATTAGCCTGAACAATCAGGACTGCAGGATCAAAACAAGGAGGCAGGAATGACGAGGTCACTGAGCTGCCATCTGCGCTGCCGCAGTGAGGAGGAGGGGAACGAGGGAGGAGAGCGAGGGAGGACTGGCGGCACAGGATCTACAGGCCGAGACGATACTGACAGGCTCAATGCTCTAAAATACCAACTGCAGCTTTTAATGTGCATGAGTTCTGCACGTCCAAACAGCTCGGTAATGCGAGGAGTTAAAAGGATATACTTTTGGTAGATAACTGGGGACGCATCGATATATGAAAATGTTGGCCGAGAACCGATAATTCGTTATATTTCAATGTCGATTACCAATATATTAGCCGAGAACCGATAATACTTTATATTTCAATGTCGATTACCAATATATTAGCCGAGAACCGATAATTCGTTATATTTCAATGTCGATTACCAATATATTAGCCGAGAACCGATAATTCTTTATATTTCAATGTCGATTACCGATATATTGGCCTATAACCGATAATTCTTTATATTTCAATGTCGATTACCGATATATTGGCCTATAACCGATAATTCTTTATATTTCAATGTCGATTACCGATATATTGGCCGATAATTCTTTATATTTCAATGTCGATTACCGATATATTGGCCGATAATTCTTTATATTTCAATGTCGATTACCAATATATTGGCAGATAACCGATAATTCTTTATATTTTAATGTCGATTACCGATATATTGGCCTATAACCGACAATTCTTTATATTTTAATGTCGATTACCGATGTAATGGCTGATAAATCTACGAATTTGTGTGTTTTTTTAGAGACTAATTACAAAAAAGACAAAGTGTCACCTTTAAAAGCCATGGAATAATCACACATTTATAATGTTATCGTGATACTTTGATGTATCAGGAGTTAAAGGATGTACCTAGATAACTAATAATTAGTGCTGGGCAACGATTAATCGCGTCCAAAATAAAAGTTTGTGTTTACATAATATATGTGTGTGTGTGGTGTGTATAACTATTTTGTATATATAAATACACACTCATGCATGTATATATTTAAGAAATATTTGCATTTATATACTTTATATATGTTTATACAGGAATTCATCGACTGGCTTATATATAAATATAAATATTTGATATATTAACCCATTTTTCTTAAATATATACATGCATGTATGTGTATTTATATATACAAAATAGTTATACACGCTACACACAGATATTATTTAAACAAACTTCTATTTTGGATGTGATTAATCGCGATCCAAATCGCATCCAAAATAAAGGTTTATGTAATATATGCATGTACTGTTTATAATTATTTTGTGTATATAAATGCACACACATGCGTACATATTTAAGAAATGTTTGCATATATATATATATATATATATATATATATACAAAATAATTATAAACAGTACATGCATATATTACATAAACTTTTATTTTGAATGCGATTAATCGCGATTAATCGTATCCCAGCACTACTAATAATGTATTAATCAGTGGAATGGTCAAAATCCCTGATTTAGATACTTAGTCTGAAGCAAGGAGAAAATGTTCTGTTTTACTCTGCCCGTCATATTGTTTTGCGTGTTGATAAAATGTACAGATTTCAGATCCATGTAAAGGTCACGATTTGAAGTATGAATGTGTTTTCTTAGCGTGTGTGCGAGAGACGTACACTAGGCCTCACGAACAGGCAGCTTTGAGTGCACACGCTCATCTATGCAGCGTTGCAGTCGCCTTTGTGTGTGTTTGCTATAGAGAGGCTCTTTTATCACATAGCTGAAAAGCTCTTTGAAATCAGTGGCCTTCAGCGCTGACGTGCACAGAAGACATCCCACTCCTTTCCTATCGTTCTGTCACATTTATTTCGATTTCTTGCTCTGCACACTTTTCCGTTGTAAATTTTAAGAAAGGACTGCATTTCTCGTTTTGTTTTTCTGTTCAGTCTAATGTTTTACATAGTATGCATTTTAGTAAATACTCAGATGCCGTGAGCAGTGGAATAACTAGTCTTGATGCTTGTTTCAAGTTTTGAAATATTACTTTACTGCAGACAGGCCTTTTCATCTTTCAACCATGTGGGCTTATATTTATCTGCAGTGCAACCGTATATTGTTTGGAAGGATCATTTTTTTCTATTAATGCACACCTGCATCTTTATTAAGCAGCATCTTTGTGCATGTTGTTCTTGCTTTGCTGCACAGTTTCATTTGTGAAAGGAAATTAAATGAAATGTTTGGAGAAGTCTTGCATACGTCTTTTAGACAGAAAGTTGTCAAATTTTGATTGCTTATGAGATCAAAAGAATTGAGCTGGTAAGTCCCGCCCCTTCCGCTAACCCCGCTGGACCTCTAGGTTGAAAAATCGTCAATACAAGTGAATGAGAGAACATAATTATTTTCTAATCCCGTTTGAATTTTGCAATGAATGTAACATATGTTGTCTGTGAATTTTTTATATAATGTTTCGTGTAAAGAATGCTACAATTTAGCGGGTAGAATTTTCATACGGTTAGACTTTGTGTAAGAGCACTTTGTGGACAACTCTTTCGACGTGTTTGAGATACATTACCCCCACTAGCACACGGATCCCGCTAAACATGCCTGTGTCTTTCGTGCACTTCACCACCTTCTTTCAGGGAGAGGACAAACTAGTTCAGCGTGGTGAAAACCGTGATTTGTGGAGGGAAAATGTGTTATGCGGCGACGTGTAGTCTTTCTCGTTATGTTTATTCCACAACTGCTAGCCAAAGAATCATACAATATACTGTCAAACTCGTTACATGAGAAATTATATAAAAAATTCACAGACAACATATGTCACATTCATGGACACAATTCAAACGGGATCAGAAAATAATTATTTTCTCTCATTCACTTGCATTGACACTTTTTCAACCTAGAGGTCCTCTTGGAGTTTTACGGATGGGCGGGACTTACCAGCTCTATAAACGTATACATGTAATTCACAATAAGATCTTTAACATGCATTCACAAACGGATCCCCTAGAGCAGTCATGCAAAGTCCCAACCCTGCTCCAACACTTCAAATAGCCTAAGGCCGGATTCACATATATAGCACGTAAAAATGCATAGAAAACGCTGGGCGCGCCGCATTCTCCGTTTTCAAAAGTGCTCCGGTTGGTTCTTGTCACGTGACCTGCTGTGCGCGTATGGTGCGCTTGCGGCATCCTGAAAAGTTGATGTTTTTATCTTGATGCGGCGAGGATGTGCACATCGCACCACGACCGCATCGCTTCCATTACGAGCGCACATGCCGCGCGCCTACATTTGAAATAACGAACTTGAGACTAGGGTTGGGTATCGAGAATCGAGTATCGATTGGAACCGGAATTCAAATTTCAATTCCTAGTTTCAATATTCACAGTCTGCCGAGCGGAAGAAGAAACCACTGAACAACACCAACGAAGAAGTGTCTACCGGAAGTGTTGGCATAACCGCGCGAGTTGAACATGAGTACCTTAACGAAATCTTGGCAAAATGCAAAATTTGTGACAAAAGGAGTATTTCCTTCAGAAAGGAGTATTTCCTTCAGAAAGGCCGTTGGTTAGCAAGGTTAGCTAAACTTTTTTGACCCTGCCTCTTAAAAGAATCGAAATCGAGAATCGTTAGGAATCGGAATCGGAATCAGAATCGTTCAAATTCAAACGATACCCAACCCTACTAAGTAATTAGTTACTGTAATTTAATTACTTTTCCATTGAAAATGTAAAGTAAGGGATTACTCTTAATGTATCTGTAATTTAATTACAGTTACTTCTGATGTAATTGAGGTAAATAAATACTGTGTATAGATCAATCCGATTTCACAGCGATTCGTATGAGGTGTCTAAATTGTACAACTGCACTCTGTAAATTTGTATGAATTATTGTAAAATATGTATGAAAAAGTGTGAAATTTCATGAGATCAGACATAAAACAATAGTGGGTTTAACATCAAAATGTATTGTCTGTTAAGTATGTTTTTATAATGTAACCTTCTTCACCGTGGTCAGTTTAATAAATAATAATAAAAATAAATAAAAATAATTCATGCAATTTTATAGTATTTATTTCAAAGAATGAAAACAAATTCATGTCTATCCTTGTATTATTCAGCTGGTTGAGATTGATATGGGATTTTGAAAGTAATTAGTAATTAAATTAAGTAATTAAATACTTTTTAAAAAAGAGTAATTAGCACAGTAATCTAATTACATTGTTGAAGAGGTAATTAGTAACTAGTAATTAATTACTTTTTTAGAGTAACTTACCCAACACTGTATGTGAACAGGCCCTACTATTGAAGAACTTGATTAGCTTGTGTTTAATTAGGGTTGATTCCCAAATCATCTGCACTACTAGACTCACACTAAAGAAGTGACCTCGTGTCTAGGGAATCCAGAATATCAGGATATTGTGTTTGCTAGTTTTGATCACTTTTCTGAAAATTCTGTTTCTGGGTTTAAAAAATGCAGGTTACAAACTCATTTGCTACTTCGCACAAAGTCAGCTACAAATCGCTTCTGAATGTTGCGTTCATAGATCAGTGTTATTCAAATGTTGTTCTCCATGTGATCAGGACATTTTTCACCGGGCCTATTTGATCCCCAGTCTTAATTAAAAATGCATCCCAGTGGATGTGTGCTGCAGATGGGCTGAGGCTGCTGGATGATGTAATGTGTAACACAATATGCTTCGCTTTGTGTGGACGCTCTGTGCATTAGGGCTCTATAGCCCTGCCTGCTGTATTTATCATCAATAATGCACAACGTCTGCAACGCACACACATAAGCGCCATTCTCTCTGTCCATTCACTGTGGGCCACTTCAGCCATCATCCATACTATATATTGAATTTCATATCCAGAATGGCCCACCGCTCCCTGCTGGAATCAGCCTGATACGAAGCATGTTGAATGTCGTCTGGTCTTGTAGGTTGAATGAGGACTCTGTTGGTCATATAGTAAGTGGGGGCAGTGCTGATTGAGCGTAATGAGTCTTGTTGAGTCCCTCTGGGATGAAGCTTTGCAGACGGAGCTGAAGTAGATGGTGTGCTGTTGTTTGTTGTTTGCTTTAAGAGCAGCTCTGATTGAAAGCAGACATCCCGAGTCTGTGGCATAACACTGCTCAGAAAACACAGGCCAGAATTACCCTCACCTCTGATGCTGACACTCGCTGATAAGGCTGATGTTGTTCAGGATGTGGATTGATGCCTAGTGGACTCGTTGGTGATTTAGTGCAATTAGCAGGATTGTTACAAAGTTTACAAATAATCAATGGGATGAATCAAATAATAGGTTGTTCGAAAGCTTTCCCGTGTGCAACCAAACAAGGGCCATGCCATATACCAAAATGCTAATTTTAATGTAATATATTGGTTGCTTTCTGGTCTAAATGAAAAAAAGCACACCCATGATTCACGTTGTAGCACATTTCTAAACAACCTGCACAATTTTATTATTCATATCTGGGTCACAAACAGTACGGGGCGAGAGTTTATTACTTTTAGTACTTTGGATTTTTACTTTGTATGCATTTATGCAAATTTTATGTGTCTTCTTTTTACATTTTATCATCTAACAGTTTCATCTTTTCAAATACTATTTTAAGATCAAAATCTCCAGCAAATCAAATTATTGTGTAGAATTTCTCATATTGTTTTTAGTGTTTATTTTATTTAATTAGACAAATTGTATCCTGTTTTATTAGGGATGCGCGAAATATCGGCTGATATCGGTTCATTTTTAATTTTATCGGTTCATTTTTATTGTTATCGTTATCGGCCCACTTGTTATCGAAAGTCTGGCTGATATATTAAAGCCGATAAATATTGTATTATTTCCTTCAGCTGAGACGCTTCATATGCAGTTTAAGATGATGGTTTTTGAGTTGCTTTAAATATGATTGAAATCACTTTGAAAAAGGAAAATACAGTAAAATTCAACATGAGCAGCATCATATCGGCTACATTAAATATAACGAGAAAATCATAATTGTGTGTTTGGGACTTTGCTTTTAATGGTGGGACTTTATCAAAAAACTTTTCTTTATCAGAAATTATCAAAAAAACTCTCAAAAATGATATAAAAATTGGGATTTTAGATTTATCGGCCAATATATCGGTTATCGGCTTTCAAAAAAAAAAAAAAAGATTTCTCGGTTATCGGTATCAGCCAAAATGTTCATATCGGTGCGTCCCGATTCCCTACTATTTATCTAACATGAAAACACTTGTGGGTATAGGACCAAATTTTAATACCTGTACACGTCTAGCTTTTTAATATTTTAAAAGACCACTAAAAAATATAAAAACCTTTTATTTGCAACCTCAGTTTTACAGAAAGTAGAAATGTATCTTCCTTGTTTGAAGGGAATTGCCCCTAATTTTAATAGACATTAGGCAGAAAAAAAGGGTATGAAGACAGAACAGAGACTGGCGTGAATAGAGCTAATTACTCTGGTCTATAGCACACCTGAGGCCGAGCGGGGTGTAAGCAGGTTTGTCTGAAGCCCATCGACGCTGCACTGTGGCGAGTTGTTACTCATGCTGGGTTTATTTATCGCTCACCTCTCGCTTAATCAATGCTCTGCTTTTCTGTTTTCCATTCTTTCTGCTCCTACAATAAAAGGTTGAACCATTAAGAACACTTTCCTTTTCACATACTTCCCTTTGGTCTAACTAACGCTCCTTGGGCTCTGTGATTGGAGAACGTTTGGCTGCACTGACAGTAAGCCCTCGTGCCATTGGCTGATGGTCTGTGGCACAGTCAGAAATATGAAAACTTGTTTTTGTCTGTGTTAATCATAGACTAGTGATGGGACGATTACCGTTTTCACGATAAACCATGATAAAATGTACTGACGGTTAGTATTATTGTTATTTTGTAATGTAATGATTTTCCAGCATCAGTTCTTTTTGAATACTTTCATCTCATTTGAAAAAAAAAAAAAACGTGATAATATTGACAATCGCGATAATTTTGGACACTATAATCGTGATATGAAATGTTCATACCGTCCCATCCCTATCATAGACTGTAAAAAAAAAAATGAACGAAGTGTCCGTGACGTCACCCGTGGTTGCATTTTTGAAGCCTAAAGTGGGCGGAGCCAGCATCGCCATCTTTGCAGCACGTCAATCCCGGATAACCGAAAATTAGCAATGAGACGGATTAGCTGAGGTGACGCTAACAGACAGCAGACAAACGGCTAGTGATATCAGCGGCAATCCACCTGTCACTCAAATGGCCACGCCCTTAATTATGCAGAACTTTAAGGCTTAGTATAATTTAAATGGATGAGTTATAAAAAAATGCACCCTATCACAGTCGTCATGAAGGGCAAAATTAGTCACATAGACCAAAATAACTATTCGGACCAGGCTGGAAACGTATTTTAACACACGGGTTTACGGTATTGACTCTTTTAGAGCCTGTCTCTAGTGGCCAGTCGATGAATTGCAGTTTAAGTCACTTCCGTCTTGGTTTTATTGAGACATATGTTGAATAGAAACAGTCTGTCTTTTCCTCTTTTGGTTTCTGCCTGAAATTGCGTTCTCTGTTCTCCCTTTATAAGCCGCTGCTCTCGTCTTATATGTAGAATGTGAAAACAGCTTCGTTGTATTGGAAAGGAAAAAGGGTGGGTGTGATTAGGAAACCAGATCCAGGCCTCTGCTTCAAAGGGAGCTGAAGACCTCTGCAGAGCCTATTGATTAAAGGAGGAATGTATTTGCCCTCGCGCTGCATAAGAAACACTTCGGCACTTTAGACCGAAAGCTAGCCTCACGTTAATGAACACAGAATGGTGCTTCACATACCAACTCAAATGTTTTAAGCATTTTAAATTGGCACTGTTGTGTTTGAATGGCATCCATGTTGTATATAGAGAGAGACACTTTTTTTGTCGTTTAAATCTTGACCCATAATTGATTAAAAAAGCATGAATATATTTTCATATCTTTTCAAAAGAATCTCGTATAAAATTATGAATATCTAATAGTGGTGTAACAATATATCGCAATACAAAAATGCAACACTATGGATTGTGTATAGTTCACCCAAAATAAATGCATGAAAAAATGTTTACCGAGTTTTAGTGTCGGAACTACATTAAACTACTATATAATGTTGAATTTAATGTATAATATAATAAAGAATTTAATTTATAAAAAATTATAAAAAAATATAATATTCTGGTGTCTCTATTGTCCTGTGCTTTGAGTTTCAGCACCAAGTCCAAGAATATTCATTTACACACGCAATGCAATTCCAAATTTAGCATTTTAATTTACAGTTAACCTTTTATCATGTCTTGGAGTGTCACAATAATATTGTATCGTGAGGTCAGTATCGTATCATTACACCCCTAATATTAAACAATGTTAATAAAGAGCTTTTTCTGGTATGCCGTATCTCATGCAGTAGTAGGTCAATCCATGCATAATGCACTCATAGCACTGCAAAAACAGTACGAGTGGTTTGCTGCCTTGCTTTTACGTGCTCACTGTCTATGGATGCGAGTTTACCAGCTTTCTGTGGAGTTTGTGTGAGCTGCAGATGTATTTATTCTTTGATTTGATTTGCTGTGTGTGAGTAGAGGACCCTGTCATTTAAAGACGACTCTGTAATGGCCACTTCTACACTTCCTTCGCCTCGCAGATTGCAATGTTGTTTACTAGTTGGTTCTCGCTCTCTTCTTGCTTGTGTTTTCTTCTTGCTGAGAAAGGTACAGAATCTGACTTGGGTAAATAATTAAATATGCAGAAGCCTCAGCCTCTCTTCCAAACACTGCCTATGTAGGTCACCATGACTCATTTTTTTACGCTTCACATACCCACAGATTTCTGCACTCAGCGGCGGCTCAAATTTAAGAAGAAAAAAGAGCACGTTCAAATGATGTTTTCATAAATTGCTTTTGATATTGATAGTTTGCCATATTTAATATGGTGTGATTCTTACTTGCCTTTGCATGCATGTGTATAAAGTTTAGATGCAAAGCTTTTTGGCGCTGATTTCACAATGACTGTCCCTGATGACTTCACTATTAAACCCAAACCTCATCCACATCCATTAAACATGACGTCACCCTTCCAATGCATTTCAATCGCTTTCTGATGAGTGGAGGTGCATGGAAGATATTATTTGTGCAGAATTGGACTGAAAAGAGCAATTTTATTTGGCCTTAGGTGGTCAAAATCGGATCAAATAAAATCACCCGATTTGCTGCATGAATAGTTTTAAAGATGTACATTAATATTGATACTTTGAACATTATTTTCAAAGTTTATGGTGTTAAAACGTAACTTGTTTAGATGAGCGTCCACAACACTAGATTTATTTGTGCATAAAATAATTAAGCATGTGATGGTTTGCAGAAATTGATTCGAGTATACATTAAATATTATAAAACGTTATTACGAAATTGCACTGCATTATATTAAAAAGGTTTACCCTGCATCATCTGCTTGGAAATAAATCTTTACATGTCTTTAAATCGTTTCGGAGTCAGCATGATTTCTCTGAATAAGTCGTAAATCGTGTATATTATTCCCTGTTGTTCATTTCACGCCACAGGTCAGCTCAAATTATATGGCTTTTTACTAGCATGCCGGTTTGCATATGAAATGTTATTTGTAAATATCTTTAAGCTAATTATCCATTTAACCAACGTTTAGGTTGTTATCTTTACTGCTTCTTCTAATTACGTGCTGTTAACAAACACTTATTCACAGTTACTGTATGAATAATATCATATAACGCAACATAATTACTAGGGCTGGGTATTGACACAAATTTCACAATTCGATTCGATTTCGATTCAATATTGATTATTTTGGATATCAGTTCCAATAAATGGCCATTTTTCTCAAGGAAATCAAATCTCTTAACTAATGCTGTAAACTATGGGAGTCTAGTTGTAGCCTATAGGCTTCATTAGCCTAATATGGAAGTAATAATTAACTGTTTTGTAGCTATACAAACACTTAAATTACACTTTTATTTATTTTTATAATAAGAAGATTATATGAAATATAAACATTTAAATGGTGTCCGTCATATTTATGAATTAAAAGCATTTGGTTAACAGAAAAAACAGTATTTTCCAACATCCTACATGTTCTGTGTCCTGTATTGATCGGTCCACCTAAAACCATTTTTGGTAAAAAAAAAAAAAAATAGTGGATGTGAGAAACACTAATGTCTTGGACTTCCTACAAGTACATCTTTTACCACATTTTTGGCACTATGGTGCTCGTCAGATGTTTGCAATTAAATGCTGTGCTGATCAACACCAAAATCTACTCAAACACCATTAACAAACTAACAGCATGATGTTCCTCATGAGGAATGTTGTTACAAATTTGTGTTGCCCTTAGATGCCCCAAAGCTATGACTTTTAAAGGCTAAATCCTGTTTGCTAAGTACATTTCTCTATGGTAATAGTTTAACAACAGCTCAGCATATTGGCAGTTTTTGAACTGCTTATAAAATGTGTTCCTAATGAGATGTTGTGTAAAGCCAGGACTGATACTGAAAGCAAATTATTATTTTATTGCACAATATGTACCATATCAATTTTGGCCAATATTAAATTTTTTATTAAGAAAATAGATAAATAAATAAAACCTACCATTGATGATACTGGA
Source organism: Pimephales promelas (assembly GCF_016745375.1). The sequence goes on from NW_024121399.1 coordinate 5,790,906, forward strand.
TGTTTTAATTGTGCATGCTTATTTGACCATTTTTACATATTCAATCTTTTTTTTTTCACAATATCAAGCATGGGGTGATTTTCTGTTTGGCCGATGTGTTGGACTTTTATTTTGACGGCATGCCAAATCTTTGAATATCTAATAAACAATTAATTTTGCAAACCTTTCATACATAATCGAATTCATGTGAGAACTTCTGAAGTATGCATAATAAAACATGTGAAACGTCAGTCTGTGTGAATTTAATGCGAACAGGAGATTTCAGCTTAAAGGGATAGTTCACCCCAAAATGTAAACTTTGTCAGTATTTATTCACCCTCATGTAAGACATTCGTTCATCTTCAGGACACAAATTAAGATATTTTTGATTAAATCTGACAGCTGGATCACTGGATCAAAACTTGCCGGGCCAGAAAAGTTATTAAAGACATCGTTTAAATTGTCCGAGTGACTAAAGTGGCTCAACCTTAAGTTTATCAAGCAACGAGAATACGTTTTGTGCGCACAAAAATAATGACTTTATTCAACTATTCATCTCCTCCTCTGTGGGCCTCAAGATTTCACGTAGTGTAACAACTGGGTTGTACGTAGAAACTTAAAAGACCGTTATCTTTGTGTCTCTGAAACATCTGTCGCGTTGTTTAACGTTTTCAACTAAAAGAAAAATAACATTGTAAGCTTGTTGTGTTCAGAAATGGTGACTCAAATTTTTAAGTTTAAAAAATAAACTTTCTCGTTAAACATAATTTAAATAAATGAATATTGGCTTTTTATAAGCCTGATTATTCAAATACAGTATTTTTGAAAAAAGCCCATCCCTAATTTGTACAAATTGCTCTGAATTTTGCACACGCAAGTTGAAAGGCCTTTGGTTATAGATAATAAGTTACATCTGCAACATTCATCAAGTTCATGAATAATTGTGCATGCACGTGTTAATCATTTAGAGACTAAACTCATCCCATACAAATGAAGTATATCTGCTTTATACCGGCCGACCTGCTCTCTAAAATATTGGCATTGGTCAAACCACTCTCAGTGAGCTGTAAAAATGATGCCGAGTAAACTAATGTCTGAAATTATCTAATTCCAGACTTTTAAAAAAGCAAATTGATACCAATAAGGTCACTGTTGTCCAGGACTGTTTAAAATGCTGTGTAAGTGTTTTGATTCCCAACGAGGTGAATTTTGCAGGGCTGATTGGTTCCAGTGTGGGAAGCAAAGCTCAGTTCTTTCTCCACACACATGACTGAAGATCTACATATGAAAGAGCCCTTCTGCTCATGAACAGAGACGCCCTGACTCTGCTATTGTCCCCTAAAACTCCACGGGCCCCTCAATGCCCTCTCTCTGTTATGCAATCCTGTGCTCGGTGTATGGGGAATGCATGTGCGTGCTTGTTTTTAAGAGGCAAGCTGGTCAAAGAGGCCGGTTTGGGGGAACGCGGAGTGGGCGACTGCTGTCAGATGCAGGAATTAGGGAGACGGTTGAAGAAATGCTAACTGTGACCTAGTTTGGAGAATGCTTACAAGCATGTCAGGCGCGTGAGAAAGAGTCGTCGTGTTTGTCAGTGTGAGGGTTTTTGATGAGTCACTTTAGCTCACAGAAATGGGGCAATTAGAAGACAGACGATTATATACCCTTTCACCACTAATACTCAACATTACAACCTCTCTCCAGGATGGAAAGGATCCATTTGGATGTAAGGTTATCGTGAGTTAGCACACACAACGCAGTCATCTTTCTTCGGTAACACTTTACAATAATGTTCATTATTTAGTGTATTAACTAACAAGAACCATGAGCAATACATTTGTATTTATAAATACAGTATTTATAAATCGTAGTTAACCCTAAAACCGTATTCTGGACAAATGTGGGCAAAATAGTTTAGATTTATTTTTAAAAAATACTTCCCCTGATCTGAGCGGTGCAAGACTTGGCTACTTTTCCTAAGTTTGCCTCCTGAACACACACAATTTTTATTTTTTATTTTTTTGACTCAATTCTACAATATTAAAAATGAGTGAAAAAAAACTTGTATTTGGGTCAAAAATGGGCACCAATAGAAATGAATACATTCTAAAATAAGACACCAAAATCACTTCATCTTTAGGTTTTAGCTCTAAGAACTTGTTGGAATGATATTTTAATGTAGTTAAAAAAAATAAAAAAATAAAACATAAAAATAAGAATAATTTACATAGAAAATATGGTACTTTTTAAAGTAAATAAATTCAAAAATACCCTCAAAATAAAAAAAAACACACCATAAATGGATAGACAACTTTATCGAAGACAAGTGATAACATTTATAATAAATAAAAATTAGGATCACACCTGAGTCCTCTGTGCCCACATTTGTCCACAATTACAGGATTAAGGACTATAAACTGAATATGGTTTGAGCGCTACTAAACAACCTTTGATTAGTATGATATTTATAGTTTAGTGGATATTAATTGCTTACAACTTAATATTGTTCATGTTAACTAAGGTAACATTAGTTAACTACCTTAGTTAACAAGAAATAAGAATGAACATCTTCAGCATTTATTAATCTTACATAGTTTCAACGTTTACTAATACGTTATTAAAATCATTACTAACATAACAATGAACAGCATTAACAATGATTAATAAATACGTATTGCTCATGGTTAGTTCTTGTTAGTTATACATATACTGATGTTAACTAATGAACCGTATTGTGAAGTGTTACCCTTTCTTCACTCCCAAAGCTCAGTGTGTCCATGAGAATACAGACTCGTGGTTTCCGTGTCCCTGCTGTTCCTTCTGTAAGACCAAGGGTTTGCTTTACACCACCCGGCCTTTCGCAAGTACACCAACGCGTGCAATCTGGCCTGGTAGAGAAGCGCTTCGGCTGTCCCTCTGGCTCCTTCATTATTCTGTCGTCAGGCGCACCTGATGGTGATGCCGAGCTGTCCATCTAATCGATATCAAATAGCATGCATTTGATACCAGCCTTTCCTAGCGCTCACTGACCCAGTCAGAAACGTTGCAAACCGGTATTAGCTCTGTCAAATAAAAAGCCGAATTTCGAACATTCGTTGAATTACAAATAAACAAAAAAAAGTTCATATTCAAGTGCAAAAAAAAACGTGCATTTGATTATTTTTTTGTGTATAGGATAATGACGTAACTGACGTGTTTTTTTTTTTTTTTAGCTTATGCAGTATATAGCGCCGATATCAGTTTTCCCTTTTGCTTTGCGTTACGTTGCATTACGCTGTGTTGAAGCGCGTTTTCTCAGGTTACTGATGCACTTACTCAGTTTTATGCTTAATTTAACCTAATTTTCTTGCATGCACATTAAAGGTACACTATGTAACTTTTTTTGTTCGACATTAGCAAAATTGACAATACATCATCAATCAGTCTATCAAAATGTGTTTTTGTGTTCTCCTGATTCACTATTTAAGCAAGTGTTTATATTTTAGACCTAGTGGATGGATTTTGTTGACATGCTTGCGAACAGGACGCGACATAAGAGCTCGTAATAAAACAAGAATCAACGTCGGCTCGGCTTTTCAGAGATGGCAAGAACTGAGGCGTTTGAAATGTTGTAAAGCGATGCGGATATGGCGTTTTTATGACTCAATAGTGGAGTAGTTTATTTTATTGAACAGATAAATGAGCATATGTAGCTCTTTAACAGAGTTCATTATAAAGCAAACAATGTTCTTCCGCAAAATGCGTGCAGTTTAGTTTAACCACTAGAGGGCCAAAAGTTACATAGTGCACCTTTAAGTTTAAAATGAATACTTGATTTGGTTGATTTTTGCTAATTCCGCTCGCTTGCGCCCTCTTGTGGCCACAGGAGACAATACAGTACTTTTTCCCTCTAGCATTAGATTTAAATAATGCTTTCAGATTTAAATTATAATTTAAAAAAATCATATATTAAAGAAATAAATTCGAATTTAGCTTTTCAGCCATTTTGACCGCCCTATAGTACCTTGTACACATGGCCCTAAAAACAACTCTCTTATTTGGCTTTTGTGCTCCCTCTTGGTCTAGAAATGTTTTATAGCTGTAAGTTTTTCCAGCGAGTGTGTGCTGTTTGCAATGGGCCGTCTAAAGGAAATTCCAAACCGAGAGGGAGAATCTTGCTGCGTAAGGCCTTTTCTGCCTGGCGTAAAGTGTGGTCTCGCAGCCAACAGGGGAAATGCGTATGGATTAGAGAGCTGGTCAGTCAGCCCTGAACAGAGGCTTATTTGAGCTGGCCTCGGTTGCGATGGGGCTTTTTAACCTTAATTGCCGGAGGCCTTGTTCACACATGCGTTTTTGTTTGAAAACACATCTTTTTCTCTCCGTTTTGGCCTTCCATCCAAATTGACAGTAGGGCTGTCAACTTTAGTCGTTTAGTCGACTAATCGGTCGATGCCGTCTTGGTCGACTGACATTCTTATTGGTCGACCAGTTGCATTTTTTTTTTTTTACCAATAGAAAGAATTTTTCAATGATTTAGTCCTTGATATTTATTCCTTTATAAGCAGTTATTTATTACTGTATTCTAAATATGATTAGCCTATGTTTTGTCCCCAACTTTAAAATGCTTTAATTTAGGCTATTTTTGTAACTGCGCCACAGTTTAGCGCACACACATAATACACTCGGGAACCGTACGTGTGGCTGGCTGCGCTGCTGCTTGCTTTCGGTAAGGGATGCTGTATTCATTCAGTTAGAACGCTGCTTGTTTTGGCTTTAGTCGACAAAATGTCCAGGAAATCTAAATCTTTTGTCTCGCTGCATTTTAAAACAAAGACAACAAGACTGTGGAGGGAGGCGATCGCGATGTTCCATTATGAGCGCGCAAGTCGCGCGCCTACATTTGAAATCGAACTTGAGCGCGCAAAAGACGTGAGCAGCCTTTTAACGGCTATATCATGCTGACTCAATAGATTGTGTTTTCTTAATGTTTTCGTTTTTATTTGTACACTTGACGCATTTGAAAATAGCCTAAATAATGCAACAAAACGAAAATAAACCTATACGCGGTCCTACAGCCTATTATTAGGATTGTTTTTAAGTTATTTGGGTTCTTTGTGTGTTGTTTTAAACGCCTTGATCGTCAGGACGAAAGTTAACCCATAGCTTTGAAAGTAAAGAAGAATATAAAGCCTGTATAAACGAGAGCTTTTGTTGGGATTTTTCATTATGTGGTCAGGTGCGCGATTGTGACTGTTACTATAGACCTAGGACAGAGCTCTTCACTTTTTGCAGTTAAAAAATCACTTAATTTTCAAAGAATTGTGTTATTATTATAGTTTTATTTATTTGTGATGTTTTTTCGTTGTTGTTTTATAAATGCTCAATGACAATTGTTTAAAAAATGTTTAATCAAAACATCACGTTTTTTTTTTTTTTTTTTTTTTCTTTAATCGACTAATCGTTGCCATGACTCGACTTTGGTCGACTAAGGATTTATTTGGTTGAATACAGCCCTAATTGACAGGGTGTTTTTACCAATGAAAACAACGCTTTAAGTGGATCAATTTGAGAATGCCGTGTTCGCGTTGTGGACTGTGAACCCGAAGGTATTTAAAAAAAACCCGATAGCGTAAGTTTAGTCGTGATGCATATTGTACCAATAGATATTCATGTTTATATTGTGCGATTCATATCACAGTCCTGCAAAGATGACAGAATTCACACACATTTGTTGTCCTCCGTTTAGGGCCCTATGAAATCCGTTTTAATTTTTGGGAATTAGTTGGGGTTTTTTTTACCCTTGATTGTTATTTTAGTCGTAAAAAGAGTGTGCTTTTAAAGTTAATGATTAAAGTGTACTGAACCGCTTTCTATTCATTCCTCGAAAATATACAGTAAAATCCTTTTTTATGACTGGATTTCGTCAGCATTTTAGGGGGGGCGGGGGGTCATTTTGGGGGGCGGGCCGCCTCCCTAAAACAATGGTAGGGGAAACACTGGACTGAACACCGGTAACACAGACTACCGTAGCAAGCCTATCAGTTAGCATGTCAATTCTTGTCCTATTTCGGTTAAATGTCATAGTTTGTGTTCAGGTGGATAGTGTGTGTGTGTTATGCAAACCTGCTACGTTTGATTCACTTTAGTAGGACCCTATGATATCGGCAGAAAACTCATTCAATCGCTGAAATCAGTCTTAAAAATGGATTAATGGATAATCTTGAATTCAAATATATGAATTTATATGGCAATGTCTCATTTGCTGTGCAGCTCTGTATTGAAGCATGCTATTTGATGATAATGTTTTGAATATATTTTGATTTCAAGATATGGTTAATTTCTAATATGAATCTGTGTGAAGTTGTAATTGCCACTGTTTCTCTAGTCCAAACTATTCATGTTCCTATTGCTTTGCATCCCTAACTTTCATGACACTAACACTGACTAGTTCTCCAGGATGCCCAATATATTGGTAATAATCTTATTTTTTAACATTATCCATATCAATCTGAATGGGATGGGACGTATAGTAATATGCAGATAATTTCAGATAAAACCCCTTTCGTCTTTGGCAGGTTTCGGAAGTACCGTTATCCATCTGCATATCCATATCCATCTGTTCAACACATTAATATTTAGAAATTCATTGCAATATGAATAATATCAGCCATAACAAAGACAATGAAACAAAAAATCTGGATATGCCTTAGCTTAAAATAGTTTTCCCTTTAGTTTTTCCCATACGGATTTGAGTTATATAGTTATATTTGTAAACTACAGTTTTTCCAATAAAATATTCTGCTGTTTAACACAATTATTTCAAATAATGCACACGGATCTCTTCAATATTAACGAATTAACATTAGAGCCAGGCCGATATATCGGCAGACCGATATTATCGGCCGATATTAGGCATTTCCCAAGCTATCGGTATCGGTAGTTATAATGGCCGATAAATGAATATTTCAAAAATTAAATACAAACGGACGAAACGCGCTTGAACCTTGTCATGAGTGTTGGAGTTGTATAGTTTGTCCACCAGAGGGCACTCTACACCGTTCCTGTTGGCAACACTCGTTGAGTTGGTCACGAGACATACATTGCTTGAATAACAATTAAAAGAACATCCCCATCAGTTCTCCTAACTCAAATAAGCATGACAAAATTTGTGACTATCATGTCCAGTTTAAAATAAATAAATAAATAAATAAATAAAATATCGGCCGGATTTTAAAACCCAAAAATATTTGTATCGGCCTTTAAAATCGTTTATCGGTCGGACTCTAGATGACATCCTAGTAGCTCATAGTAGGTCTGTATTTTCTCTCCATAACATTGAATGTGACATTCTCCACATTAACACACGGTAATGGAAGCTTTGGTGTGTAAAGGTCCCCATAATAAGCAGATTGTTTTAGCATTACTTGTGCATAACCTGAATAAACGTTTCTCCTGGACACGGATCAACAGCTGAACACCACAACACACACACACAGAAGTTCTTGGCTTTAGTCAAATCTAAACGGCAGGACCGCATCTAGTTTCCAGGTCCTCGAGCCACATCACAGAGGCTGATTGGGTTGAGTCATTGTGTTAACTTGCTGTAACTTAAAGAGGGTGACGAAGTCTTAGTGGAGCCTGTAGGAAGCACTCGGGCCTTTCTTCATATGCAGAGAGAGACCCAGTATAGGGCTTTTATAGCACCCGTTTGGTGATGTTTACGCTACGCTCTGCACCGCACTGCACTCTGGGAAAACACCCATGAACCCAAGCTGCATGATTTGAACATGTCACCTGAGCCTTTGCCATAATTTATCTTGACGTCCTTTCTCGGAGTATGTTTACTCCAATTCATAAACTAGCTAGTTGCAAAGATTGCATGGATCCAATGCTTAACATAAACAAGCAACATCTTAATTGTTGTCCTTAGGGCTGTCAATCTTCCTCTATAATACTATTCGAATTCCATTCCTTATTTTATGTAATATTCGAATAATATTTGAATATTAAATGCTCAAATTCGTCAATCGTCAATGCCACTATATAGCCTGTGGTGGTTGTTGCACGTTCGGCCCACTAGAGGGACATCTAACAACTGGTCACTTCGGAAGTATATATTTATTTTTAAATATATATAAAAGCAATATTTGAATAGTAACTTTAGCATTCGAATAGTATTGATTTTTTTTTTAATATTCGAATTATATTCGAATTTTGGAATTCGTTCCAACAGCACTAGTTGTCCTAACCGTCAATCACACTCACTAGCCCCGCCCACAGTAGAATCTGATTGGTTCAAAACTCCTCTTGTATATTTATTAAGCATCAAATATTTTCTTTTCATTTATAATTTTCAGCTTTCACAACTATGGCAGTAATAGTGCTCAGTAATAAACAGCTCAATTTAATACGTTTGTTATATTTTAGAAACTTATTTAATAATAGTGACTGTTTGTATCGTTCCCTAATCCCGAGTTCACGCTGCACGATTGTAGGCCCGATTTTCACTCACGGGGAGGAGTTATAAACCAGAATAACAGTATTTTAATAGATATATAAACGAAACACAAATATTATAAAATTTGCCTCCAACTCTCTTTGCCGGACACACAATCCTTTTTTTTCTCCTCGTCAGCACACATACAGTTTGGATCGCAAGCTTTTTTAATAACAACTCCAGTCTCGCGCGAGAACTTGCGTGATCTTGCGTTATTTCCTTATGGTAGTGAAACCTAGTTTGAGGACCAGACAGAGTTGTCTGCGATCGGAAAGAACAGTGACCTGACGAGTTATGAGAATCGGCATAACCTGAGCCTCTCGACTACATTTGTTTTACCTTTAGGAATAGGCTAGTATTACAAAAGCCTCGGGTTGTTTTGAACCCCTCCAGATCTCCAGCCAGGTATGCATTGATTTAATATACCGGTGTTACGAATGCATCCCTGTTACGGGGAGGCACAAGTCCAAAAACATTAATTGGTGCAGCTCTACTTTGCCTAATGAGAATATTGATTATCACAACGAGCAGCTGGCCATCTGTTGACACACAGGAGATACACACACAGCGCTCCTTGCAATCAGACTAGAGACGCTTCTTTCTCTGAATGCAATGCTAGATTACTGCAATATTGCACAGTACTTGTTGTAAAACACATAGGCCTATGTTTAAACGGTATGTCCTAAGCTATAAACTTTCCTACACTGTCTGTCATGTGCACATGTTGAACAGTGCTATAAAACACTATTAACTGGTTTATTATTGATTTTTCTTGACTAATTGATAGGGTTGTAACAAAAACGGTACACAAAATCACGGTTCGGTACGAAAGAAATGCCAGAGAAATTTCCTATTTGTTAAAAGAAAAAATGTTTTTGAGTTTTTGAAACTTTCAGGTTTATAAATGGGAGTCATCTTTGAAGGGTGACCAATAATGTTTCGGTCATCACATTAAAAATAACATTTAAATATATAGTTATTTATATATTATTTGAGTTTTGAAGTGCTGGAAACCGATGTGTGAAGCACTATTCCAGCCAAACTGGAGTGGAAGTTAGTGTTTCTATATTAAATTCATGGTGAATTTTGCTGGTCTTCGGACGTAAAGTTTTACTAGTTCATTCATGGCACAATGTTTCTCCTGGTTTCCATGACAGCGCTGTTTGATCTAATAGAGATCTACGGTTAATAACGTGTGTAGACGACGACGCTACTTGGCGTAGATCTTCTTCACCGTTGCGTACGTGTGCTCGGCAAGACCGTTTTGTGTTTGAGCGCCCCCAAGTTGCGTTTTACTGTAACTCCAGAAGCTCAAAAACACGTGAGCAAAAGCGCCAATCTCATTGGTCGGATAGTTTTTGACGCAGCGGGTCAAAAAAAAAAAAAAACGAACCTGAGGCTTTTTTTTTTTTTAAATGACGCTTTCACGCGTGGCGTTTTACGGGTCGGTGTGCACACTCACATTGGCGCCCTTTGTTTAGTCACGAGGCGTTAAACGTCGGCGAATAATGCGCACGAAATTACTCCCGTCGTGAACAGGCCTTTACACCCCTACTAATTGATGGAGTAAATTTAATGTGCTGTACATTTTGGCAAATGTAGCATTCTAAGCAAAACTTGGTAAGAAAATGTGTAGTGTGTACACTATCCATACAAGTATTGATATATCAGGGTTTGTACACGGTGCTTAAAGTGCATGAATTTGACTTTTTAAAATTGAATTCCTGGAAAACCCTTGAAAACAGACATATTTTTGAAGAGGTACTTGGAAAGTGCTTCAATTATTGATTATTATTCCCCGGAAAAACATCTTTTTAAGCAAAATTTGCGCTGCAGCCCATCTGAGATATAGATCTATGAGCATGATATTAAGTTTATGATAAACTTTCATTCTTCAGGTCAATCATATATTCATGGAAAACAAATGTTTGAATAAGGAAAGAATATATATATATATATATATATATATATATATGAAGAGTTCAGATGCAAAAGCCTCTAAATGCCATTTGAAATTTTCTTCTTTAATGATGATTTTTATCAAACTTGTATGTGTAAGTTCAGTAATTTCACTTAAATAACTATTAATAGATAATTATCATTGCCATTTAAGTGAAATTACTGAACTTACACATACAAGTTTGATAAAAATCATCATTAAAGAAGAAAATTTCAAATGGCACTTAGAGGGTTTTGCATCTGAACTCTTCATATATATATACATACATATGTGTGTAATTTGATGTCTGTTTATTTTTATTTATTTATTTGACAAGTGCTGAATGTAGTCCTTGAAATCAACCTTAACCCTTATGCTGCATTGGGGACATTTTTGGTCTTTTGCAGTTTAATTTCTTTGACCATTTTGGCTGTTTTAATGCAAATGGTATGAAATTTGGCAAAATTGTGACTTTTTGGATACATGTAAAAAATGTGATCCCATTTTGCAAAATATGTATAACACACACTGTGTAGATCAAATAGTAACACTCAGCACCATAAAGACCAAAAATGGCCCATTGAAACCCATTAAAACGTTGTTTAAATCTGAGGCTGTCAGTAATACATGAAACATGATTTTTGCACAAACATCCTTTCATTTTGAAGCAAAAGCATTATATTTGCATTATATTGTGTATTCCACCAGATGACGTCACTACATATTTATTCCCTATGGGTGGAAATGCACCTTATTTTAGGCAATAGGCAATGTTTAATAGGTGGCCATTTTTGGTCTCTAACGCGCTAAGTGGGATTTTTTGCAAAGTGGGACTGTGATAATCCAAATCTAAAGTTTTCTCTTTGCATTTAGTTTATTGAAAATAATTGAATTTTTGTGTTTTTTCCTCTTATACAAATCGATGGTTTCGCAAACAAAACTGGTAATTAAAGGGTTAAAATCCTGAAATTGAATACATTTTTGGTAGTTATGATGAGGACTGATGCTGATTAAAAGATTTAACTTGGTAAAAGTGGAAAATAATAATAATATATAATATTTTAGGCAATGTTCAATATGTGGCCATTTTTGGTCCTTAATGCACTCAACGGTGTTAAAAATCTAATGCAGCACAAGGGTTAAGTAGCTTTCCTTATTGTTTGTATACAACTTCTGACTCAATAAAATGTGATTTTAGTTGGATCTGTTTGTCTGTCTTTAGCCAATGTTTGCAGTGCAGCATCTACTGGACATCCCGAATTTGCTGTTATACAAGTTACGCTTGTTTACGTTACACACACCAACACTATGCTACTAGCCTACCACACGAAACACGTCTGTTTTCTGCATCCCGGTTGCAGAGATATCCATGTATAGAGAACATACATGAGATGGTTATAGTTGGACTGAGTGGTATTAGCTTGTAGCATTCATGTCGTTCTTTAGCTCACGTATGCAAATGCTCCTCGTGTGTGGTGAAGATATAACTACTACTAACTGTGAGCCTGGCCTCTTTTATCCCCCTCCCTGATATTTAATTCATGCCACTTCTCCGGTCCAGTTTCCACTCCAGAGCCCGTACACACTGTTCACACACACCACACAGGCTCCATCCGGAGTGCACTGGAATAAAGGGAGGTGTTTGCTCTGTTTCGTCTCCGTGAGCTTTCACACACACCAATCCTCACTGTTTATACACTTTTTAGGGATCCTCCGGCAACTGTTCTGTTAGCCGATGGCTACGGACTCTGTCTGGACCCAGAGACCATGTAGCACTTAACCCCAAAATGAATCATGAGTTTGGCTCTGGTAGAGTTCAGATGCAAAAGCCTCTAAATGCCATTTGAAAGTTTCTTCTTTAATGATGATTTTTATCAAGCTTGTATATTTAAGTTCAGTAATTTCACTTAAATAACAATTAATAGGTAATTATCATTGCCATTTAAGTGAAATCACTGAACTTAAATATACAAGCTTGATAAAAATCATCATTCTAGAAGAAATCAAATGGCATTTAGAGGCTTTTGCATCTGAACTCTTCAGTTGTTATGCTTTAGTTTTATTTATTTTTTTTGTTCATATGCAGCGTTGAGTAGTCGGCCTTAAGGAAACTTGAGGTTTTAAGGTGAGAAACCAAATATAAAACCAAAATTGGTAATAAAAACTGTCAAAGTTCGCAATGCATTAATGATTTTCATGATCATGATTTTTTAATTAAATCTATCATCATTATTAAATGCAGTACTAATAATTTATGGTTAAAATGAACCAAAAGCGACACTTTGAAGTTGTTAAGCTTAGTAATTATGAAGTTCTCAGAGGCTTTGAACATGCTGACAGTCCAGCTGTTACTGTTAGCACACTTACTAAATAGTTAACTTATCCAGTCTGTTCCTCATGAAACCATGTGACTTGGCTTGAGTGCATCGCAATGCAGTCATAGAACCTGTCATTTCGTGTGTGTGTGTGTGTGTGTGTGTGTGATTGGTTGTTTGGGAGTCCTTGTGTTGAAGTCTGACCGTGGAGCCATGTGACTGTTAGCATTGCTACGCAGTCATAGAACCTTTTATTTCACAAGTGCTGCATTCTGTGTGTGTGTGTGTGTGTGTGTGTGTGATTGGTTGTTTGGGAGTCCTTGTGTTGAAGTCTGACCGTGGAGCCTGCGGGCCAGCCTCGGGGTACAGATGACAGGCGCTCCTGTGCCCTGCTGTTATCACACCACTGCCTTTCACTTCAACAACTCTCACCTGAACATCTTTGGTTTATTTGCCTTTTTCCCATCAAGAGATGTAACTATCATGGTTGAGGTTTTGGAATCTTTACACAGTTTGTTTAGAAACTGGATTTTGCTTTGATTATGTGAACAATCATTTTGAGACTAAATTCATCCCATACAAATTAAAGGAGTAGTTCACTTTTAAAAAACTTTTGCTGATGATTTCCTCACCCCCATGTCATCCAAGATGTCCATGTCTTTCTTTCTTCAGTCGAAAAGAAATTAAGGTTTTTGACGAAAACATTCCAGGATTTTCTCCATATAATGGACCCCCATTGAAGTTTCTTTCCAAACGGTTCAAGGTCCAAAAGACAGTTTCAGTACAAACTGCAAACTGTTCAAAGGGCGTTAAACGATTCCAGACGATGAATAAGGGTCTTATCAAGCGAAACGATCGCTCATTTAAAAAATAAATTACAAAGTTAAAGTTTTATATACGCTCAAATGTTTGCCTTGCTCCGTTTAAAGCCCTTTGAACAGTTTGTACTGAAACTGTCTTTTGGACCTTGAACCGTTTGGTCCCCATTGAAGTCCATTATATGGAGAAAATTCTGGAATGTTTTCATCAAAAACCTTAATTTCATGGATATCTTGGATGACATGGGGGAGAGTAAATTTTTTAAATTTTTTTTAAAGGTGAACTACTCCTTTAAGTAAATTATAAATTATAAATATTAGAGGTGCGTGATTTCAGATTTTTCAGTGAGTTTGACCTGACGATATCGATTTCTTCTAACCAATATTTATTTTCTATCTTTTCTTAAAAAAGGAAAAATTTTACATAGAACTTTTTCTAACAGATAATCGCTATAAAATAAAACTATATAAATTTCTGCTGGTGTGGGAAATTCACACACATCTAAAGTGCAGCGTTATGGAAGAACCATTTCCTTCTTTTCACATCCAGTATCCAACTAAAAAAATGTGATATATTTATATGAAATCAGGGAGAACAGGTAATGGCAATAAAATTAAATAGAAATAAAAAAAATATATCCGTGCAGTATAAAGATATTTCTCAAAACACACACACAGGCCTATTGCAATCACTTGTACATCAATGGCAATTGAATCAGCTGAGTATGAAAAAGTGTTTACTCCTTAAAAAAAGCTAACCTGCTGACGTGTGGTATGGCGCAGTGCTAGTTTGAGCTTGGCGTTTACCTTTAGCCCTGAGCGTTGGCCTTTGCAGATTCAGCTGGGTGATGATGTCTCAAGTGTCTGATTATTAGATTCGTTGTGCCAAAGGTTTTTTGGTGTCGTCCCTCCACGCCCTACTTTTTCATTGCAGATATTGCAAACTTGATATCTTGACACACGCTGAATATTTTCCAAACAGATATTTTGCGCGATGCTAATCATGCGGTGCCTGAGTGCATTCAACCGCCATGAAATCGGCCTATATCAGACTTACCGCCGATCACATGAAAATAGACCAATTCCGGTCGGTGCATCTCTCATATTTACTCAGATTTTGATTCACATTAATGCATCAGCATGCCAGCTAACCAAGGCCATCAGTGGATGTGGACAGCATTCTGGGTTTGAAATATACCGACATTTTTTTTTTTGGCTCGCTCAAGATCTGTTTTAACAGCATGAGCGCATGCATATATTGTCCTCATTCACATACTGGTCCAATGTTTTATAATGCAACCTCAGTCTTAACAGCCATATTCACAATTTTACATACCTGTAGTTTTTTTTGGTCACTTGGTTAATGTGGAAGGCGGCAGCGAAGGTAGTCAGAGGAGGAATAGTGAGATATAAGATATAATAACTCATAAGTATAATGATGACAGCTCTATACGAGAGAAGCTTTGCTCTTTCTGCTTATCCTCGTCTTCGCCTGTGCATGAGCTCACTAGCTTTTCGCAGCACGTCGCCTTATACATGAATGCATGAACGCTGACCTCAGTGGCCTCCATATTTACTTCTGAATGACAGTGCTATATTTTTATTGTTCTTTTGCACATGCAGGTCATTTCAGGACAGTGACTGGTTCATACTTAATCTCAGTCCGAGATGATAAACAGTTAAGCCAAACTGTATAAATCAATAATAAACTGTTAGGGCGGTCTCACGGTTTAAAGACCCAGGACCAGATATGAAGAATGAAGACCAGGAGTCGTGAGGTTCAATCAACCTCAATCAATTGATTATTATTTTTAAATTTTTTTTTACTGATGAATAGTTTGCCGTTTCATCGGTAGAGCCAGGCTTCAAAAGCCAGAGACTAGAGCCCGACCGATAAAGGATTTTGAAGACCGATACCGATTATTTAATTTTATTTTATTTAATTATTTAATTTTTTATTAAATATTGTTGGATTTCACACACGTGTAAAAGTAAAGCTAACTTTTCTGCACAAGATACGTTTGATACTTTTTCTCTATGTCTAAATGTTCACTCCTCGCAAGTGTAACTTACATTTTACAATGCTAGAGATATGCTAGTTATAAATACAGTAATAATTACATTATTTATGCAGAAAAAGTTCATTGTGGTTTCCAAGCTCATTAATGTTAACGTTAGCGCAGTAGTGTAGTCTACGTGATACGCAGGTATACGCCGTATACCCACTAGAAAATGTCAAGGATTTGCGTATACCCACTAGGAAATGTCAAAGATCTCCGTATGCCCACTTTAAAAAGCGTGAGGATTCGTAACAACATCGTTTTGTGAAATAAATTTCCTACGACATCAGCCCCCTAAACGTAAGGCGACAGAATTTCGTGTTCCCTTAAGTTCTGTTATAATCTGATTCAGCGCGCGAGCAGAGAGCACGTCAAAAACAGAGGACAGGGTGTGTGTAGTCACTGTAGTGTGTGTGTTCGTGTTCATCTGAGCTCATTGGTCTGTCACTGCTCGTCAATGTCAGAATATTTGAGATGACAAATCAAATCAAAGTAGGCGGGCTTTATTTCAAAGACGCTGCTGAGCGCGAATTTCAGGAGAGCGACTCGACGCTTCAGTTTACAGGCAAGTGCGAGAAAAGATGTAAGTGGCTAAACTTAACATTTCATATTTACATTTTTTAGGTCATAAATATTAAACGAATGAAAAAAAATAATCAGGCAAACTAATAGGCTATAGTTTTGTCTAATTTCGCCATTTTGAAGTGAAATAAATAGGCCTGTAACGTGACTCATGCAATTTAATAGTTTACTGTCATTGCGAGGGGACAAGAAACATTAACAAAGACCTTTTCATCATTTTAGCCACAAGAGTAATAACGAATGTGTACATATTGAGAATATAATAAAAATTGTAGCCTTTAGGCTATTACATTAAAAAAGCTCAGCCTTCGAAGGGGAAGAGAATTTACTGCCCACTGACATGGTTTTAAAGCTATTTCTTATTCTTTTTTTGGTCTTCAAACGTCTTGAAATGCACATCAGAGAAATTAAAAAAAATTGAAGCACCAACCTCAAATGTAGGACATCTGTGATTATAAAGCCCTGTCTACGGCCCTGTATTAGTCATAAGATCAATAATGAATGTGTATGTTTTGAATGTATTTAATAAACTAATTACCTAGCTTTAGTAGCTTTCAGTGAATAAACGTGTCCGAGAAAAATTATTCATAGGGAAAATCCACTTATCAGTTGACCCCATGTTTAGTTTCTTCACTGACAGACAAAAATGAAAAGCCTATATCAGTCACAGCTCATCTTTAGGAGGGGAAGAGACAGGGCAAGAGAAAAACAAAGAGAAAAAGAGGGTGATGCTGATGAGGAGAGAGAAATAATCAGCTGCCCAGTGCCCACTGACATGGTTTTAAAGCTGTTATCTAATTTTTTTTGGCCTTCAAAACATCCTACAATGCACATATGTAGATCAGAGAAATAAAATGTTTCTCAGGAAAACCCTGAACTCCCCTAACTAACCTACCTCACATTTGGGACAACAGTGATTATAAAATCCTGCCTTTGCATGTAATGAAACTGGTTAATAGTGAGCATTAGATCCTAAACTAAAGTGTCACCTTTTTTTTTTTTTTTTTTTTTTAGAAAAAAATTTAGTGATGATCAAAATCCTAGTGACGCCCCTGCTTCATGCAACCTGTCAAAATCTAGTTTAAAAGAAATATATTACTATTGCACAGTAGAGTATAGGCCTACTTCAAGTAGGCCTAATGCTATTAATAATAGTTTATTAAAACACACAGAAGCTCAAATGTCTTTAATTTAAAACAGTTTATAGTGATAAATAAAGTAACTCAATGGAATTATGAAAGAAATTGCATAGTAAAATGTAATTTATAAAATAATAATAATCAAATCTATTAAGACAGAACTTTAAAGGAATATTACACAAGTTTTGAAAATTTTTCGCAAATGGGTGGTGGTGGTGGCGGCGGGCGGGGGGCTGGGGGTGCGGGGGGGGGGGGGGGGGTTCTGTTGGTATATCACAGTATACTCACTACAAAAAACTAGACTACACCACTGCGTTAGCGATCTTCCACTGATGATAGTGGCGTTAGCTAGCTTTGTGGTTAGCTAGTCTATGATAAGCCATAATTTAGCAATAGATGACATCATACTGCAAATTGTAAAACATACATTTTCAATATAACAGGCTAAGGAGAGATGATTGAAGCGTGTTTCGTCTGTTTTTATTTTATTTTTTAAATATTCATTAATCGGCCATTATGACTGCCGATACCGATATTTTGGAAAATGCCTAATATCGGCCGATATATCGGTCTGGCTCTACCAGAGACTACCTTACACAATTTTACACCAGTCCAAGGGCAGGAATGACATCAGTACATACATGTTGGCTACTTGTGTATGATGTATGATACAAAACATACATGTTGGCTGCAATAAACAGTCAGAAGTCAGTTTAAAAAATTTAAACATCGGAAAAAAAATGAATATGAATGATAAATCAGAATTGACCACCTAAGGTTTGCAGTATGAGTATTGGCATTAGTTCATTAGTGCTCTATGCATAGGCCATGGTTATTTGTCCTCTTGAATTGTTGCAGTAACACTGTAGCCTGATTTCTGAGAGCCTGAGGTCAGCACACTGAATGAAAGGTTGAAGAAACATGCGGCGTCCCACCCGCCCACGCTCACGTTTCAAGAGTTACTGTGACATGATTTGGCTTGGCAGGGGCTGTGGCACTGCATGGCTGCGCTGGCAAAGCTTGCATTCGTTTTTTGCCACTGTAATGTTATGCTCTTGGGCACAAAAGTGTGTTGCTGGAAAGCATGCAGTGCCTGTCACAAAGTATGTTATGCATTTGATTTCTCAGCTGTGTTGTAATGCATACATGCTTTTATGTGCTGAAAACATTCACTGCTTAGATTTGCTGCAGTTTGTCACCTTCGACAGCATGAATACGTTTTATTCTGATGTAGAAAATCTACAAAATTTAGCTAATTCTAGGCCTGTTTCAGTCAAATGCAATCATTGTTGGTTGTTCATTCATGTTCACCCTGTATATCTCCATATATAAGCACCAGATATTAACAAAAAAGGAAGACAGTTAGTCAAAATGTATAAATGCATCTATCAAACTACAATACTGACCAAAAGGGAAAACTGCTCAATCCTCTTTATTACTGACTGTTTAATTCAAAAGCAATGCTTTTTAGCTGAGAAATACTCATTTTAATTGTAAATATTCCTTTTTTACCCTACAGTGTTCAGTTGTATATTATTAAATTATCATTCACTTTAATATTGAAATTTTGGTCACACTTTGAGATTAGGGTTCAATTTTCACTATTAACTCAAACTCCTAATTACTGTTTATTAATAGTTAGTAATAGGGATGCACCGATATGAAATTTTTGGCCGATACCGATAACCGATAATTCTTTATATTTGAAAGCCGATAACCGATATATCGGCCGATAAACTTAAATCCAAATTTTTTATCTAATTTTGAGAGCCTGATTACAAATACAAAAGTCTCACAATTAAATCCATGTCCCAAGCGCACAATTATAATGATGTTCTCAGTCGATATGACAGATTTGCGTTGCACATGTTGTACCGAACTGTGTTTTAATTTTTTTAAGAGATGTCAATCATATTATAAGAAATTCAAAAACATAAACAGTGCTACACAAGTGTCTCAGCTGAAGGGAATAATACATTATTTATCGGCTTTAATATATCGGCCACATTTTCTTACCAGGCCGAAAACGATAACATTAAAAATTAACAAATATCGGCCGATACCGATATGGTGGCCGATATATCGTGCATCCCTAGTTAGTAAGGTAGTTGTAAAGTTTAGGATTAAGGCATTAATATGCACTTTATAAGTACTAATAAACAGCTTTGTAATATGCATAATAAGCAACTAGTTAATAGTGAGCGTTGGAGCCTGGACTAAAATGTTATGTGAACTTGACTGAAACTTTGGTATTGTCTCAACCCTAATGGACAATAAATGTTCTCAGTTCACTTAACACAGTTAATTTTAGACCCTAAGTTTATATGCAGGGACTGGAAGCAAGTGACTAATGGCTTCATTAACACAGGTCTCCTTATGTGCGAATCTTCTCTCAGGACTAATCCGCCCTGTCAATATGAGGATCCACGTTATGCTTATAATATATTATACGCGTTGTCCCTCCATCTGCTCTCTCACTGGAGTATTCACATTTTTCATCATGATTTTTACATTGTTTGTGGCCCTTCCAGCTCTGCTATGGTGAGATTTTTGATTAGAAAACAACCCAATGGCTGGGTAAATATAGGACAGAACACATGTTGGTTTGGTTTTACCCATCATACTGGGTTGATTCATTTTTAGTACCAGCTTTTTTTATTATTATTTTACTTCATATGTGAATTAATGTTTACAGGTTAACTGAAATCCTCTAATCCTCTAGTTTGCATGATAATTCCTTTATTTTTGATCATATTTTACAGTATAGCATATTTTATACACTCTAAAAACAATGCTGGGTTGGTTTAACTAAATTTTGGTTCAAATATGGACAAACCCAAACGTTGGATTAAAAATGCAATTTAAAAATGTAACCCAACGGCTGGGTTTGTCCATATTTGACCCAAAATTGGGTTGAACCAACCCAGCATTTTTTTAGAGTGTATAGTTTTAAATACATATTGCCTATTGTTTAACAAATATTAGATGTTCAAATTCAACAATTAGAAGTAATTCAAGTGTATTCGACCAGTCTCTGTTGTCCTGTATCATGTTGCACTCGTAGCTGAAATATGCTGTGACTTCATAACCTGTCCATAAACAATCAGTGTACAGTTCTGAGGACATAATTCAACTTTATAAGCATTTATATTCTTTTTTTTTTTTTTTTTTTGGTGAATAAAATCGTACAATTTTATGCAAGGTATGAGGCGTTTCCATCACCCACCTGTATGTTGTTGTTTCGCATTAAATTAAACATTATACAGAACAAAAACAAATTTATAGAAGTAGCCCTTAATCCTGTAATTGTGGACAAATGTGGGCATTTGGGTGTGAACCTAATTTTTATTTATTATAAATGTTACATCACTTGTCTTCGATAAAGTTTTGTCTATCCATTTATGGTGTTTTTAGTTTTTTATTTTGGGGGTATTTTTGAATTTATTTACTTCAAAAAGTACCATATTTTCTATGTAAATTGTGCTTATTTTTATGTTTTATTTTTTAATTTTTTTAACTACATTAAAATATCATTCCAATAAGTTCTTAGAGCTAAAACCTAAAGATGAAGTGACTTTGCTGTCTTATTTTGGCTTATTTTAGATTGCTCTAAATTACAGTTTTCCCATTCATTTCTATGGGTGCCCAAATACAAGATTAAGGAGGTTTTTTTTTTTTTTTTTCCACCCATTTTTAACATTGTAGAATTGAGTAAAAAAAAAAGTGTGTTCAGGAGGCAAACTTAGGAAAAGTAGCCAAGTCTTGTAGCGCTCAGATCAAGTTTTTTTTTTTAAATAAATAAACTATTTTGCTCACATTTGTCCAGAATACGGTTTTAGGGTTAAGATGGAACAAAATTACCCAAGTTTTTTTTGTGAGGAAAATCGCGTCTGAAAAAGCTCCCCACCGTATAACACAGATCCATCAATTTCGCAGGCTTCTCTCATTGGATGAGAGCGCATACGCAGCACTCGTCCGAAAGCATCGAGACAGCCATTGTAAACATGCTTACTGTTTGTTGTTTTGGTTTTGCTGCCAGGCATAAGTGATGAAAACCATTCACATTTTGCAAGACGTCTCTAAGGGAAAGTGGTTTGGCTGACCGTAGCTGTGGACTCTGTGCGTTTAGGGTTTTTTTTTTTCTTCTTCTGGGATGCAGGCCTCCTGATTATTATCTAGTTTTTCCACAACATGGCGGCTGTAGATTCACTGTACGATTAACCTACAACCAAGCATATAAAAATCACAATGTGCACAATGCTTACATAAGACGCCACAGGCGTTTGCCTTGAAACTCAGTGGGGAGGAATGTTATTATTCCAACAGTCAGCTCTCGTTTTGTGATGTTTCCTTGATTTATCAACACATCACAACAGCTCTGCATACAAATACACTGAAATATGACAATGTCCCCAATGGGCTTGTCACAATACCTCAGTCATTTCTCATGAAACCATTGAGCGTCGCAATACGAAGGCTTTATTTTGATAACCCAAAACATCAAATTGAGCTGGAAAGATATGAAAACTGAAAGTTGTTGTTGATTTCAAATGTTTTATTGCATACTTTTTATTTAAACCTTGGGTGCAGCAAAGAATAGTACGTTGTTCATGTGATTTCTTCAATAATACCATTTGGAAAACAGTGGCTCTGCCCGTATTTTGAGGATTTGGTGTCAACAATACTGTAGCTTTAGGACTCCGTACGCAAGTAGTCACTTGATGCATTTGAGACAAGTAATACCCGGTGTAATCCACATGTTGTGAATACCAGATGTGAGCAGAAATTAAATTTTTGCAAAAGGTTAAGAATGGTTTTACACACTTTACAGTCAAACCAAAATGATTTAAGACGCTCTTTTTACTAGTGTGTGCAGGACACTGTAATTGATTTATGTGAGTCAGGAGAGCAAAATAAAGTAAACAGTCTGTGACATACCCAGAAATTCATCATACAGTGACTACCAGTGAAATGACACTTTGAGCTCATCATGTTTTGCTGAAGTGTTTTTTTCTTTAATTGCTAATGCGACATGTTTACAACAACTATCTAATTGTGTGCACTGAAAAAAAATTGGATTTACTTGGAAAAAAAGCTAGGCAACTTTTCTCACTCAGAAAATGCTAGTAAATTTACAAAGATTTGCCAAGTAAAGCCTAAACACATTTATCAGTAGCTCTAATTAGAAATCTTGAAGTTAAATTTATTTGGAATATGGAATTAAGTAAACTTTACGGAAAATAAGTAATTTTAACTTGGCTAGTAAAAGGTTGATTAATATCGATTTAGTTGATATTTCCTTTGCCTTTGCATTACATTTCACTTAAACAATAATATTGAATTTTATTACTCATTTATAGTATGTGCTTTACTTAGGTCATCTATAATAATTTATAATTACATCATGTGAATGCAAAGACCTCAATACTTGGTAGACAATACACAATGGCGGTAACATTTGATGGTCGTTTTTGTGTTTGAATGTGTCATTTTGAGCAAAAAATGTATTCGAAATGTCACAAAATGATAAGTTACTAATACTGACGACAAAAATCAATGATAAAACAGTCTAAATAACAGCTGGAAACCAGTGAAAAATGAACCTCATTAATTATTCCAGGTCCAGTGCATGATGGGAACCCCAGTATCAGAGAAGTTGAGTAATTTTATTGAGTTGATATTTACACTTTAATTTCTACTCGCTTGAATTAAGTACTGATATGGAATTTACTTAGTTTTTTATTTCGTGTAAATTACATTGTTTTTTTTTCCAGTAGTATTTACTTCACCAAAAATCATTTTTTACAGTGTAGTTGAATTTAACAGCTGACAGATATGTGTTGCAGAACGATGGACAAAACCAGTCAAATATCAGTTCTAGGGTTGCAACGGTATGAGATTTTCACGGTATGATAATCGTCTCAGAAAATATCACGGTTTCACGGTTTCACAGTATACGATATTAAAACTATCATTATTATAATCAGCATCAGCTACAATGGCCCTTAAATGAATAAAAACAGATATTGTTTTTGGTTGAACATGGTTTATTGTAACAAAGGTTTTTTCAATAGAGTCTTTATGAAATGTATATTTATTTCCTCAGAAATTCTGGGTTGTCTGAAATAACTGATCTGGATTCTGTGATTGAATACAAAATGTATTTTTGAGAATGCAATCAGATAAAATGTAACAACTTTAGTTTGTCTACACAAGAGAAGTTTATTAAATTAAAACATGGACAAAAAAACTATACACAATAGTAATATATTTTAATCATAGGCTAAACCAAACTTTTTTTTTCCAGGTTGTAGGGGAGAGCGGGGCACAACCTAACGCTTTTTGCTTTTGGCTCAATTAATTAAAAAATAATTAGGTTAGATTAATACTTTTTTTTACACAAGCAACATGCACATCTCTGCTACAAATGAACACTTAAAG
The DNA here is from genome assembly GCF_016745375.1 of Pimephales promelas. The sequence continues at coordinate 5,814,652 of NW_024121399.1, forward strand.
TTTTTTTCTAGGACCTACCATTTTCGTACAGTTGGACTGAAAGTGACAGAAGTGCAAATGTTACAACTTACCCCATATGCGGGGTTAATTGTAACAGAGAGAGGGGTTAGTTGTAACACTTGTGTGTAACACACATAATTCAGTACTATTTTATTTGTATAGTTTGATATTGTTTGTGCATCTGTATAGACAGATATCCATACATATCCCTCATCCAATCATCCTTCTATTATGGATCAATATCATGGATAGAGACATAGAAAAGGGCTGCATAGTTTTGCAATAAATAATAATAAATAAAATTATAAATATTGTAATTGCAATTAAATTAGATTTGTGTGTGGCAGCTGCATGATGTACAATTATTATTATTATTATTAATAATAACAGTAATGATAATACAAATTAGCTTAAAATAAAAATTTAAAGGGTTTATTGCATTAATAACAGGCCATATTTTTAATAAATAAACAAGTCATCATTCATAGAACACTAAATTTTCAACATTTTAAATCCCAACATTGTTTGTGAACGTCTAACAAAGTTAAATGTATACTCAAACCTGAAAAGTTGTGTGGCTCCGTTTTCATTTGATTATCATTGTACACTTGGAGGCTTAGTTGTACCACTCTGTTAGAATTAACCCCGCTGTGTATTACATACTTTAAACCTAGCTAACAGTCGCTAGGAATTGCTGACATGTTTCAAAACGGTGCTATGTTTGAGCCAACAAGACGGTGATTAAGGCAATATAAAGTTAGATTTGGAAACGTATACACCCAACTCAGAAACCGAAAAAAACCTATGATGAAAAAAATTACTTTCATGGTGTCAAAACACTCTTTGTCCAGTATCTTCACGAAATATAATCAAAACTTTCCGCAAATTCGCGGGAGACCGTCTTCTGGCAGCAAGAGAAAAATAGCGGAAAGACAGCCTGCTTGTCCTGACGAACTGTGTAAACGGTCCGTGTTACATTTAACCCCGCGTTAACACCTACTGAACACCTATGAGTTTCAGTCAGTGTATTTGATGATTATTCTTTAAAAAAATAATTATAAAGTGCACATTAAGTGTTCTCTGTCTAGATATGTTCATGTGTTCACGTCTTCGTAGTGGCTGAGACAGCTTTAAAAACCATGAGCGTCATGCGTACTTGAGTGTGTACTAGATCTACTAGACGAAACGGCGCTGCTCATTCAGAGACACGCTGAAGGGGCTTGCACACCAGTCTTTTTGCGTTGTATATTCACAGACACGCACATCGCGATTTGATTTAGGCTACTGCATAGCTATATTTTGCTTTATTTATCCATCTATCTTTTTAAATCGCACATTTTACGTGGCATCTGTTTTGTAACGCAAAAAGACGCATGTGTGCGTCTTTTTGACAGACCGGGATTCCCTCAGCATGACAGAAATAATATGGCCTTAAGTTATAAAAGTTATGAATAACCTTTATCTTCATGGAGGGATGGTGTTCCTAAATATGGGAGAACATGTTCGACGTGTTTACTCCTTTTGCAGCCACTCTTCGTCCACATATCTTGCAAACTGGATATCCATCTTCAAGGACAACATCACGATCGTTTTTCGGATATAAGTTACAAAATATTCCCATACTGCAGATTTTATTTATTTTTTTTGGCGGGAGATAGAGATTCGCAGCCTTTGTCTCGGACATTTTCAGCGCTGTACGGATATGGAGTAAGCAGTCAAGCTGAAAGAAGTTGCATGCGGCAGTGCAGGTGAATTCTGTTTTTTTTTTTTTTTTTTTTTACCGCGGATAAGCAAATGTGCACGATATGATAATCGTACATGTCAATATCGCGATAAACCGTCATACCGGTATACCGTTACAACCCTAATCAGTTCTTGCATTACTATTTTCGAAACTACAGCGAATAAACTGATAATGTGAGGAATGTTGAAGGTGTCTGAATATATTTTGGTTTGACAGTAAGTCCACACACGTTCATTAGCACTCGGGTCCACCTCCTCCCTGTTCCTCTCTCGCTTCGCGGAGAAACACGTGCCCCTGCTCATGCGTTGCTAGGCAACAAGACGTGTGCATATCGCGCATGTATGCGTGTCAGCTATGATCTTTTCCCATTTCTCTGGTTGTCTCTGAGGTCGTCGGATCTATTTCTGCATGTGAAACAGAGGAGGGAGGAGTGTAAGCGATGGAGAGAGAGATGTCTCCAGTTGGGAGAATAACATGTCCGGAAAGAGGGAGAGTGTTGAGTCAGAGTCTGTGTTTTGGAGAACGTATTACACTTTCACCTCGCTGTCAGGGAATGAGCGAGTGCCGTTTCGTGCGGGAAAGCTTGAGTGGTGATTTGCAAGTCGCATCAGTTGGTGGCCCGCGTTGCATCTACACTGCTCTGCAGTTTCATGTTGAATTCTTAGAAATGCATTTAATGACCAAAATTGGAGCTTTGCGGATTTAATCCGTTTCCATGAGAGCATCTCCTCGTCCAACACCACTTACTTTTAATAGCAATAAAGTGTTGCCGGTTTGACATCAGAACCCTGGAGACCAATTCCTTCGAGAATGTCTTATTGGGTTGTTTATAATTGGGTTTTTCGATTTATCTGTTCAATATAGCCTGTGGTAAACATAACTTGATTACCGCACACACACAGTTATTTTAAGGGATGCAGAGATTTTGTCCGATAACCAATAATTATTTATATTTGAAAGCCGATAATTGATATATTGGTCTAACTTTTTGTATAATTTTTTTAGAGCCTGATTACAAAAACAAAAGTCTCACTATTTAAAAGCCACGTCCCAAGCACGCAATCATAATGATCTCATTATAACTTTATGTAGCTGCACATGTTGCACTTAACTGGATTTTCCTTTTTCAAAGCGATTCTAACCATATTTCAATATTTCCATTATTTTAATTTTTGAAAATCTACGCAAGTTATTAGATCAGGCAGTGTGAGCGTGTGTCGTCTACAATGTAGAAAAAAACGGCAAAGTATCGTCAAGTTATGTTTGGCTTTATTGTACACATAAATGGGAAAACATAGTGAAACTAAGATCTTAACGACAAACTGTCGAGTTAAACGTTTGAGTTTAACTTTAAGAACTTGAAAAAAATATATCACTACTGTATATAATAATATTTCTAAGGAATATCATACAACCAATACATTTCTTCATCCATGTTTAAAATTTATACAGTTCTGTTGTGCGGCATCTTATTTGTTAAGTAAAAATGTAAAAAGTTTAATTTGTTTACATTTTAAAAAGGTGGATTAAAATGTTAACGTTTATATAAATTTGCATTAAATCATAAAAAACAATCTGCCTAAAATTAAATGGAAACAGAATTTACAGGGAAAATAAAAATGGATTTCATGGGTATTTATGAATATTTAAAGTTTACATTGATTCTCACGGTCTAACAAATATATGGAAAACATTTCCTTCCCATTAATGGTAAGTTGATCGTGATAATATTTTTGGCCATATCACCGAGCCCTACTTTAAATAAGGTAATGTTAATGAGTTAATCAATGCTGAAGTTGCTATTGGTAACAGAAAGCATGGTCAACCTATTCAAAATGCAGTTATGAGGCTTTTTACAGGCGCTGCTTCCTCATTAGCAACTACACATACCACTGCTATTCCTTCACCACTACAGCACTTTGGTCTATTTTCATTTATTTATTTATTTCGTGAAACAGCAGGACAAACGCGTACATACACACAGCCTCCTCACGTCACTGTGGAATAATAAAGGCAAACTGCAGGAAGAAAAGCGTGGCCTGCCGCCTCTCTTCTCCTTGTTTGTCTTCTTTCCTCTCGGCACAAAAGCCTCTAATCAAATGAATTGCTGTGTGGGTCAGGGTCTGCTCCGCCATCCCATCCCACCGTTGCCTGGAAACGGCAGTGGGCCCGGCTGGCCTCAGCGCTGCTTTATTTGCACACCAAACAGGGCTCGGCGTGGCGGCCGCTCTTATATGAAATGTAAATAGGCTGTTACAGTACCAGAGCTCGGAGCGAACCCGCCACGCCTCGGAGATCTGTTCATTAAACTGCTCTCGGCAACACCTGGGAACCATCAAGCCTCCATCATGGCTCTCGTTATACCCCAGCATAGACTGAGAGAAAAAGATCTTCTATCTCCTCCATTGTTGAAAAGTAAAGCCGATTTCAACTCTCGCAGAAACAGTTCACTGCAGAATAACTCATGTCGGCGTGAATTAAAGGAGTAGTTGACTTTTAAAAAAATTTTGCTGATAATTTACTCGTCCCCATGATGTCATCCAAGATGTCCACATCTTTCTTTCTTCAGTCGAAAAGAAATTAAGGTTTTTGATGAAAACATTCCAGGTTTTTTCTCCATATAATGGACTTCAATGGGAACCAAAAGACACTTTCAGTGCAAACTGTTCAAAGGGCTTTAAACGACTCCAGACGTTGAATAAAGGTCTTATCAAGCGAAAAACGTTCATGACTCTCCTGTTCGAACTCATTCATCAAAATGAACAAATCTTTTCCCGAGTCAACTCGTTCATTGAATGAACCAAATGATGCTAAAAATCATTCATTTTGATGAACAAGTTTGAACAGGAGAGTCACGAACGCGCATCACAGAACAGAGCAAGGCGAGCATTTGAGCTTATAAAACTTAAACTTTTTTATTAAATGAGCGATCGTTTCGCTTGAAAAGACCCTTATTCATCGTCTGGAAACGTTTAAAGCCCTTTGAACAGTTTGCACTGAAACTGTCTTTTGGAGCTTGAACCGTTTGGTTCCCATTGAAGTCCATTATATAGAGAAAATCCTGGAATGTTTTCATCAAAAACCTTAATTTCTTTTCGACTGAAGAAAGAAAGACGTGGACATCTTGGATGACATCATGGGGGTGAGTGAATTATCAGCAAAAGTTTTTTTCTTAAAGTGAACTACTCCTTTAAATAGTTATTGAAATGTAGAAATTACATTTGAAGCTCCTCCGAAAACCCCCACAAAAAGTCCATCGGTGCCTCAGTCCATCGTGACGTCACAGTCCCGAAAACCTTTCAAAGCTCAAAGCTTATTGCCATTTATTGGACATTCATGATGAAACCTGAAAAGTGACCCACGGTCTAAATAAATGCAGACTCTAGCCTATACACTTTTCCTGTAAGTTCGGCCTATTGAATGCCCTTATTATCATTAAAATGATTGCTAATAATAGAATATAATGGGATGCATCAAAATGATGGGCAATCCTGATGTCTAATGCGACCTTTACTGCGGATTGTTGATGTTTATGAATATTTCTGAGATGAGCACAACCTCGATCAGTTGTGACGCCACTGTAGACACTAGGAAAGCAGTGTGATAGACAGATGCACTATTAAACACCAGTGCACGTGATGACATCGCCCTACGTTGCCATGGTGCAGAACTGGGGGATTGTGGGCCCTTTTATCTCAGCAGGAGGAACCGTTTCCAAAGCAGCCCATAATACTCATACTGTGCGGCAGCGATTGTGTGAGGAATGAGGAAGAACTGGACTGAGGCAACACGCTGCGATGGCCCCGGTTCGACCGCAGGGGGAGGATCTCCATTGATCGATGCGTGCAGAAATATTAGTCCGAGCCGAGAGACATTTATTCATTTATAGGTGTTGCCAACAGGAAATGGCTGGAAATGCTGTAATGATTATATGTGCGGACAAAACTATAATGTGGCTAGTGGTCGTGCGATGTTGTTTTTTTTTTGTTTTTTTTGATGGCCAATGCCGATATTTTTAGAGATCAGGGTTGCCGAAATAAAGCCTATACATAATTTATATTTATTTTAATTCATACAATCTTTAAAATAAACATTTATATCTTTAAAAAAAAAAAATATATATATATATATATATATATATATATATATATTAATAATAAATATTTTTCTAATTTATTTATTAATAAAAATTTCCCAATTTTAAAGACTATATCTATGCATCAGAAATTGGCTTACTAACTTTATAAAATTAAGTTAAGATTATCGTGATATTTATTAGGGATGCACCGATATGAACATTTTGACCGATACCGATAATTCTTTATATTTGAAAGCCAATAACCGATATATCGGCAGATAAATCTAAATACATTTTTACAAATAATTTTTGATTGCAAAAACAAAACTCACAATTTTATAATCTTCTCATTATAATTTCATATAGCCGATATGACAGCACATTTTGCACTTAACTATATTTTCCTTTTTGATTCCAATCATATTTTAAGCAATTAAGATCAATCATGTTGAACAGTGCGCAGTGTCAAGTGTTGAAGGAAATAATTCATTATTAATCAGCTTTAATACATCAGCCAAATTTTATTATCGGGCCGATAACGATAAAATAAAAATGAACAAATGTCGGCCGATACTGATATGGTGGCCGATATATTGTGCATCACTAATATTTACAATATTCTCTTGTTTAAAAAATAACATGATCACTGTATTGTCACTAATAATTGGACGCATCGTCCAGCCTGTGAGACAGGAGTCCCGCCTCGACGTGAGAATAGCGATTCGTTTGAACATAATAACATGCGTTGTTGCCTGCTTTGCATATAGTGTTTTCTGGCAGCTCTTGTAGATCTGGTTATTCTACATTTGTGCGAGCATGTCATGCAGTCAACAAATTAACAGCCCTTATGTATGTATCTGCATTATATAGGTATTCATAATGTACATTATATCGTTTCATAAATAATTGTAACCAAAGTTAAAATGCATAATAATATTTGCAGATTCTGAAATTGGTCATTTATCAAGGGTTTTAAATAATGTATTATACTTTCTAAAGGTGTGTTCAATGATTAGTACAATGCAATATAAGGTGCGTTACAAGGCATAATTAATGCATTCAAAATAATAGAGGGTGATCGTTATGGGTTTTTCTCTGGCTGATATGATGCTGATATGTTTTTCTGGCTGACATCTGTGGTCTATTTTCCTTTTCTTTTTTTAATCTCATAAAATCTAACCATTAATAAGAAGTAATACAAAACATTGCTTAAATTAAGCATTTATTGAACAGCACAAGCCTCTCCAATCAGTGCACTTGTATAAATAAAAAAATGTTTTATGTATATGTTAAATATTAAATACACATAACAGGTAATCAAAAATCTATACTGTCAAATAAACTATTAGATGATTGTGTCTGCCTATTAATCGGCTGATTCATTAAAACATGCCAAAAATCGTCCAGATTAATCGGTCAACCTCAAAAAAAAACTTTAATAATGCATTGGCTTTAAGGAAAGTGTTACCCAATTATTATTATTTTTATAGTCTTATTTTTCTCTGAAAGGACAGCCATGTTGGTTTGGTTTCTGAATCTGTGTAGTTTGCACATGTGCTTGTGACGGGCCGGTGGAAGCAGGAGATTAGAGGGAGCTTTGTGTTCCCGGCGGAGCGACGTAGGACTGCCCCGTCAGCAGGCTCGCTGTCTAACCACTGACCCAGGGTCAGCCTCACCAAACCGAGAGGGCCAACATTCCTCCCAGACTAATCCCATGACCCAGAGCCAGCCATCCACTAACAAGGCCCATCTCTCAGCCCATCATCTATAGCTGGAAAAATGCAGCCGGTTGAGCCTGTGATCACTCCAATTAAGACGCGAGTTGTAGTGATATGAAAATGTCGTTTCATATCACATTTCACCTGGTTAGGACATGTCAACTTGTTTTGCTCTATATATAAGGATCTATGAAATCTGTTTTATTTTTATCCTTGTAATTTTTTTGGACTGGTTAAATTCTAGCCAGAGACAGTCGTATATCACAACTATTGAGTGTTTTCAACCACAATGTTTATTTTAGGTTTCAGACATTTAAATACACATATGTACTAGCAAAACAATGATTTTGAGTTTGTAAAATACACACAGATGTCTATGGAATCGGCAATAATAATCCTTTCAATTATAAAAAGACGACACGTTTTATTCATATCAGATACACATTGTGTAAGTAGCTTAACATTTGACCCTATTCTTCTCCCAGCTCACCAGCCACTTACTATCATGTATTTCGTGAGAAGTGGAGGAATTGACGTTATAAATCAAACAGATCCGATTCTCTGAACTGAAAAAAAAAAAACTAAAATGGCGCCGCCCATTGTGCATACAGCTCAACTAACGCCATTGTTATAAAGATGTCTAAACAACAAAACCCATCCACTTGCACATATTTGACAATCGGAATATCAGTGTTTCATGATCTAGCTAATACATTTTTGAATATTTTTAATAAAAAAAGATCATCATTCATTCCGCGCTCTGTTCTGGTTGTGCTGTGTCACGTGACAAGCAATGACGCGTCACCATGGAAACATTGAAGTGGCAAGTTCTAAATAACGGTCGCCTTGAAAAACTCACGCTGGGGGGTCAGTTAGAATATTTTAAACTTACGTGTGAAAGGGTTAATCAAAAATGTTACAATTTACGTGAAATTCTGGGTTCTACTGAAAATTCCGTTTTTATCCACAAGTTTCCTACGCCCCATGAGGCCTTGCGTCAAAAGTGGGCGCGACTTCCGGTTGGAAGTAAACAAAGCGCGATTTGACATGCTTGACACTCGTTCATTCAACAGTTGACAGTCATTCAAGTTATAGCGATCCAAACTAGCTAACGATGTGGGAACACAACCTCAACGAAATTCAAAAGGGTGAAATAACAGTACTTTTACCCTCCGCAGTAGTTGATTGGGAGTATTATAATAACATTATTAATAATCAATACTCATCAATGCATGGTGACAGACAGTTGTGTGAGCTGACAAACAATTAAAATAAAAAACACACACTTAGTCATTGTGCTTTGGAGTTTATTCAAAATTATAAATGAATGTGCTGCTTGAATACATTAACTGGCACATTTGGTATTCTGTCAACACAGGCTTTGATCGTGAGTTTAGGTGTAACATCAGTAGCGAACAGCCAATCACATGCTGATAGAGTTTATAGAACATTAAGAATTTAAACAAATGTACACAGGAAGATTCGTCGTCTTTTGGGAGGTGATGGAAACTACAGTCGTTGGCAGAATCACTCTGATTTCGTTTTTAGCTTATGTTCAAAACAATCCCGTTTAAGCCACTAAATTAGTTTAGTCCGGTTATACATACAACCGCGAACAGCACATGTTGTCCCTGAGCTCCGTAACGACATCTCTCATAAAGATTTGCGTCTTTAAATAGTAAAATAATTCTCCGAAAAATAGCTAGCCTCTTCGCTAACTAACACACAAAATACCATTAGCCGCGTTTCCACTGCCGGGCTAGGGCTGGGCCAGAGCTAACAGCGAGCCGGGCCGAGCTAGTGGCCTCGGGCCTCAAGCACCGGGCTTGCGTTTCCACTGCCGGGCCAGTAGCCCCACAGCGCTGCCCCAGACCCCACCCCTAACACGCCTTTCAGGATCAAACGTCATAAAACCCAACCCATTTCAGCGGGTATTATGAATTAATTTATTTTTTAAATTAGGAAGATAGCATGTATATTAACTCAACTGCCGTAGTGGCTGCAATAGTGTCCCGAGACCAGTACAGGCGATTCTCCATTTCAAGCAGCGATTTTTTGCGCGATATAACAAGTAGGGCTGCGGGCACGTTTTCAAGTTATTCATTAATCGTTAACCCCATCGGTTAATACTCGGTGCATAGTGTGCGCGCCGCAACCTCGAGATACAGAGTAAATTTTTAACACCTTTAATAACTGATTGGACCCCATTTGAAACGAAATTAATTTATAGAAATAAAACGCAGCAAGTACGGAGCAGTTAAAGCCCCATTTCCATCACCCTTCAAACTGAAATTGCCAATTGAAAATAAGCAAAACGTCCATTTCACAAAAACTCCGTGTCTGCAAATAATAATAATAATAATAACCATCATCATCATTATTGTAACATTTTATTAGGCTGCATATGTAGAAGACGCCTTTATCCAAAAAAGGAACAGAGCACAAATAAACAAAATATTTTTGACAAATATCAGCGCATATCCATGGAGCACGCACTGATGGCTGCGAGACGCCCATGTGAACAGTTTCATTGCATTTCTTTTAGTGGAAACAACTTAAAATACTCTTTAATTTCTGGTCATACAGAAAATAATAATACATTATTCGCAAATAAATTTATTTATAACAAGAAAACGTTGTGCTTTAACAATTAATCAAGGCGCGCTTCATGATCTCCGTGAACTGAAGCGCGAGACCTGAAACAGCCACCGCATTCGAATTTGTTCGTTTTATATTGGACAGTTAAAGCTTTAGTCTACAGGGGTTATATCCTTTGTAGATTAAAGCTTTAAATGTCCAATTTAAAACGAACAAATTCGAATCGAAAGCCAATATCTTCTATGTTTATGTAGCTTAATTTCTCTCTAAATGTGCATCCGGAGATGGAGATATGTTTTTAGCCGAAAATCATTTAGAAAACAATAGTTTATTAATAAACAATTAATGCCTCGTTATTTTATAATATTTTATTATCAGACACATTTATTATAGCCTATAAATCACCCATAAATCCCCTTTCTGTAGGCTGTGGTTACGGCTCTTCTCATTCAGCACTGCGGGGAAAATATCAAGGTTCTAATTTGGCCTCAGAAAACCAGTAAAATATATATTTTTTTCATATTAATTTGTCAAATATTTTAAATGTTTAAGGGGCAAAAAAATCAAACAAATATCTGAAAATTCGTCGATATGTAGCTATATATAGCCTATATATTGTTGCGCAGCATTTGGCATATCCTACAGTTCAAATTAAAATGTTATGCAATTTTAAACGGTTAATTGGTTAAACATGGACACCCCTATGTGCATCTTGCTTCAGATCATAACGTTCCATAACACCGATAAACTCCGCCTTTTACCTTGAGCACACCTCTAGCCCGAGCTGGCCCCCTCTGGCCCAAGGTATTCGACGGGCCAGAAATCCTGGCCGTTGGCCCTGAGGAAGCCCCGATCAAGCCCCGGAAGTGACAGTGGAAACGCGACTGGCCCTGGCACGCACTAGCACGGCCCGGCCCTGGCCCGGCAGTGGAAACGCGGCTATTGGAATGCTACTTCCGCCGCCTCACCGGAAGTTTCACCCACTTTATTTTTTACAGGAGCGCCCCTCGGAAACTTGTGGATATTCCGAGTGGATTCCGCGATTTGTGTTTTTCCCATCACGGACACCATAGTTTTGAAAATAGAGTTCTGCTCTGGTGCAAGTTCTCGAACAATCAGCCTAGTTGGGGGCCTTAAGCACATAAATAGGTAATTTCGCGCAAATTCATCTAAAAGCGCCAAATTTGGCACAGATGTAGCTCAGGTCATACTGAAATGATTTAGCTAGGGCGCCGGAGCCAGCGACCCTCAGGGCCAAGATGGCGGCCAAATCCAATATGGCCGCTGCCCGAAAAGGGTTCCGGCTATAACTTTTGAACCACATGAGTTACAAATACAAACTTGAAATGTTTTTCAGCTTAATTGATCATGGGAAACACATAGAAATGTTTATATTTATGACCCAGTATATCTGGACCCCTTGATCCTCCAATTCCAATATGGCCGCTGTCCAAAAAAGCAGTTTGGGCTGTAGAATGGGGCCTTACATCCCATTGTTTGCGTAAATTCATATACAAGCACCAAATTTGGCACAGATGTAGCTTAGGTCATACTGAAATGATTTAGCTAGGGCGCCGGAGCCAGCGACCCTCGGGGCCAAGATGGCGGCCAAATCCAATATGGCCGCCGTCTGAAAGGGATTCGACTATAGCTTTTGAGCCAGATGAGATATAAATACAAACTTGATGTCTATTTTACCTTTTCTGGCTATGGGAAACCCATATGAATACTTACATTTATGATTGGGTATATCAGGACCCCCCAAATTTCCTAAATACAATATGGCCGCTGTCCGAAAAAGGGTTTTGGCTACAAATTTTGAACCAAATGCGCTACAAATGAGAATGTGGTGTCTATTTTATGTTTATTGATCACAGGAAGTCCACTGGCATATTTATATTTATGCTTGTGTAAGTCTGGAACCTGTATTCTTTTCAAGACTGTGGTTGAAAATCCTTTTTTTATCACAAATTTGAAGGTTATTTTCAATGTTGATTAATTTCCTTATAAAAGCGAAATGCTTTTCAGTGTACCACAGGTGAATACATTTCAAAGTGTAATCATATAAGAAAGAATAATACACATTATTATTATTGCAAGGAAAAAATTATATTGTCAGATTGAAGAATAATATAATCAATTTGTCCAAAACTCTTAAAGGTTTACTTAGCATAACAAAAAAACAGCAATAACAAGAAAAAACAACAGTGAATTCTCATGGTCTCTCACATGAATTATCATTATAATCACCGGATCTCTCATCATCTCCACCATCATTGTTTGTACAACACCCTCACATGCACATAAAAAAGTGCAACAAACTCCGGCTTTACAGCACTTGCAGTGCCCTCTACATGCTGTCTTGAGGTTACAGTGGAGGAGATATGGTGCAGGCTTTGACACCAAGATTAGTCCAGTAAGGTTCCCTTCCCAAGTCTTGCTTGTAGAGTCCAGATACCATCCCCATGCATTGAAATCTGGGATATCTTGCTGGACAGCGGTTGCCTGATTCATGTAGAAGCTGGCCTGCAGCAGTGCTCTTTTGATGTGCTGAATAAGTGCAGCTTGGGTGGGAGGCAGGTTCTCGTACCAGGTACGAGAGAAAATGGCAGGTACCATTCGAGAAAAAGTGATGTCTAGCTTCATCTACATGGCTGGAACCACAGCTCTTGCTGTACATGATGATGACCATACGCTCCAGTCTTTGGACATCATTGTTGATCTCTTCAGGCTCTAAGGTAAGGGGAACCAGGGATTCTGTGAGATCTGGTGTTGCCTCCCAAGCTGCCCATGCACTCTTTTTCCCATGGCCCAGGCTGAGGTTGTGTCACAGCCTGTTGAAGCGTGGAAGAGTGGTTATGCCAGTAACTTCTGGGGACCAAGATCCTTGCTGATTTCATGAGCAGGAATGTCCCTATAGTTTTTTACACTTGCAAAGCCGATCCAGAGCTCTGTGATGCCGAGTGTGTGGAAGAAGCGGATGGGAAGGATGACAACATCGCTGTCGACAGTCCGGACAAATGCCTTTTTATGGCCATTGGGCATGGGCAGCTTGGGAGGAAACACCAGATCTCACATAATCCCTGGTTACCCTTACCTTAGAGCCTGAAGAGTTCAACAATGATGTCCATGTCCAAAGACTGGAGAGTATGGTCATCATCATGTACAGCAAGAGCTGTGGTTCCAGCCGTGTAGATGAAGCTAGACATCACCTTTTCTCGAATGGTACCAAGTCTCTCGAGAACCTGCCTCCCACCCAAGCTGCACTGATTCAGCACATCAAAAGAGCACTGCTACAAGCAAGCTTCCAGCCCATTCTCATCCCAAGGCGTCATCTAACTGAGCATTTTGACCATGCTTCAATATCTGACGCTTTAGGCACCCTTTAGCGTCAGTTAGATGACGCCCTAGGATCTCGTCTAACCCTTACCCTACCCCAGACCTAAACCTAACCGCGTCATTTACCTCACGCTTTACCTTTAGCATCAGTTACATGACGCCCTAGGATCGCGTCATGTAACTGACGCTAAAGGGTGCCTAAAGCGTCAGATATTGAAGCATGGTCAAAATTGTCAGTTAGATGATGCCTTGGGATGAGAATTGGCTAGAAGCTGGCTTGCAGCAGTGCCGCTGTCCAGCAAGATATCCAAGATTTCAATGTATGGGGATGGTATCTGGACTCTACGAGCAAGACTTGGGAACCTTACTGGACTAATCTTGGAGTCAAAGCCTGCACCATATCTCCTCCACTGTGACTGCAAGACAGCATGTAGAGGGCACTGCAAGTGCTGTAAAGCCGGAGTTCGTTGCACTTCTATATGTGCATGTGAGGGTGTTGTGCAAACAATGATGGTGGAGACGATGAGAGAGCCGGTGATTATAATGATAATTATAATGATAATAAATGATAATAATTGAACATGTGTGAGACCATGAGAATTCACTGTTGTTTTTTCCATGTTATTGCTATTTTTTGTTACGCTAAGCAAACCATTAAGAGTTTAGGAGAAATTTACTATATTATTCTTTTAACAATTTGACAATATAAATATTTACTTGCAATAATAATGTGTATTATTCTTTCTTAAATGATTACACTTTGAAATGTATTCACCTGTAGTACACTGAAAAGCATTTCACTTTTATAAGGAAATTAATCAACATTGAGAATAACCTTCAAAGTTGTGATAAAAAAAGGATTTTCAACCACAGTCTTGAAAAGAATACAGGTTCCAGACTTACACAAGCATAAATATAAATATGCCAGTAGACTTCCTGTGATCAATAAACATAAAATAGACACCACATCCTCATTTGTAGCGCATTTGGTTCAAAATTTGTTGCCAAAACCCTTTTTCGGACAGCAGCCATATTGGGGAGTCCTGATATACCCAATCATATATGTAAGTATTCCTATGGGTTTCCCATATCCATAAAAGGTAAAATAGACATCAAGTTTGTATTTATATCTCATCTGGCTCAAAAGCTATAGTCGAATCCATTTTAGGTGGTGGCCATATTGGATTTAGGGAATTTGGGGGGTCCTGATAGCGATATTTTTTTTTGAAAAAAAAAAAAATATTGTGTCCTGATAAACCCAATCATAAATGTAAGTATTCATATGGGTTTCCCATAGCCAGAAAAGGTAAAATAGACATCAAGTTTGTATTTATATCTCATCTGGCTCAAAAGCTATAGTCGAATCCCTTTCAGACGGTGGCCATATTGGATTTGGCCGCCATCTTGGTCTCAGGGACCATTGGCTTGGGCGCCCTGGCTAAATCATTTCAGTATGACCTAAGCAACATCTGTGCCAAATTTGGTGCTTGTATATGAATTTGCGCGAACAATGGGATGTAAGGCCCCATTCTACAGCCCAAACTGCTTTTTTGGACAGCGGCCATATTGGAATTGGAGGATCAAGGGGTCCAGATATACTGGGTCATAAATATAAACATTTCTATGTGTTTCCCATGATCAATTAAGCTGAAAAACATTTCAAGTTTGTATTTGTAACTCATGTGGTTCAAAAGTTATAGCCGGAACCCTTTTCGGGCAGCGGCCATATTGGATTTGGCCGCCATCTTGGCCCTGAGGGTCGCTGGCTCCGGCGCCCTAGCTAAATCATTTCAGTATGACCTGAGCTACATCTGTGCCAAATTTGGCGCTTTTAGATGAATTTGCGCGAAAATGTGCTTAAGGCCCCCAACTAGCCAGGATTCAGACGAATGCGAGACCGCTGCAGGGAACGTGTCAAAACCTTGTGTGTGTTTGTGCAGAAGGAACCGGATGCAGGGAGAAGTCAGTATTAGGCCTCGTGTCGTCTGCTCCAGCTACAGTAGAGTACAGTGCTAAAAGTAGACCTCATATGTGATGAATTACAGCTGGCTGCAGGCAACAACACACAAAAAAAAACGGTTTGTCTGACACAAGCACCCACACTGATGGCAGATGCGCAGCAGCTTTTGATTGGGCTGGAAAGCAGAGGAAATGAGCCGTGTTTCTGGAATGGATGTTATTGTGTTTCTTCTCTGGGTGCAGAACACACACACACACACACACACACACGTTCACAAGCAGGGTGCACAAAAACACGCATTCCTTAAGCAGACGCGTTATACTTCATGCACATTCATGTACGGACTGTTTTTGAAGATTTCCTTCAGTCTCGCAGCTGAGCTAACATATAAAAGTAGTTGAATGGCCTGTGGTGGTTTTGATCATTGTTTGGCCATGTTTTGTGCATCAACCTCGTACAAACACCACATTTGTTTATCCCCATTAGAGCCTTTGAGGTGTGGGAGACAACAGAAGAGCAGTATTGTGTGCTACTTTAGCTGGAGATATAAATAGCTGTCTTTGAATGTGGTGAGTGCCACACAAAACTAAAGCATGCATTATGGAAGGAGAGTTATAGTGTACAACTGCCCTCTTGATTCAGCATGCACAAATATTAATTGATCCAAGCATCATCACACTGACCCGTGCAAACAAAACTCAAAATGCCCGTCTCGAAAAGAAAAAAAGAAAATCGATGTGAATCATTATATTGGACCCGTGTATTGGTCTTAAAGGGCCAGCAGCGTAACATACCCTCAGCTGTGTGCGTCACCAATGGTGATGGTGAAAAACTGACGCAACGATTAATCGCATCCAAAATTAAAGTTTGTGTTTACGTAATATATTTATGTTGTGTATAATTATTCTTATATATATAAATACACTCACATGCATGTATATATTTAAGAAATATTTGCATGTATATTCTTTATATATATTTATACAAAATTAATATTATGTATTTGATATTAAGAACACATTTTTCTTAAATATATACACAAAATAATTATACACATTACACACATATATTATTATGTAAACAAACTTTTATTTTGGATGCGATTAATCGCGATTAATCGTTGCCCAACCCCAACTTGTACCTTTTAAAAAAGATAAACTGTATTCATTAATTTTTATTATATTTCATTTAGATACCTAGAATGTTATTTCACCTTTGATTATTACATTTCTGCACGATTAGTTAGATTTTCTTGAAAACTTAAAACAATGCTTATTTCAATTCAATTAATGCAGATCCACTGAACAAAATCACCCCAATTATTCTAGAATGATTAATTCTATTCAGTTATTTTATTTTATTTTTTTTATTTATTTATTTGGATCCCCATTAGCTTCCACAATGTGGTTGCTAGTCTTCCTGGGACCCATAAAAGTACTGAAACTTATGTACAATTAAAATACACAAATATAACATTCATATAAACATTACCACATACAGCATTTGATATCAGTACCTATAAACAGTCACAAATTAACTATTAACTGTAATACTATTAATTGTAATCTGTTTTAGAGTCTTCTTAAAATTATATATGTTTGATATATGCCTTGTTTTTAAATCCAATTTATTCCAAGCAGATGATTATTACGTTAGAGCTATTCAACTCATCTGGTGAAATTGTTTTTATAACAACATATCACAATGCACTTTTTTCCCCCAATATTGTGCAACCCTAATGCACATGTTGGTTAAATTCCTCTTGATCTCTCTTCAGGGTGATTTAAGTCACTTGTCATGTGCACTTTCACAACTTTTGGTTGCATGCATGTCACGTGACGTTGCTCTCAAATTGAATGCGTGTTATAAAGACTGTAGGTTTCCAAAGTGAAATGCCACATGCTTGATTCAGAATTGCAACAGGGCATCTTCGATCTACAGCCGTGTGCCGTGGGAACGTTCAGTATTATAATTGTTTCCAAATGAGTAGAAAAAGATGACTGTGCTGCCTTATAGACATTAAACCAATGCATTTGTTCAAAATACCATATTTTCAAAGCCTTGATGCAAAAACTTCATTGTATGGATATTGGTTTTCTGTGCACTATTTGCAATGCCGTTACGAATTGATTTTTCCCTTGTAATCTCTTGCAGCAGCCGTCTCCTCCCTGCAGCACTAATGAATTGCAGTGCACTTGCGCTTTAGTGTTTTATATCTTTATCTCACCGGTTTGCCGGTAGCTCTGATCTGTGTGTACGTGACTGTGTCCAGTTTGCGGTTTTGTTTATAAGCTTCTGAATCACCGTGCTTGATTTTTGGACTGTAGAAATGTCCTGAATTATATTGGTATTTTTTTTAAGGTTTTGCTTAAATTTGCGAATGTATGGAAATACAGTCAAAATCTTGGCTGGTGTTTGTGTAATGGTTTTCCTGCTTCACTGGATCAAATGCATTCTGGGGAACGATCCAGATTCTGAATTTAAAACGTATATTGAATGTGTCATTTAAAAAAAAAGCTACTACAGATTGCAGATCAGTGTTATTAGATCCTCACAATGGAAGACAAATGATGCAATTTGTTGGCAGTAGGGCTGTCAAAAAGTCAAGTATACAACATTTTGATTGGTAGTAAGGCTAATTGCGATGGTGACTGATTTTATATAAATTGCAATGCGTTCATGTCAGTTACAAAAAGTAATTTGTCATGAAAATGTGGGATTAAGCTTTAATATTTCTTTCAAAATGTTCTTTCGAGCACAGAGAGAAAAAGAGAATGTTACTTTACTGAAAAAAGTAGCAATATTTATACCTGTAATGTACATTTTTCTATTGATAAGACGTTCTGTTTGAACCCCTCGGTCTCTCTCACGTCTTTGAGTTTCTGTGTGTGATTAACAATAGTTATTATAATGTGCCCCACATTCAAAATATGGGAGATCTCCTCTGTCATTAGGATTTATATATGGCACAGATGTTTATTATACAAATGAGAAGTTAGAATGAAATGCAACCCAATGCCCATCATGATGGCAATCTGAAGTGTGATTTTATAATACACTTTCTAACGACTGTTGAGTTTTTACTATTGTTTACGTAGAACATTAACAGATGTAAAACGGTTCTCGTGGTCATGAAATCTGGACCCTAAATGCTATTTTTTTTCGGAGATCTGTTGCATTCAATTGTAAGCAACAAAATAGTAAAAAAAACATTGTGTGTCGAGTTAAAGGTGCATTGTGTGATTTTTAGCGGCATCCAGTGGTGAGGTTGCGAATTGCAACCGGTGGCCGACAGGAAGTGATGTCGTCGCCTGAGACAGCAGAGTAGCCAGTTAAACAAGCTTAAATTAAGAAATGTTTACTTTATTATTCAGTAAAATTTTATGTTATTGCAAATATTATTGTCAGTGTTTTTAGCAGCTTCTTTACATAGTGACGAAACGCGTTTGTCCGTTCAGGGCCACCGTAGAAACATGTTAATGTGTGTGTGTAGAGAGAAATGCCTCATTCTCAGCTAATAAAAACATTACGCTTCATTAAGTAAGGTCTTTAAATATGATATTGCATTTCCGTCTACAGATCCTCCTGAATATTACTCAATGCACTAACGCGTCCTTCTCTTCTCTCGCTCTCACAGACGGTCGATGACGATGCGATGGAAGCGTGAATGAGGTTTGGCGTGGCAATAGCTGAACGATGCCCAAGGGTGGGGGTGCTAAAACCCCCCAGCTGGAGGACTTCCCACTCAACACCGACATGGTGGAAAAGCAGGGTGGGAAGAAGGTGAGGAAAATTGCTTTTATATCCCCCCCCCACACACACACACGTCTGGTTTGCTATCATTGTGGGGACTCTCCAGAGGCATAATGGTTTTTATACTGTATAGACTGTATATTCTGTCGCCTTACACTAACCCGACCCCTAAACCTACCCATCACACAAACCTTTCTCCATTTTTACATTTTTTAAAAAAAAACTCATTCTGTATGATTTATAAGCGTGTTTACCCATAGGGACCTCAATTTATGTCCCCTCAGTGACATGAGTACCCATGAGTCTGTGTGCATTCAGGTTTAAGCCCCCACCAAGATAGAAAAACATGAACACACACACACAGTCTGCCGGTATAACCTCCTGTAACCTTTCTAAGCTGTTAAGTAGCAACCCAATGAATAAGGTTTATCCTAAGTCATGTCGTAAGAGCAAAGTAGGGGTGTGCGATATTGGCAAAAAATTACATCTTGATATTTTCTGGGATTTTGCGATGATGCGATTTTTGTTTGAGATTTCAGACTTGTCAACAGCCTGTTTTCATGCAATTATTGCTTTTTAAATCTAAATTCATTTTAATTTATTTCTATTTTCTTTTATTGGCGCATACGTTGGGGAAGCGTATGATAAGCTGCATGTCCCCCGCCCTTTGCCATACTGTGCATGAGACGGAGCGTATTTAGGCCACACCCACAGCGAGGGGAAACAAATCCAACCGTCTCCATTGACTTTGCGTCTGTAGATTTCTCATAAATTCAACAAAAGTTGGCATCGTAAATCATCCCGCTGCTCCGCGATCTGCACCGTCATTAGGGTTGGGTATCGAGAATCGAGTGTCAATTGGAACCGGGACTAACTTTTAATTTTTCCCGGAATCGTTCAAAAGTTACAATTTCGATTCCTAGTTTCAATATTCACAGTCCGCCGACCGGAAGAAGAAACCGCTGAACAACACCAACGAAGAAGCGTTGGCATAACCGCGCGAGTCGAACATGAGTAGCTTACGTCGGCGGTCCAAAGTGTGGCTTCACTTTTCTAAAAATAACGAAATCTCGGCGAAATTTGTGACAGAAGGAGTATTTCCTTCAAAAAAAAACACTTTCCTTCAGAAAGACCGTTGGTTAGCAAGGTTAGCTAAACTTTTTTGACCCTGCCTCTTAAAAGAATCGGAATCGAGAATCTTTAGGAACCGGAATCGAAACAAGGAATCGGAATCGTTCAAATTCAAACGATACCGAACCCTAACCGTCATCACAGACACCGTTAGAAAGCTCTCTCTCTCTCCTGTACAATGTTGTCCGATCCAAATATGGTCATTTCCTTTTAATCCGCAACCAATCACGAAAGTAAAAGGGGGGATTTAAATTTATTTTGTAGGTTTATTGTACGACACGTGCTTTTTACTCTTTGTTTTTATAAATTCTGACATCATTTGTGTAAATCATGCCAACAGCTATACTATATAACACACCACCTTTTACCTTCACAAACTGTGAGAATATGACAATCCTTAGTTAAGAGGTTTATCCTTCTTGAGGTTGTTCAACATGGAGATTAATGAGATTCATTGGCGTCCGTCCCAGGATTCATTAATGCAGACAAAACACAAAGACCAACATGACAACAGCACTCAGTATACAAAAAAAAGGAATTAATAAGTGTGTTCGAAGGCTGTATTCGTCTGCATTTTGAAGGAAATTCAGTGTGGCATTGTATAAAAACAATAGAGGCGCTTTTCCTTTTCACGAGTGTTTTTGAGTCCGGGGGTCAGTGTTGTGGTGCAAGACGAGCCAGAGTTGGTGAAGAGTTTAAGGCCCAGATGGTGTGTGTGTGTGTGTACATCCTTCTGTGTAGTATTGCATCAGACACTGCGAAGGGGAAGGGAGGGAGTGTGTGAGCGAGGGCGAGTGAAAGCATTGCTAGGAAACAGTCAGTAAACAGGCCTGCGCACACAGATGGTTTTAGAGAAAAGCACTGAAACTGTGTCTTTGCTTGATTTAGCTTTAGTTTCTCTACGTGCTGCGAGAGGCTCGGCTCGCATCTTTCTCTGGCTCTCTGTGAGAGTGACGGGTGTGTGTGTGTGATTTTATAATGACACTAGTATTACACTGATTTATGAGGACATTTCCTTGTATTTAAAATAGCTTTCAAAACATACTAAACAGTGTTTTAGTGAAAATGTAAAGTTTTCTGTGATGTGTAGAGTGTGTGAGAGTGATTGTTTAGGGGTTGTGTGTGTGTGTGTGCGTGATGGGTAGGTTTAGGGGTCGTTTGTGTGTATATCTGTGTGATTGGTAGGTTTAGGGGTCAGGTTAGTGTGTGTGTGTGTGATGGGTACATTTAGGGGTTGTGTGTGTGTGATGGTTAGGTTTAGGGGTCGGGTTAGTGTGTGTGTGTGTGTGCGTGCGTGTGTGTGTTAGGGGTTGAACGACTTCAGATTTTTTGAAGTCGACTGTTATGACATTAAAGTCAAATCGACGTCGACTAGTCGCTGACGTCATTCATAAAAACACAAGAGATGTGACAGATTTGCAACATGCCACAATTTGCAATCAATTAACAGAAAATTATACAGACGCCGACAGCTCGTAATGGGGCCGTTCACACCTGGACACTTCATGCTTTTTTACTAGGGGTGTAACGGTACATGTATTCGTATTGAGCCGTTTCGGTTCAAGGCTTCCGGTTCGGTACGCATACAAACCGAACGATTGCTTGGACCATTTTTCCTGCCGGCAAAATTCGCGCTGACGCGGCCAACACAACATTGCGCAACATCAAATGGCAAATGTAATGAAAGCAGAGCAAAACTGCGCTACCCAGATAGCAAACTGACATTGAATCAACGTGGAAACGACGTCTCTCATGACATTGAAACAACGTTGATTTGCTCATCGAATTAACGTTGAACCAACGTCAGACGCGGCATTCTTCAAAGCTAAATGAAATCGAAAATTGGTTTGCTTTCATAACGTTGAAACAACGCGTTGATTTCAAGTTGATTTTCCGTTCGTTTTGAAAGAATGACGCGTCTGACGTTGGTTCAATGTTAATTCGATGAGCAAAACAATGTCAGATCAACGTTGTTTCGATGTCATATTTCCACGTTGATTCAAT
The DNA here is from genome assembly GCF_016745375.1 of Pimephales promelas. Next base: position 5,836,977 of record NW_024121399.1, read on the forward strand.
GTCAGTCTGCTATCTGGGTACTCATTATGTGCTTCACGGATTATCTGCTTCACGGATCGTTTATCAGTTCGGACCAGCAACATCTGTGCAGCGCGAGCCGATCTCGATCAAGCAACACTGTTAACACACAGCGCTAAGAGATCCGATAAAGAAAACATTTGAATTCGCCACTGAGGTAATAACATCGCTGCCAGATCTATTGAGATGCATTCACATTTCTCCGTTATTAACCGTAGATCTCTATTAGATCAAACAGCGCTGTCATGGAAACCAGGAGAAACATTGTGCTGTGAATGAACTAGTACTTTACGTCCACAGACCAGCAACATTCACCATGGATTTAATATAGAAACACTAACTGGAACCAGTTTGGCTGGAATGGTGAAATGCTTTCAAGTACTTCACACATCTTTTTCCAGCACTTCAAAATTCAAATATTATATAAATAAACATATATTTAAATGTTATTTTTAATGTGATGACCAAAACATTATTTGTTCATCCTTCAAAGATGACCTCCATTTATAAACCTGAAAGTTTCAAGATCGAGGAAAACTCACATTTATTTAAAAATATTTTTTCTTTAAACAAATAGGACATTTCTCTGGCATTTCTTTCTTTTTGCTGTATCGAAAACGTACCGAACCGTGACTTTAAAACCGAGGTACGTACCGAACCGTGATTTTTGTGTACCGTTACACCCCTGATCGATTTATCAAAACGAGTCCATTTACACCTGCTCACATAAATATGTTTTCGCATCCGATCTTCAAACAACGCGCTATATGCAGATTTAACGGAGTTCACGTCACCGAAAGCAACAGTAATGAGCTGCATTTTATTGATCAGCTAATTTCACAATCAAAGACCGCAATAAGAGAGACAGCACTGGTAAGATCATTTTGTTTCTTTACTTTTAACGAAGATGATTGTGTGTTAAGCGTCTGTGACTTCCTTTCACTTTGATTTACGATAGTTTGCACGTTGGCTTTATGAATAGATGCTCAGCTGCGGTGTGTGTTATAGCTTCGTCATATAATGAATATAATAGCACAGGCTGCTCTCACACGTTTTATTTCAGCATTTTTGGGAGAAGTCCAATTTACATATGCGGTTTCAACAACCAGATGCATTTACACGTGTCCAGTTTCGTCTGTAAAGCGGCCCAGACCTCCTCATGAAGTGGTTTGAGCGATCGGATTTAAATGCGTTTCGAAGGGCGTTTAGCTTTTGCACGTGGTCTTTTCACAATCGGATAGCAATCAGATCACAGAAACACGTGCAGTGGCCAGATGTAACGTTAGCTAAACAGCCCGCTGTTTACATCATCATTTAGGATGAAAAGAAAAAAAAAAGCTTTAAATTTAAATCTGCACGTTAGTATGGATCTAAGTAATACAAAATAATATTCCAATTGATTGCGGGTGAATTAGAGATGCATTAATATGTTTAAATAAATATATGAAAAAATAGGCTAATGTTTGAATGATTTTAAAAGACACTGCTCTCATTTCCCGCGTGCGTCATGCTTTTACTTTCGTTTTCAACAATATAGTGGTGCTATACGTTAGTAAAGTTTTCCCATATGCTTTATGTACCAATGCTGTTTTCTTGCTGCAATGACCCTCTGGGCTCTTCATCTGTTGTCGTCTGCAACGCGGCCATAGACTATCAAAATTAGCGCAATCATATAGTGTCACATGATCAACGCGACTAGTCGACGTCAAACTTAAAGCGCCACGGCATTGCATTAAGGTCGACTAGTCGGTTCAACCCCTTGTGTGTGTGTGTGTGTGATGGGTAGGTTTAGGCATCGGTTTAGTGTTTGTGTGTGTGTGTGTGTGTGAAAGGTTTAGGGATCAGGTTAGTGTATGGGAACAGAATATACAGTCTGTACAGTATAAAGCCATTACGCCTATGGAATGTCCTCAAGTATAGCAAAAGAGTGTGTGTGTGCACGTGGATGACATCATAGTCTCATGACAGTGTGGTGGAAGTTGGTCAGAGACGCTCTCGCAGCAGAAACGGCTCGACGCTGCGTTCAGCTTGAGCTTTATCGCTGCACTAAGAGCTCTTTAATTAGCCTTCATTAGCGCTGCCAGTAGCAGACAGAGACCCAGCTGCTCCAGTCTCACTTCCTCTCAACAATCACACACACATTTAGGGATTATTTCTACAACCACATGTGCTCGTATGAAGAGAACTGCTTAAAATCTATATTTCTTTTCCATTGCATGCAAGGTTGGGTTTTTTTTCTTTATTATTTACATTTATTTAAGTCTTATTGCAAAACGTTTTGTTGAAGCTGAATACCATGAACAAAAAATGAACAGGTTAAAAATCCCATCGCAAAAACCAACTATCCTAACTGATATATTTTACAGTAGCACTTCATTTTAAGTTACGCGTTACTACATGTACTTACTGTATATTAAATAACAGTAAATTATGCATAATTACAAGTAACTAACTAACCCTAAACTGTAACTATACGAAGTACATGGAATTAATTAATGTTATTTAGTTCTTAAGCAGTTATTTATCATTATTAAAGACAAGTAAACACAAGTTAGCAATTGCACAAATAACTGCAAAAGCAAAGAAACCATTGACATAAACAGTGTTATAAGATTGTTAGATAATTGAAATCAAATGTAAAATAACATTGCACTTTATAAATAAAATGAACATTACAAATATAGTTACAAATGTTACTCTTTGTGGTTGATTGATTAACATTGTTAAAAATGAATCCAATATGCTGTTACACACATATTATATGATATTTATTCATGAACCAGTTCTTAAGGCCTGTTTGTACTGTATTTTATCTTATTTTTTATTCTAAGCTGTTTTAATTATTCTTATTTCTTTTGATTATTTTAATTTCTTCCATGTAAAGCACATTGAATTACCAATGTGCCTTGTCTTGTAAAATGGACCCGGTTCTCGATACCCAACTCCATTTAACACATTTTACCATGTTAAATCCATTCCATGGTTGTTACCCCCCGATCGGCATGGAAAATTGGCCTAGCTGTAAAGTAGGAAACCGCAGGCAGAATGAAGCTCCCCTGTTCGTGTTGTGTCTCCTAAGTATGGCTGATGTGCATGTTTGTAGTCTAGGAGTTTCTGCAAAATGTGCTTTATTTGAGATCTGGATATCGGATGCCTTTAATGGTGGGCTTTTGGCAGGACTGGGTGTGTGTGTGCGGCTTTGAAGATGGTGGGGGTTTCTGATGGGTTCCAGTTGTTGAACTGTTTCAAGCCCCTCCTCAAATGTCTTACCTCGTGTTCACTGAGGATTCATCACACAGAATATCTACTGTGGTGCTTCAAGCCACATTAGGAAAGCTTTTATAGACGCATGAAAGGCACTTTAAATGGTGAAATTTGACTTATTTCCTTATTTAACTTGAATCGGTTTAATTTGGGATTTTCATAAGATCATGACTTGAAGTGAAACACTTTTTGAACATTTCGTCACAACTTAATTTCATTGTGTTTATTTACTTATATATATATATATTAGGGGTGGCACGGTACATGAAAAAACACCCAAACCGTTCGGTTCGCTTGTCTCGTTTCGGAGCGTGTGTGCGTCTCACGGTTCGACGCATGCGCAATGTAACCTCGTGCCCGTATGTGACGTGTGTTTTGTTTTCGCGCGACATAAACTTGTTCGACTTGGACCGGCGCTGCACAGAGTGTATACGGTGTATAACATCAATCTAGCGCGAGTCGGCTCCGTATGCATTCATCACTTTTGCGGTATTTGATGTCATTACCGATCGCTCTGTGCAGCGCCGGTTCAAGTTAGTAAACAAGCCAGTAAAAGTGGAGTATGGAGCGCTGCAGGTCACGGCACGCGGAGAAATGGCAACTGGGAGAGATGAGGGAGTTGGAGGATGCGCCAGCGTCGTATAAGTCTATGGTATAAGTCCGGTGTGTGGGAACATTTTGGATTTCATGTTATGATATTTTAATTTAACTACAGTGGCACTTTATGTATAGATAAGAGCTTCAGTCATATGTTTCCAAACCCTGCACTTTAATTTTAAGTGGAAAAAAGTACCCTCACATTTTGGGAATAGAAGCATTGTTGATACTGTTTTTGTGTTGAGGTTGAACTTAAATTTCACTTTATGTTTATGGCCTTTGCTAAATTGCTATTGCTATAGCTTAATTATCTATAGGCAATGAGGTTTTATGTATATTGACATTTAAAAGACAGTGTTTTAAGAGTTCCTCTCTTTTTCTTTTAAAAGATAGAATTTTGGTAAGAGCTACAAAAGTTAGCAGTTGATACATGAAAGTTAATTTCTTTGTGTAAATAAGATTTATGTGATAAAAATGCACAAGTTCTTGTAGAGATAGTGATACACATTCTCCTTTTTTTTGCCAAATAAACAAAAAGCATGTCAATTTCTTCTCTCTTGCTGTATCTAAATCTCACCTAGCTTTCCTCTGAGATAGTCCCAAAATGTGCTTAAAGTCAAAGAGTCAAATTCAGTTTGTGCATGATTGCATATATATATATATATATATATATATATATATTTAATACTGTATCCTAAAGTGTGGATAATTAAGCTATATATCACATGCTGAAGTACATTTCTGGAGTGTTAAAGATTAAAAGAAAAAATAACAAGAACCGTACAGAACCGAAAACCGTGACCCTAAAACCGTGATACAAACCGAACCGTGGGTTTTGTGAACCGTGCCACCCCTAATATATATACACACAAACACAGGTGAAACTCGAAAAATTAGAATATCTTGCAAAAGTTCATTTATTTCACTAAATCAACTTAAAATAAGAGCTTTGAGTGGCGAGAAAAGCGCTATATAAATGTAATGAATTCTATTTTTATTTTTATTTAAAAGGTGAAACTAATATATAGACTCATTACATGCGAAGTGAGATATTTCAAGCCTTTATTTGTTATAACTGTGATGATTATGGCTTAAAGCTTATGAAAACCTTTTCACAATATTGTAATTTTGAATTTGATCATCAAAATTATAACAAAGGCTTTAAATATCTCACTTTGCCTATATTGAGTCTATATAATATATTAGTTTCACCTTTTAAGTGGAATTTTTCGAGTTGCATCCATATATATATATATATATATATATATATATATATAATCATAATCTGTTTAAATTGTAAAATGTGGTAGCTGTCCAACTTTTGAACTTTTTTAGAGAAATATGTCCGACAGCATCTTTATTTGTATTTTTTAAGTATGTAAACAATTGTTAACCCTAAAATCCTGATTTTTTGGGGGGAAAAGTTCCATAGCTATATATATCCAATAAAGACGCACACAATAATGTTTGTTTACACATAATACATGTGTGTGTGCTCAGTGCTGTGTATAATTATTTTGTATACATAAACAATACATTATATAAACACAATTTGTGAATGTGTGCATTTATATAATGATCTTAATAATAATATTATTTAAACAAACCTGTATTGTTTTGTATGTAATTAATCGTTTCCCAGCACTAATAAAAGCTTGCATAGTTTTCACAGTAATATTTGTCCTAGAGCACTTGCCGTTTCCCATTAAACTGACACTATTTCCCATGTTCCCCAGGATAAAGACAAAGGCTCGTCAAACAAGACCCCTAAACTGGACCGCAGCGATGGTGTGAAGGAGATGAAAGAGAAAGCTCCTAAGAGGAAGCTGCCCTTCACCGTCGGAGCCAATGGAGATCAGAAAGACTCTGACTCTGGTAAGGGGGCGGGGCCTGTTTGTTGCAAAGAATTATGGGATATAACAGGAAGCGTGTGTCTGTGTATCTGTGTGTTTGTGGGCTACTGTTGTTGTTTTTCTTCAGTACTGTGTGCTGATTACGACGAAGCCATTAGTCCTGTGATTGGAAATGTATTGGATATGACATGCTGAGAAGGGTGAGATTTCATACGCTTTGTTTTTTTGAGGATTTTTTTGATGTTTTTCAGCCTGGATTCATAAAACTATAGTTTTTAATCGGTTTCTAAAATGAATTTTTGTCTTGTTTTTTTGGGTTAGTGATTGAAAAATGACTTTTATTATCTTTCTGTTTTGCGTGTTTGGAAAAACAGTGTTTTGAGTGTGTTTTGTGGCTGTTGGAGTCTTTTAGCAGAGCACACACACACACACACCCCTTTGAGACGTGGCTGTGAGGCGTGAAACCTTGCCCATTTTCTCTCTCATCAGACAATGCCTGAAGTGCTCATTGTAATGCTAATAGGGGGTGTAGTCACGTCCGTTCTTTGATTGGCCTGTCTCAACGTTTCTCTCTCTTTCTCTGACCGTTTCAACACTTATTTAGCCGTAAACGCTGGAGTGTGGCTTTTCATCTGTTAAAACCCCCATGCATATCCCATCCCCGAGATTGCAACCTCTGTGATTATCTGCATGTTTTTATGCTGCATCATTGATGGTAGACGTCCAGCTCTTGGCTTTGTTCCTCATGCGGGACTTCCTGATGTAGTCGAGCTGGTCTCTCCGTGGTCTCCTCCCCCCGTTGGACTGTTTCCAGTACAGGACCTTTGTTCTGTTACCGCAATGAGCTCATGCTAACACCCCTTCGGCTGCTTCTGGAAGTTGGACGCACATTTAACGTTTTAATGGCTGCTTGCGTTGCTACGAAAGCCTTTATCAACTCAGTCCTGGCCTGGATGAAGTGGAAAGGAAGATGTTATAATAAGTTAGAGTTGGTTCCTGGAAGAAAACAAACCTAAGAATAGCATGAGAACAGCTGATGTGGGAAGGAAATCGGATGCACTGATTTGAAAAGTGTTGGCCAATACAATGATTATAAATTTATACTGTTTTTGTAGTTTATAAAACAACCAAACTTGATGTTTAATTTGCACGGTGAAAACTTAAATATACATTTTCTTAAAAACATTGCGTAGAGAAAAGACACGCCGTTGAAATGGGAAGGAAATTGCGTTTTGAAATTTTGGGCATTTTTTAAAGGAATAGTTCATTTAACTAAAAATGCTGTCGTCATCAACAAATGCTGTTGTTTCAAACCTGTATGAGTTTCTTTCTTTGTTCAGTTTGAACAGTTTGGACCCCATTGACTTCCATGCGGTTTGGTTACCTATAATCTTATGCCAAAATATCTTCCTTTGTGTTCAGCAGAAGAAACTCATACAGGTTTGAAACAACTTTAGGGTAAATGATGACAGCATTTTAGTTTTTAATGAACTAGTTATTTAATATGATTGATAACTGATATGAGTATTAATTTATACTGTTTTTGTAGTTTATAAAACAACCAAACTTGATGTTTAATTTGAACGGTGAAAACTTAAATATAAATAAACATTTTAATGGTTTATAACAGTTTTCTAACTTAAAAACATTGCGTAGAGAAAAGACACGCCGTTGATATGGGAAGGAAATTGCATTTTGAAATTTTGGGCATTTCTTAAAGGAATAGTTCATTTAAACTAAAATGCTGTCGTCATCAACAAATGCTGTTGTTTCAAACCTGTATGAGTTTCTTTCTTTGTCCTGCTGAACAGAACATATTCAAAGAGTTTGGACCCCATTGACTTCCATGGTGTTTCTTTCCTACTCGATGCGGTTCATCAACTGTTTGGTTGCCCATAATCTTATGCCAAAATATCTTTTTGTGTTCAGCAGAAGAAACTCATACAGGTTTGAAACAACTTTAGGGTAAATGATGACAGCATTTTAGTTTTTAATGAACTAGTTATTTAATATGATTGATAACTGATATGAGTATAAATTTATACTGTTTTTGTAGTTTATAAAACAACCAAACTTGATGTTTAATTTGCACGGTGAAAACTTAAATATAAATGTTCTTAAACAGTTTTAGAGAAAAGACACGCTGTTGATATGGGAAAGAAATTGCTTTTTAAAATTTTGGCCATTTCTTAAAGGAATAGTTCATTTAACTACAAATGCTGTCGTCATCAACAAATGCTGTTGTTTCAAACCTGTATGAGTTTCTTTCTTTGTCCTGCTGAACAGTTTGGACCCCATTGACTTCCATGGTATTTTTTTTCCTACTCAATGTGGTTTGGTTACCCATAATCTTATGTGTTCAGCAGAAGAGACTCATACAGGTTTGAAACAACTTTAGGGTAAATGATGACAGCATTTTAGTTTTTAATGAACTAATTATTTAATATGATTGAAAACTGATATGATTATAAATCTATACTGTTTTTGTAGTTTATAAAACAGCTTAATTTGCGCTGTGTGAAGTTAAATATAAAATAAACATGTTATTGGTTTTCAGGGTTCATACAAAGTGCTTAAAATACTTGAATTTTACATTTTGAAATTGAATTTAGCGCTTGAAAATGGCGATATTTATGATAAGGTCTTTAGAAATAAAGATAAAACAAACATCCACTCAAACACATTGTAAAATGTAAGTTATACTTGCGAGGAGTGAACATTTAGACATAGAGAAAAAGTATCAAACGTATCTTGTGCAGAAAAGTTAGCTTTTCTTTTACACGTGTGTGTGAAATCCAACAATATTTAATTAAAAAAAAAATATCGGCCGATATATCGGATTTTAAAACGGTATCGGCCTTCAAAATCCTTTATCGGTCGGGCACTAATGTGAAATTAGTTAAATTTTATTGGTAAAACAGTCAAACAAAATCACCAGTACAACCAGTCTGATATAGAGCCATTTTTCATGCCTATGAGTGTGATATTGCTCATATAAATATCCAAGTATATGATGCATCTTTCATTCTTCAGGTCAATCATATGTTCATGGGAGAAAATATCAGTTTAAATACGGAATAAGCGATATCTTTGTCATAGTATCCTTTCAATGGTTAAAGTTAACACTGATCTGTTTACCTTTTTCAGAAGTTGAACGATACTAAAGATATTGTTAGATAAGTGAGATCTCTGATTGTAGTCCTTTTAAAACCAAAAAAGTTTCATTTTAAACTAGTTTAGTGTTATAAACCCAGGGTTCGTACAGACAGTTGCTTTAATTCAGAAACAAGCCGTGGAAGTCAAGGTAAAACGCGCTCGTCACCCTTTCTGTCCTCCATTTTCTGGACGATTCCGTTTGAAATACATAATTCATCCCGCTGATATTTTTACATCTCCCTCTCTCCGTCTCTCTCACGGGCTCTCGGTGTGTGTTCTGCATTGAGGGAGACCGTGCACCCGTCTCTGCCACTTATCCATAGAGCTGGAGAAACCCACAAGGCCCACGAGCACTCAGAATCCTCCATCTTCTCGTGTTTGCTCATTGCCTCTCCTGCGCTTTCTCAGGACGCAGACATCTTTGCTGCATTATGTATAAGATGCAGATCTTGGCATGGAAGTCGAATGCAGTGCATCGGCACGGTGCGTTTAGCTTGCGAATAACGATGCATTTTCTGGCCGAATGGCTGAGATGCTTGATGTGGGGATATGCACTAGGGCTGGGTATCGATTCGACTCCATGAATATAGATTAAAGACAAATCCTATATTTATTAAAAAAAAAAAAAATGAACACCGAAGTTTACAAGTGGTTAGCTAATAAAAAGAAATTCAGCCATAAACCTGTATATTACATTTTTTTTTTTTTTGCTGCATTATCAGTGTTTCCCCTAGGATTTTTTTAGGGGGGGAGGAAGATTGTATAATAATTCAAATCATGTAGTATTATTATTTTTTTTTAAATATGAAGAGTTCAGATGCAAAAGCCTCTAAATGCCATTTGAAATTTTCTTCTTTAATGATGATTTTTATCAAACTTGCATATTTAAGTTCAGTAATTTCACTTAAATAACAATTAATAGGTAATTATCATTGCCATTTAAGTGAAATCACTGAACTTAAATATACAAGCTTGATAAAAATCATCATTCTAGAAGAAAATTTCAAATGGCACTTAGAGGCTTTTGCAGATATGAATAGATATATGAAAAAAAATCACACTAATTCTGTGTTTTTGCTGGTAATAAAATTAAGCCATAAAACACTCATTTTATCATAAACTTTTTGTCAAATAATGTGCTGCACAATGAGCGTTACTGTTAAAATTAAAACATGGATTATTCCTTAAATTCAGTTTTGTTTAATTTAATTTTAATTCAGTTTCCCCCCTAAAAACAACGGTAGGAGAAACACTGATTATGTATTAGACACATTATGGAAGTCGAATGCAGTGCATCGCCAGCTTGCAAATAACGATGCATTTCCAGAGGATATTACAGAGGCCGAATGTTTTTTTTTTGGGAAATGCACGGCATGATTTGATATCTTTGGGCAGACGGTGGACCCGAGCATGTTGTGGATATAAGGGTGAAGGGAGTGGGTTGGCTGATAAGAGACAGTAATATTTGCTACCCACGCCTTGCTAACGCTGGCAGGCATGTGCGCTGGTACACTTGCACACGCTATTGGTCTCTGGCTAACATGCGCACACACACACACACACACTCGCATTTAAACCGAGAAGAGATTCGCTGCTGTCTAGCAGATCGGACCAGGGATGTTTTCTGGCCTTCATACGGCCAAGCCGTTAAGCGTTACTCATATTCCTGTGTTTTTATAGTATTTCTTTTTATGTCATTCAGAGCTCTTAGGAATTATTCACTTGTCAAGTCACCTTTATTTATATAGAGCTTTTAACAATATAGATGGTTTGAAAGCAGCTTTACAGAGATCATAGGAAATTACAGTAAAACAGATTGTTTTTGGTTTTACAGCAGATCTTGAATAATGATCAGTTGCAAAGATCATTACCGCTGAAACGACACCGTTTTAACCAAAAACAGAAAACTTTTAAATAACGCGCACTGGCTGTTCATTTGCACGGTGTTTTGGTGCTCGAGAACGCAAACTTTGAAATGGGTGCAAAGATGCAAGTTTTGCAAACGTCTGAAAAACGTTATTTCCGTGCAATCTTCAAAAACGTGATTTTGTGCACATGCATATTACGTGTTTAGTCTATAGATATGCACGTTTGAATAAATGCATGACCTGTGCAGGCGTCTAGTCTTTGTTTACAAGTTGACGTCGCCAAATTACTTGTCTCGTCTGCATAATACAGGATTGTTTGTCATTTATGCGGATCCATGTCTGGAAATCACTATATATGGTGAAATCGTATATATCAGATCAGCCTGTGCCTGAATTGTGTCCACGTTTGTTTTGCCCGAGTTTAACCCTTATGCTGCATTAAGGACATTTTTGGTCTTTTGCAGTTTAATTTCTTTGACCATTTTGGCTGTTTTAATGCAAATGGTATGAAATTTGGCAAAATTGTGACTTTTTGGATACATGTAAAAAATGTGATCCCATTTTGCAAAATATGTATAACACACACTGTGTAGATCAAATAGTAACACTCAGCACCATAAAGACCAAAAATGGCCCATTGAAACCCATTAAAACTGAGGCTGTCAGTAATACATGAAACATGATTTTTGCACAAACATCCTTTCATTTTGAAGCAAAAGCATTATATTTGCATTATATAGTGTATTCCACCAGATGACGTCACTACATATTTATTCCCTATGGGTGGAAATGCACCTTATTTTAGGCAATAGGCAATGTTTAATAGGTGGCCATTTTTGGTCTCTAACGCGCTAAGTGGGATTTTTTGCAAAGTGGGACTGTGATAATCCAAATCTAAAGTTTTCTCTTTGCATTTAGTTTATTGAAAATAATTGAATTTTTGTGTTTTTTCCTCTTATACAAATCGATGGTTTCGCAAACAAAACTGGTAATTAAAGGGTTAAAATCCTGAAATTGAATACATTTTTGGTAGTTATGATGAGGACTGATGTTGGTTAAAAGATTTAACTTGGTAAAAGTGGAAAATAATAATAATATATAATATTTTAGGCAATGTTTAATATGTGGCCATTTTTGGTCCTTAATGCACTCAACGGTGTTAAAAATCTAATGCAGCACAAGGGTTAATAACGACGTCTGAAGAGGTGAAGCTTGCGTTCAGATTGTCTCTGTGCTTGAGAAGCTCTAATACATTAACAATCCCTGAGCAAAAGCATCAAGTTTTAACCCCCTTGTTTCGACCTTTGAAGCATTAGCAGGCTTGTGTTTTGCTACGCACTCGTCTCATACCCACTACGCATCTCATTCAATCCATTTTCACGTGTCCCATTTTCAATATTTTCTTTCTTAAAGGAGTAGTTGACTTTTAAAAAAGCTTTTGCTGATAATTTCCTCACCCCCATGATGTCATCCAAGATGTCCATGTCTTTCTTTCTTCAGTCGAAAAGAAATTAAGTTTTCATTTTTGATGAAAACATTCCAGGATTTTCTCCATATAATGGACTTCAATGGGAACCAAACGGTTCAAGGTCCAAATGAGAGTTTCAGTGCAGCTTCAAAGGGCTTTAAACAATTCCAGACGATGAATAAGGGTCTTATCAAGCGAAACGATCGCTCATTTAATAAATAAATAACAAAGTTTAAGTTTTATAAGCTCAAACGCTCGCCTTGCTCTGTTCTGTGTTAGTGACTCTCCTGTTCATCAAAATGAACGAATCTTTTCCGAGTCGATTCGTTCATTTCGTTCGTTGAATTAACCAAATGACACGAAAAAAGATTCGTTCATTTTGATAAACAATCATTTGAGCTTATAAAACTTAAACTTTGTTATTTATTTATTAAATGAGCGATCGTTTCGCTGGATAAGACCCTTATTCATCGTCTGGAATCGTTTGAACAGTTTGCACTGAAACTGTCTTTTGGACCTTAAACCGTTTGGTCCCCATTGAAGTCCATTATATGGAGAAAATCCTGGAATGTTTTCATCAAAAACCTTAATTTCTTTTCGACTGAAGAAAGAAAGACATGAACATTTTGGATGACATCATGGGGGCGAGTAAATTATCAGCAAAAGTTTTTTGAAAGTGAACTACTCCTTTAATTAACAGATAAAATTTATACAAAACAAACCAATATTATCATAAAATTGGGAAACCTAATAATAAAAAACCCTCCCCATTATGTCCTTTGATCTGCTGTGCATAAAGTATTGACAGAACATCCTGCGGGCACTTCCTGTCTCTTCTGCCTTCATTTCCTGTTTCCACTGGGCAGAGTTCTGCTGATTGACAGTGGAGCCATTGTGTACAGTCTAGTCGAGCATCACGGTTCATATTGCTGTTTTGCACAAACCCTTAACCATAAGTTTTACAATTCAGTGCATCGTTCTCGTTTTGCTCGATTTGAATACCTCGTGCGACACAGCGTTAGAGAGGTGTGGTTTTACTTTTGGTTTCTGAGCAATTTGAGTGAGCTCATTTGATTTGCTAGTGATAAATGAGAATTTCCCTTGTTTGTTGTGCTGTCTTCGCTGTAACCCTCAGTCCCTGACCTAGATTTCCTTCAGTCTCAGAGGACACACACCACAATACACCAGCAGCTTTGCTCAATGTAGTCAATCAAACTGAGAACTGATCACTATAAACTGGCCTGAACCATCTCAGATTAGCTCATTCTGAACATTTCATGGTCTGTTTGTCGTCTTCAGTTGTACAGTTTTAATCTAAAAAAAAACAGATCTGAAGCCTAACCAGCTCTTCTGGTTTGAGTTGTTTTTGAAAAACTAGTTATACCACCTCCATAACTATAAGGTTAAATAAATAGGCTAAGCAACTTTACATTGAAAGTTTCATTTGAACTCCTCGTGTTATATCTGCCTTCTCCCAGGTTTTATTCTGGCTCAATATCAATTCAATAATCTTAATCTTAATAATATTTCTGTCAGACTGCAATTTTGCAAACAGTGAACGTAAGACGATTAGTTATTTTTAAATTATTTTTTTCTAATTTAGTAGCCCTCAAATCATATTCACTTTATAGGCCTTAATCCTGTAATTGTGGACAAATGTGGGCACAGGTGTGATCCCAATTTTTATTTATTATAAATGTTATATCACTGTCTTCGATAAAGTTTTGTCTATCCATTTATGGTGTGTTTTTATTTTTATTTTGGGGGTATTTTTGAATTTATTTACTTCAAAAAGTACCATATTTTCTATGTAAATTATGCTTATTTTTATGTTTTATTTTTTAATTTTTTTAACTATATTAAAATATCGTTCCAATAAGTTCTTAGAGCTAAAACCTAAAGATGAAGTGATTTTGCCGTCTTATTTTTGCTTATTTTAGACTGCTCTAAATTACAGTTTTTTCCATTCGTTTCTATGGGTGCCCATTTTTGACCCAAACACAAGATTAAGGAGGTTTTTTTTTCACCCACTTAACATTGTAGAATTGAGTCAAAAAAAGGTGTGTGTTCAGGAGGCAAACTTAGGAAAAGTAGCCAAGTCTTGTATCGCTCAGATCAAGGGAAGTATTTTTAAAAAATAAATCAAAACTATTTTGCCCACATTTGTCCAGAATACGGTTTTAGAGTTAAATATTACCGGTAATTCAAATAAATATATATCTGCCAATATGCTCTCTAAGATATCCAAAAACATTGTCGACCACTAATATGAAGCTTTTTGCGCTTGTTTACAGGAAAGTCAGCCGTTAAATGATTACTTTTTGGGTTATTTGCTATGAAGTCAAATTCCGTAATATATCCGATATTCATAATTTTCCACAATACAAATATGATTTAGCACTCAACTAAATAGATTTCATTTAAAAATGCACATGCTATTAAAAAAAAATCTTAAATTCTCTGTATAGCTATTTCAATACGAAATGTTTAAGTACTATTATTCGTAGCTAAAGGTCAGGCGTAAGAGATGTACATACATTTGTTATAGAGATTCTGTTATACTGTTTATTCCACTATATATCTGCAGTGCAATTGGAAAAACAACACCAAGCTAAAATAAGTCTGGGATGCAATTATTCTAGATGCGTTGTTTGTAGTTGTCAAGCTATCTTAATAATTGCTGCGTTCAACAGCTTTCAATGTGCTCCTGTCTTTAACGTGAGGGTTGCACTGATGTTACACTTATTCATTAATGCATCTTATATTTTTTATTTCAAGTTGTCCCTTTTTGAACTGTTTCTAGAGCCACAAATTCACTTTCTGCATGACAAATGGGGACAGAATGCTTTTGTGATACTGTACCAGTGTCATTACCTCAGTCGACTCTATTTTAGACGACTAAAAGTGCAAGCGCTGTGTTTTTCCGTTCCCTTCATCCAGCCGTTATATACATGTTTAGACTGCTTCTGCCGTTCGAGGGTTGAATCACAGGAATGTGACTTAAAAAGAAAGTGTGTGTGTGTCTATGTGTTCAAGAGGTTGGGCTACATTACATGTAAGTGTTTACAGGTGTTGGCGAATATTCATCAACGCTAGACACGAAGAATAATTTCTGGAAAGATCTGTGTCTGGCTTTCCCTGTAATATATGCTTTCGGCCTCGAGCAGATCACTATGGCTTGTTTATCTTCCATAGATTATGCAAGAGCAGAAATCTAGATGACAGGATTGTTGTACCTCATTGGGGTTTTATTGGTGTTAATGGTGACATTTGGCCATGTTTGCACAGTTTGAGGTCATATACAGTGGAAACTGGCGAACGGGAAGATGCCTCTCCTACTGTAAGTCGATAGCTCGGGTGAGGCTTGTGTACTGAACTGGCAGATGTGTTGACTCTGACATACTGAGAATACTTGATGGGCATTTCTCTGAAGAGCAGCTGCTTTTGTCCAAAGGTAGTGGTGACCTTGCTTCAGCCACATTGAAATGTGAACACCGGCCATTTTGTAATCGGTGACAGGCTGCCAAGTCATAGCCTTAAAGAAACACACACACACACACATGCTAGACTGCCACCAGCAGCTGGGAATTCACCCAATGTTTCACTTGACCTTCAGGCTACCAAGGATGGCATAGACGGGAATGCACTTAATGCATATTAACTTGTGCAGGGTTTGTACAGGGCGCTTAAAGATGGAGCCGCGTTAACAGAGCCGTACATCAATGACAAGCTATCGCTTAAATAATCGCGATAAGCCAAATCGGTTTGCGTGCATAATTACTAGGGCTGGGTAATGAATATCGATTTCTCGATATGAATTGATTCTCATTTTTATGAACCGATATCGATTCTTAAATCTCAAGAATCGATTAGTCATCCTGTTTCATTTGAATGAATGGATCATTGTATCGCGGCTGCGCGCATCCAAATAATCGCAATAATCTTTGTCCTTTGTTACTAAAGTCTCAATTTTCAAATTACGTCCATTTTCTTTAGAAATTCAAAAACATAAATAACGTTTTGGCGCTCTGACCAGTCACAGCGCCAAATAAACATGAATGAGCATCTGAAAGTGTGTTAAAGATAGAGTACAACTTATCCAAATCTGTATCATGTCACATTGATTCGCTCAATCAGCGTTTCAACCGTGGAAAGACGTCAGTTAAACAGCTTGTAATCAATGTCATCGTCGTATTTACCTCAGAAAACCCACATAAACTCGTTAGTCAGCTAGAAAAAATAACTCTAGAGTTACACTCTCGAATCGAATTGTGAACTTTGTGTCAATACCCAGCCCTAATAATTACCTATAAATTGCGATTAATTTTGCAGCCCTATTATTAAGGTCGCAAAACCAAGTTATTGAGGCTGGTTTAAGAGCAACAGGTCTGGGACAAATTGTTCTGGGTAATTTCGGTGGAGACGCGACTTATGAGGCTAGTTTAATAGTTAACATGCCCCTGTTTCTCCTCAACAGGAAAGCAAGGTATGAGGATATCGATATCTTTGTCATAGTATTCTTTCAATGGTTAATGTTGCCACATTTTATGTACTGCTTTTAATGTTGAATAGATATTTCTAAAATTGTATGATGTTTTTGTTGAGTTGTTATTACACAATTCTTTTTCTGACCTTTTTCAACCTTGCCCCTGACAAATAACCCAAACTACAAAAAAGACTAAAACTAACACTAAAACTAATAAAAACTAAACTTTAAACTAAGCATTTTCAAAAAATGGAAACTAAACTAAACTAGTAAACCCACTTTTAAAACGAATTAACTAAATTTGAAAACAAAAATTCAAAACAAAATAAAAATAATAACTAATAAAAAATGCAAAGCTATAATAACCTTGGTGGAAATCCAAACAAAGGCGAGCCGAGGCGAGTCGAGTCGGTACTGTGTAGTGGAAATGCGCTATTTGATTGTAGTCCTTGAAAAACTAAAAAAAAGTAGTGCTTAAAGTCCTTGAAAGTCCTGGAATTTAATTGTAAGCACACTCAGGGCTCCCATGGGTCCTTGAAATCCTTGAAAGTTTGTGAATCTGAAAAAAAAAAATAATAATTCAAGGCCCTTTAAAGTTTTTGAAAGTAAACACGCATAGAAGCAGGTCCTCGAAAGTGCTTGAATTTATTTTGTGCATGAAGTTTTATGAAAAAAAAAAAAATATATTTATTCCCTCCAGTCCGCTAGTGTGTTATTTCGCCAACACTGCGTGGTCTATGCACACTAGCTTGCTTGATTTACGTTAGTTACGCGCATTTCCGAGTTAAGTGAGGTATTTTGTGTTGTACTTTGCCATGACATTCACGCGCGCGCAAAAATACTACAATGGTATCTCAACGCTTGTTGTTCGACTCAACCAATGTGTTCCCACATTAAAGGAGAACTGCAGCGCGAAATGAACCTTTGGTCTAATAACACATCGGTACCTAGTCCAGCGTTCTCTGAGATTTGTTTTCATGATAATCGAATGTAAAGAGTTTTATCTCTAAAAACTGTTTAGCGTATAACGCTAGTATATAATACTGGGGGTATTTACTAAGTAAAAAGAAATCGCTAGTTCAAACAAGGCTCAAAATAGCCCCACACTAACTTCTGAACTTCATGAACGGCATTCGTGGTTCGACTGGTCCAGACTGTTTTCCAAAAATGGCTCCGGCCTGTATACTATACTATCTATACTATCTTCTTATTAAACTGTCTGTACACTTATGCTTCGTTTTGCATGTAGACGCCCTCATTATGTTACTGTGGGGCTATTTTGAGCCTTGTTAGTGGTATTAACTAGCGGTTTCTTTTTCATTACTCTATGCCCCATATACTAGCGTTATACTCTAAACAGTTTTTAGAGATAAAACTCTTTACATTCGATTATCATGACTGACTCGGTACAAATGTGTTAATACACCATCGGTTTATTTTGTGCCGGAGTTGTCCTTGAGGTTTGGGAACTAGGGATGGGCAACGATTAATCGCGATCCAAAATAAAAGTTTTTGTTTACATAATATATGTGTGTGTAGTGTGTATAATTAATTTGTATATATAAATACCCACACATGCATGTATATATTTAAGAAAAATGTGTTATTAATATATCAAATATTTATATTTATATATAATATTAATTGTCAATAAATATATATAAAATATATACATGCACATTTTTATTAAATATATACATGCATGTGTGGGTATTTATATATAAAAATTAATTATACACACACTACACAAACATATATTATGTAAACACAAACTTTTATTTTGGATGCGATTAATCGTTGCCCATACCTATTGGGAACCGATCAACTGGTGTTGTGTTAAGTTGGGCTATAGAAATAAAATGTACATATTTTTTTTGATAAGTGAGATCTCTGATTGTAGTCCAAAAAAATTAGTGCTTATTATTTCATTTTGCAGGATATGTACGCTGTAAAAAATATTGTTGGTTTAACTTAAAAAAATTAAGTGACCTGGTTGCCTCAAAAAATTTAAGTTGATTGAACTGAAAAAAGTGGGTTAATACAATGAAGGAGATTGATTTAATCATCAGAAACTCAAAATAATAAGTTATCTGAACTAAATAAATTATTTAAGTTGATCTGACAAAAGAAAAAATGTTGTGATAACAAATCTTCGCTTAGATGGACTATGAGGCTGGTTTTGAGACTCAACATGCCCCGTTTTGTCCTCCACAGAAAAGCAAGGTCCAGAGCGGAAGCGCATTAAAAAGGAGCCCACTAACACCAGGAAGTCGGGCCTGGCGTTCGGGATGGGCATGCCGGGGATCCGGGCCGGGTACCCCCTGTCCGAGCGGCAGCAGGTGGCTCTCCTCATGCAGATGACGGCCGAGGAGTCCGTCAACAGTCCAGGTGCGTGTTTATCATGAGCACCACGTCTTCAGTCGCCTCCACTGTCCCTGCTGCACTCTCACGCTATGCTTCACACACACACCACAGCACTTAATTAGAATTCAATTAAACAAGATAACCCTCATCAATTTCCATTACTTCGCCGAAATGAGCCTCTGCAATCTTAATCCACTGTTGTTCATCAGCCCTTCAGGACTGTTGACAGGGCACCAAAGGACTCGCTCGGGCTGTTCCGATATGAGCTGATTTGATTGGCTCATGTGGTATTGCAGCTTGATATTTAGTGAAACGCATTGGATTTGTGTTGCATTCACTTCAAAGTTTGTTTTTCGAGGCTTGACCAATAGTATTGCATGCTTAAAGGTTACATCTTATCTCTGGCATGCATGTCTCAATTAGTAAACACGAACTATGAATGAACAATACTTCTACAGCATTAAATATTTTTGTTAATATTAATTTTAACATTTACTAATGCATAAATCAAAGGTTGGATTAGATGCACTGTTGCACTTGATTTTTATTAACCCTAACCGTACAGTAACAAATGTTTTGCTCATTGTTAGTTAATATTTTAACTAATAAACCTTTTTGTAACCATGTTTCTATTAGATTTACTGAAAATTTAGCTCCTCTTCAAGTAGTTCACCACATTTATTTTTCCAAAACAAAAGACCACAGGAAATTCCTAACCCCACCCATACTGAGCACTTTTGCATGCCAGCTATTGTGTTTGTTTGTTCTGAATATGTCTGAAAATAGTGATTTAGTAGAGCTGATTTGGTGTGTCTGTCATGTGACTGCTAATAAATGTCCTTGTTCACGTGGTCGTTTGTTGATTCAGTGTGCTTTAATCTTGTTGCTGACAATGTCGTCCAAATCCAAGGGGTGAAATCCAGTTAAAATTGTGTAATTTAGTGAAAGATGTGACAGCTAGAAGGCGCAGATTGGCACAGGCTGATGTTGTCCTCGTGTTTGTTGTATAAGACTGCCACCTAGAGGTCATAGCAAATACTCATTACTACAATAATACACAAGCTGCTCATATCAGTGTTTAATTAGTGCTCGACCTTGTTGACTCCAAGGCATTCATTGTCCACACACAAGTTCATATATTTCCTCTTCAGCTGTAATGATGATAAAGCTGATTTTATTTACAGATACTTTGACTATGAGTAGATTTAAACCAAACAAAATTAATTTAGTGATTCCTGATTTTTTTTTTTTTTTCAGGATCCATACTGTTTTTGACCACCAAGGTTAAGGATGAATAAGGATTTTTAAAATACTTTTTGTTCAATCATAGATTATGTGACTGTTTTTTTTATTTTATTTATTTGTTAGTGATTCCTGATTTCTTTTTTCAGGATCCATACTGTTTTTGACCACCGAATTGACAAGTTTTTCATGATTAAGGATGAATAAGGATTTTAAAAATATTTTTATATTATATTTTATATTATATTTATCATAGATTATGTGACTGTTTTATTTTATTTATTTGTTAGTGATTCCTGATTTCTTTTTTCAGGATCCATACTGTTTTTGACCACCGAATTGACAAGTTTTTCACGATTAAGAATGAATAAGGATTTTTAAAATATTTTTTTGTTGGCAATAAACACAAATATATTTATCATAGATTATGTGACTGTTTTATTTTATTTATTTTTTAGTGATTCCTGATTTTTTTTTTTTCAGGATCCATACTGTTTTTGACCACCGAATTGACAAGTTTTTCATGATTAAGGATGAATAAGGATTTTTAAAATATTTTTTTTTTTTGGCAATAAACACAAATATATTTATCATAGATTATGTGACTGTTTTATTTTATTTATTTTTTAGTGATTCCAGATTTTTTTTTTTAAGGATCCATACTGTTTTTTACCACCGAGTTGACGTGATTAAGGATGAATAAGGATTTTTAAAATACTTTTTGTTGGCAATAAACACAAATATATTTATCATAGATTATGTGACTGTTTTATTTCATTTATTTTTTAGTGATTCCTGATTTCTTTTTTCAGGATCCATGCTGTTTTTGACCACCGAGTTGACGAGTTTTTCACGATTAAGGATGAATAAGGATTTTTAAAATACTTTTTGTTGGCAATAAACACAAATATATTTATTATAGATTATGTGACTGTTTTATTTCATTTATTTTTTAGTGATTCCTGTTATCTTTTTTCAGGATCCATACTGTAAGTTTTTCATGATTAAGGATTTTTTAAATATTTTTTTGTTGGCAATAAACACAAATATATTTATTATAGATTATCTGACTGTTTTATTTTATTTATTTTAGCATTATTTTAATTCTAAAAACAACAGTAGTAGACTTTCCTTCACTTTAGGGAGACAATTATTGTTATTAAACTAAAATACGAATGATAAAAGAGTCCTAGCTTCCTCTTTTCCTGTCCTATCCGATGTTTTAAACTATTTTCGTGTTATTTAAAATGATTTTTAATCATCTTGTTGGCCCCCTGTGCACTTCTGTAAGTAATCTTGCTCTTAATACCTATGTTTTTATGCAGACACAACACCAAAGCATCAGTCACAGTCAAGTCTGGGTCAGAAGGGAACACCAAACTCGGCCTCAAAAACCAAAGACAAAGTTAACAAGCGAAACGAGAGGGGTGAGACGCGGTTGCACCGGGCAGCCATACGTGGGGAGGCTCGCCGTGTCAAGGAGCTCATCAACGAGGGGGCCGACGTGAATGTAAAAGACTTTGCAGGTAAGGGCAAACACCCCCGTTCGTATCCGGCAAGCTTCAACAATAGAGATTTTTAAGTCTCAGTTGAAAACGTTGAAAAATTACGTTTATTGAAGTAATATCTTATTTTTATTATGTTTTTTTTTTTCTCTCTCTATACTGATCTCACTATACACTTGTGTGAGGGTGTGTCTAAGAGTGTGTAGTCATGTTATTATCTATGTATGTTTTAATTATAACTGTATAAATATAAATATAATTTAAAATATAAATAAATAAAAATAAAAATATAATTAAATATAAATAAGTTGAAGACATTAGAGATCACCTGCCTTCCACTTTAATCCTTTAACATGCTGTTTAAATTGAATAGAATATTAGGTGATATTGTTGAAATGCTCATGCACTTTATAATAACGAAATGTAATGCTTTTTGTTGTTTCAGGCTGGACCGCACTGCATGAGGCGTGTAATCGAGGGTATTATGATGTGGCCAAGCAGCTGCTGGCAGCCGGGGCCGAGGTTAACACCAAGGGCCTGGATGACGACACGCCCCTACATGATGCATCCAACAATGGCCATCTTAAAGTAAGTGCCTCCGAACAGACGTTCCACAAGTGTGTGTGTGTTAGGGCTGTCAAATTTTAATTTTGAAAATTCGAAGAGAATGTTCGCTTATCCAGTATACAGCGCTGCGTTGTGCCTCTACTGATAAACTCTCTCAGTTGGTAGAAAAAAATCGTGACTAAACCTGCACATCGGTCAGTAGTGGTGTAACGGTTCACAAAATTCACGGTTCGGCTCGATACGATACACTTGTGTCACAGTTCGGTTCGGTACGTTTCAAATACAGCTAAAAGAAAGAAATTTCCTTGATTAAATTTTTTTTAATTATATTTTTATTAAAACTAACATCATAAAGTATGATATTTTTTAACTTTGAGCAATGATGGAACTATACTTGACTTTTCTTAGGAGCTTATTAAACAAAACAGCTCCTTGGACTGGAAAATGAAATGTAATATTGTAGTAGTTAAGGTTTATTTTATTTTAGATTTAACATTTGAGGGCAGCAATTGTATTGATAATGTCAAAATAAAACCGACGTGATGTACAGTAAATCCATGGTGATGTTGCTGATCTGTGGACACTGGATAGTTCATTCATGGCACAAAGTTTCTTCCTGGCTGTTTGATCCGTTAATAATGGAGAAATGTGAATGTTTCTCACTAGATCTCGCAGCGAAGTTATTACTTCAGTGGCGAATTCAAATGTTTTCCTTACTGGATTTGGCTAACAGTGCTGATCAAGATCAGAACTGATAAACGGTCCGTCATCCAAACAACCACACAATAACGATTGGCTCAGTTTTGTTCCGCTTACATTACATTTGCCATTTGATGTTGGGAAATGTCGTGGTCACGCCAACGTCTTTTACATTATGACGCGCCTACATTTGAATAAATGTATGTAATACATGTATCATTACATCCCTATCAGTCAGATCTGAGCGTGTTTTCTTAAGCTGGAAACTTTGTACACATAAAGTGCCCGACACTCGCTGCAGATTTTTTTTCGACAAACAATATATAGATGTAGTGAGTTGTGAAGTGGATTTTTTTTCTGAATCAGATTTAGCTATTTTGTGTTTTTGTAATAACGTTACATTACTCTGTGTGTTGACACGTGTTTTCTCAGGTTCACTTACGGTTTTATGCACTATTGTAACCTAATTTTCCTTGCATGAACATTAAGGAAATTATATATTTAAGAACGATTGTATGTAATTTACAGGTGGAAACTAGCTTAAGCTAAATCTCGTTCAAAGCATCTTTGATTAATGTTTTTGCACATTGTCCCTGTTGAAATAAATAAATGAGCAAAACAAAACAATTTAATTTCAATAAAAGATGCGATGCTTGATCTGGTTTACATTTGCATCAGTACTTTTTCCTCTAACATAGTATTGCCTTTAGAATTCAAGGATAAATCGAATTTTTCTAATATTTTATTTCTTAATATTTTTGTTATCTTAATATACTTAACAAACTGTAACAAACCCCCTATTCTGGTTTTGTAGGTTGTGAAGCTGCTGTTACGGTATGGAGGGGATCCTTGTCAAAGCAACAGAAGAGGAGAGACTCCATTAAAAGTGGCAAATTCGCAAACAATGCTTAACCTGTTGCTGGGAAAAGGCACTTACACCTCCAGTGAGGAGAGTTCCTCAGGTGCGTACCATGCAGTTTTTTTGTGCCAGAAAGTGCAGGAAATGTGTACCATATGCTAATATTAAGATTTTTTTTTTTGTGTGCATCCCTGCAGATTCTTCTGAAGAGGAAGATGCCCCATCATTTGCCCCATCCAGCTCTGTTGATGGCAATAATACAGACTCAGAGTTTGAGAAGGGCTTAAAATTAAAAGGGAAGGGCATGGACCCACCCAAATCTATCTCTACTCCGGTCAAGGATGAATACGAGTTTGACGAGGATGACGAGGAGGAGCGTGTCCCACCTGTGGACGACAAGCATCTGCTCAAGAAAGAGTTTCGCAAGGATCCCGTCATCATCAAGGCAAACAACTTTATCTCCATACCCAAGATGGAGGTCAAAACCTATTCCAAAAGCAACACGCTAACACCAAAGAAGGCTGTGCGCAGGATCCTGTCGGACAGCAACAGCTCGGATGAAGACGACAGTACGTTGTGTTTTACACCCACGACCACACCAAGGCAACCTGCACCTCAGACCAACGCGAAAAGCCGGGAATCCACGTCGCTGAGCTCCAAGCAGCAAAAAGAGAAAAGTAAAGTCAAGAAGAAGAGGAAGAAGGAGACAAAAAATAATGTTAGCAAGGAGGTGCGCTTTGATAAAGTGAACGACAAGTTCTGCACCTCAGACTCGGAGATTGGGGACTTGGAGAGCGAGGACGACAAAGGATCCATGCAGAGTGCAAATTGTGTAAAGGACTCTTCTACGTTGAGCCTTAAAGATCCTTCTGTCTTTAGCTCTCTGTCAGTTTCTTCTTCATCCTCATCGCATGGGAGTCTGAGCTCACAGAAACACACACAGTCTCTGGCAGAGCAGCACCCAAAGCAGTGGAGGACGGACGGCTGGAAGACCGTGTCCTCTCCGGCGTGGTCGGATGTCAGCTCCCTCTCGGACTCGGTCAGAACGAGGCTCTCCAGCGAATCGGACTACTTGTCTGCCGACTCCAGCGTTGAGTCTGTGAAACAGGTGAAGAAGAAAGTGCAAGATAACAGAAAGAAAAACAACACGCATGCCAGTGCGGTGGACAAAAAGAACTCTGAGTTTTACAAGAACTCGAACACGGATGGAGCCATTTCTAAAACAGACAAAGATGGAAAGGTGTTGAAGAAACACAAAGTGAAACACAAACACAAAAGTAAGGAAAAGGATAAGGCTCCGAGTGTGGTGTTGAGTCAAGACATGAATGAGAAGTTTGTCAAGAGCTTTTCTTTTGACTTTGATGATACACGGCAGAAATCGCTAATTGTCGACACGATGTCGCCTTCTGAAAATAGGGTCAAGCTTTCAAAACATGAGAAAGATCATTTTAAGAAGGAAGACCGATTGTCTAAAGGTAAATCCGAAGACAAGGACTGGCCGGGTAAAGAAACTCAAAGGGTGGTCAAAGAAGAGAGGTCCAAGAAGACAAAGGAGTCAAACAAGGAAAAGGTGAGCAAAGAGGACAAACCTTTGAAGCCTGAGAAAGAGAGACTTACAAAAGACAAGGCAAAGGAGGAGAAGCAGAAAGCCCATAAAGATGATAAAAAGAAAAAGTCTAAGGACAAATCTCTTAAAGTCGACAAAAAGAACGAACAAAAAGAGGAAAAACATTTTAAATCTGAAAAAAGTGTAAAAGAAGAGAAGGAAAAGTCTAAGAGGGATAAAAATATCAAGGAGGAACCTGATTATGAAGACTATGACTTAAAAAATCACTTGCTAGAGGAAACATCGGATGATCCCCATGATCGGTGGCAGTCGGACATGTCTTCTGATAGTTCGCTTTATGGGGATGATAGCTGGGATGCCCCTGTGAAAGAATACAAATCAAATAACGCGGTCAAGTTGATCGTAGAAACAGTGAAGGAGGAAAACAGGGACCGGAGAAAGGAAAATAAAGTCAAAGATAAAAAGCCAGATCATGGGGATAAGCGTCCTGAAAAGGAAACTGCGTCTAAGAAGAAAGACAAGGAGTCCTCTGAGAAGAATAGTGAAAAGAAAAAGGACTGGACAGACAAACAAAAGTTCAATTCGGGTCAGTCATTGGAAAAGGAGAAGAAGCGAAAAGAATCGGCTGAGGGCGTCAAAGAGAAGAAGGAGAAGGACTACGTGGAGGGCAGCAGAGACCGAAAAGATTCCTATGAGTTTACCAAGGAAAGGAAAGACTCCAAGACCAAACAAGAATCTCTGAGAGATGACTATGGGAGTGAGGCCTTCTTTAAAGACAAACCAGAGAATGAAACCACTTGTAAGTCTGACCCAAGAGAGAGGAACCACTCTGGGAAGAAAATTGATGGTGTGGAAAAGAAAGAGAAGTCCAAAGGAGAAAAACACAAGGACAAGCCTAAGGACAGAAACTTGGACCTGGAAAAGGAGAAACCTGAGAAGAGCTCAATTGACAGATCAATGAAAGAGAAAGATCTAGAACGGGCCTCCAAAGACAAGCGGGATGGGGCTAAAGAAAAGCATAAAGATTCTCATGTCAAGGACAAAGAAAGGAAGATGTCATCTGAGCAGATTAAAGATAAGAAAGAAAAGACATCCCAGGACAAACATGCTGACAGAGAAAAAGACTTCCTAGAGTTCAAGAAAGAGGAGAGAAAACCTGAAAAGCCGAGAGAGAAGACGTGGTACACGATCGCAGATATCTTTACGGATGAGAGTGAAGATGATGACGACAACTACAATGGGGGTGTTGCGAAATTAAGCGACTCTCTCGGACTATCGGATTCTCACAGGAAAGATTCCACACCAGACATTGACGAAATGGATAATTTCCAAACAGATAAACATCTGAAGAAGACACATTCCACAGAAAAACAAAAGGAACATAAAGATAAGAAAAAGGAGAAGGCATCATTCGATGCTGGAAAAGAGAGAAAAGCCTCCATGGATAAACACAAAGATAAAAAGGACAAAGATTCAATTGAGACAAAACACAAGGAGCGCAAGGACCGAGCATCTGTGGATTCAAATCAAGACAAGAAAAGCAAGCAGAAACTTGTTGACAAGAAAGATGCCAGTGAGGAAAAGGGCAAAAACAAATACAAAGACAAGGTAGAGCACTTAAAGGAAAGAAAACTCTCAAAGGGCGGTGGTGAGAATGAGAAATCGTTGTTGGAGAAACTTGAGGAAGAGGCCATGAATGATTACAAAGATGATTCCAATGATAGAAATAGTGAAATTTCATCAGACAGTTTCACAGACAGAGGTCATGAACCCGTTCTGAGCAGCTTCTATGATTCCTCCAACATCAGTATACCCGACATCTCCGAGGAGAGAAGAGAGTCTCTATCCATCTCTAATCCGCAGGATAAGTTCAGAGAGAAAGAGAGGCATAGACATTCCTCATCCTCATCATCCAAAAAGAGTCACGACAAAGAAAAGGAGAAAGTCAAGAAAGAAAAGGGGGATAAAAAAGACAAGTCAGAGGAGATCAGAGAATCATATGGCCGCAGAGAGAGCTTGCCCTTTGACAAAGAGCCCATGCCTTTGGAGGCTGACCCTTACACTTTTCCATATGGCTCCAAGGTCGATGGCGAGGATGACTTGGAAAAGACTCTGGAGTTCGAGAAGGAGATGTCCAAAAAAGACAAGACAAATAGTGTCATTAACAGCGAGAAAGTAAAAGACAAAAAGAAGAAAGAGAAGCACAAGGAAAAAGTGAAAGAGGAAAAGCATAAATACTCGGATGGATTTGGCTCCTTCAGACACTCAAAAGAAGAACAAAAGTCCGGAATGAAGGAAAACGCTCAAGTCACGAGTATTAAAGAGAAATCTAAAGAAGACGCTTCTAAATTTGATGGGAAGAATAAGGAGAGAAATAAAGATATCATGGACAAAGATCTCAAAGCCAAGGTCAAAGATGAGAATGACAAATTCAGCCAGTCAAAAGAGACGACTCGAAAGGACAATCGCCCTCGGGAAAAACTTTTGGTCGATGGTGATCTCAGACTAACAAGTTTTGGCAAAATGCTTAGTCTAAAAGATCAAGAGATTGAAGAGCGCCACAAGAAACACAAAGAAAGAATGAAACAGATGGAAAAACTGAGGCATCGGTCAGGTGACCCAAAGCTTAAAGATAAATCTAAATCGAATGAAGAACTTAAGAAGAACCGCAGTGAACTTTCCAAAAAATCAGTGGAGAGTGCTTTGAAAGAAAAAAAGTTCAAAGACACTGGCCTTCCAACCCAAATGATGTCCCCCGATAGAAAGCCGATATCTATTGACAGTCAGAACTCAAAAGACTGGCTGGCTGGCCATCAAATAAAGGAAAATCTTCCTGCATCCCCTAGACCTGACCAGAACAGACCAACGGGTGTCCCCACCCCGACATCTGTGATCTCATGTCCAAGCTATGAGGAAGTCATGCAAACTCCTCGCACTCCCTCCTGCAGTGCAGAGGACTATCCTGACATCATATTTGATGGTCTTGACTGTCAGAACTCCTCGGCCACCACTATGTCCATGAACGCCTGCTCCCCTTCCTTCTTCGACAGATATTCCAACTCATCGAATAACTTCCAGGAGGGAACATGCATAACACCAGCAAAGAACTTGCAATTACCCCTCGTGAGTCGTTCCGTCACCCCTGATGTCAGAAGACCACTTGAGAACGAGTTCAAAGTAGAGGCAGAAAAGTTTTTGCGACAGCAACATATACCGGAAGGCACAGCATTCGAGTCTTCGGCCTCGCATATTACCGAGGACAAGATAGCAGCTGACAGACTTAATTGCCTTTCCCCAACATACTTTTCACCCCCTATTGAGATGATGTCTCCCAGGCCTGACCTATCACAACATGACAGAGTTCCCGATGAAGCGCCTTCTGTAAATTCCCTCAACGATGGCATTGAACACTCGGGGAGTGTTTATAACAGCTATCTCATGAAGCCCTCAACTCCAGTCCATAGACCTGAACCCCAGGAGCCTTGTTTGGATATAGCGGCTCCCCCAACTCCAGCTCCTGCTGCCCTTCCTCCCATGGACATTGATGATCTCTCAGAGCCACAGCAAAGTGGACCGGTTCTAATGCCAGCTCACCCTGTCAGTGTGAGTGACTACTTGCCTCCTGTTGTTGAAGAGCAAGAAGAAGAGGAAGATGAGGAGGATGACGAAGATGATGATTTTGTTGAGGATGGCACAGAAGCTCACCACGCTGAAGACGAGTCCAGGACCGATCCCACGTACTCACTCGGGATTGAGGAATCTGACAAAAAGGCGTGGCTTGAATGTCCAGATAGAAGAGATCCTGACGAAATTCCCATAACACCAACCCATCCACAAGACAACTACATGGAAAACTCGTGTGATCAGTCCTTAGCCTGGAATTCAGAAGTGCTCATGAAATCACCCAATGAGAGTTACAGAGAGGTCGAGGCTGCCGTGTCAAAGATAAGCAGTCCATATTCACACTCCGATTGTGATTTGCAGCATATCCCAAGTGTTATGCCCGTGACGCCACCTCACTCTACTTATTCCAGAGTATACTGTCCATCACAGATATCTGACTCTCATTACGAGGTCCACAAAGACACAGTGGAAGACATCACATCTCCGGAAAGACCTGAAACGGAGGCACTGGAGTCAGAATCACCTCGACTAGAAGCTTTCTTCACCGATTGCAAACCAGATCCTGAAGAAGTGCAGATGGGCCTAGAGCCCCCATGTATGATGAAAGACGATATACAAGAGTCTCCCACCTATGTTGCAGAGAACTGCATCTCTGTAGCCCCACCAGTCAACCAAGAACCTGTTGTTTCATGGGTAGATCCATTCCCTAGTGCAGCTGATGAAATGGACGACATGGGACCTTTCTCTATACCAGAGCTTCCTTTCCAGGAGAAGGAGATGCCAGAGCCTGATATAACAACCCCAGAGATTGCGGAGAGTAAGCTCCCACCTCCTCAGACAAGACCTCCCGTTATTGAGACAAACGAAGATCTTGAAATTATGGATGTTGACTTGACAAGTTTGTCCAAAGCATCTTGTTCTCCTGCAATCGTGCCTCCTACAGAATCTGGTCAGGAATTGGTTCCTCCAATAAGTGAGGATGGATATAGACCGCAGTGTGAGTTGGAGCCTGAGCCTCAGAACATCCCAGAGGTTCCTCCCATGAAAGAAACAATCCCAGAGGAGAGGGAAGCTTTTGAAGAACGGAATGAAAATGTCAATTTGTTTTCTACTGAGAGTGAAAAGGACAATGAATACAGGCAAAAAGAAACAATCCCGGATACAATGATGCCGTCTGTTATGGTACAATACTTGGAGCTACCAGCCACCACAAAATCACATATATTAGGACAAAATCCTGTGGTAGTTCTGGGTCCCTCGTGTAGCCCTCATCCTGTTCAGGTTCAATCTGTCTCAATGCCTAGTAGCACACCAGTATCAGAGGCCCTTGAGACAACCGCCAAGTTGTCCGTGACCATACCAGTGTCCGAGGCGCCCAAGAAAATTGAGGAAATACCTCAGAGGATGACCCGGAAAAAGGCTCAGATGCTGGCCAATCAGAACAAGCAGAGCTCTTCGGGATCCTCCTTACCAATCACAACAAGTGTGACCACTTCTTGTGTCACAGTAGAAAAGGAGAAAGAGCTCATCACCTCAACCACAGCTCAGACATCCACTCCTGTACCTGCACTAATCACCAAATCAAAAGGCAGACCTGTCGAGGACGACGACAACCAGTCCCAACATCCACGCAAGAGAAAGTTTCCCAAATCTGGCCAGCAACAGGTGCAGGTTCAGCTTGTGAACACCGCAATGAAGCAGACTCGGGAGATGATCCAACAGACTCTGGCAGTCATCGTGAATGCCATCAAGTTGGACGAGATAGAGCCATACCACAGTGACCGTTCCAACCCCTATTTTGACTACCTTCAGATCCGCAAGAAAATTGAGGAAAAGAGGAAGATTTTGTGTTACATAACACCTCAAGCTCCCCAGTGTTACGCAGAGTATGTGACGTACACAGGCTCTTATCTACTTGATGGCAAGCCTCTGAGCAAGCTTCATATTCCTGTGGTAAGAATTTTGTTTTTGTGTCCTATGCATAAATACTTTTAAAGGAGTAGTTCACTTTTCAAACTTTTCTTTCTTCAGTCGAAAAGAAATTAAGGTTTTTGATGAAAACATTCCAGGATATTCTCCATATAATGGACTTTAATGGGAACCAAACGGTTCAAGGTCCAAATGACAGTTTCAGTGCAAACTGTTCATAGGGCTTTAAACGATTCCAGACGATGAAAGCGAAACGATCGCTCATTTGATAAATAAATAACAAAGTTTAAGTTTTATAAGCTCAAATGCTCGCCTTGCTCTGTTCTGTGATGCGCGTTCGTGACTCTCCTGTTCATCAAAATGAACGAATCTTTTCCCGAGTCAACTCGTTCATTTCGTTCGTTGAATGAACCGAAATGAACCGAATGTGACACACGTTCGTGACTCTCCTGTTCGAACTCGTTCATCAATATGAACAAATCTTTTTCCGAGTCATTTGGTTCATTCAACGAACGAAACGAACTAATTGACTCGTAAAAAGATTCGTTCATTTTCAACACCCAACCAATAAGCAGCATAATTATACTGAAAAGACGTTGAAGATGTTGATAGGATGGTATTATATATATTATTAATATTATCAACGGATCGCAGGCCCCACGATTCGGCACGCATGTGATTCGCGGATTAACTGCTAAATTTAACCATCGTAGAGTTAAAGTTTATCATTTGGACGGGCCTTTTTTCTTGCCAATAGAGACAATTTGTCTTTGCCTCTCGCAGAGAGAAAGGCGCATTTCAGATAGTGTTAAACACAAAATTATGGCTAAATACGGCCGGGTTTTTTCTCGATTATGTCATATAAAAAATTTTTCGTTGGTGCATTCAGCCTTAAAGTAACAGTAGACTAATATTCATACTGTTGTCTGTGTCATTAATGTTAATAAAATGACAAAATACAGCTTTAACAAAGCAAAAACTATATTTAATTTCTATAGTGAACAGTGTTATTTTACATTTAGGTTTAATTATCAATTTCTTTACCTGTTAGACTTTGTAACTTTGTTCGGCTAGTAGGTTTTGATGTAGTATCGAAGAATTTCAGGTGTGCTTTAAGTAATAAATGAAACGTGAAGTCACACATAGTCACCCTCACATCGTTTTTTTTTGGGTTTTTTTTTTTATCCGATCCATTAAAAATCCATAAATGATCCGAACTGTGAATTTTGTGATCCTTGCACCACTATTTAATATATTATATGGAGCAAGATTTTGGACATTATGCGTTGGTTAAAACACAGAATATCTCCATTAATGCATTTCCATTGTTGAGATATAGAGATGTCCTTCTAAACTATTGTCCCCACTATCCTAGATTGCTCCACCTCCATCTTTGTCGGAGCCCCTGAAGGAGTTATTCAGACAGCAAGAGGCCGTTCGAGGAAAACTAAGACTTCAGCACAGCATCGAGAGGGTAAACTCGCACGCCTTGCCTTTAGTCTTTCTTTATTTTCTCTTCCTGGTTTCTCCCCTCACTTAAAAAAAAAATCTGCAATGTACATTTAAACTAAGCAAGCGTTTCATCTCATTTTCTTATTGTGACTTGCAAACCTTGATGGTTCACTAGCTTTGTCCCGTGATTACTAGATGATTGCTCAAAGGCTATCGATTGGATGTCTCGTCTTACTCTGATTTTATGCTCCCGTACAGGAGAAGCTCATTGTATCGTGTGAGCAGGAGGTGCTGCGTGTTCATTGCAGAGCAGCGAGAACAATCGCAAATCAGGCCGTTCCTTTCAGTGCTTGCACAATGCTGCTGGATTCAGAAGTCTACAACATGCCATCAGAAAGCCAGGTGAGGCCTCGTTTGAACTGTTATTAACACGGTAAAGATGTTATGATGTACATTTCTAACTATTCTTGATCTCCAGGGGGACGAAAACAAGTCTGTGAGAGATCGCTTCAATGCTCGGCAGTTTATCTCCTGGATTCAAGATGTGGATGATAAGTACGACCGCATGAAGGTGAGGAATTTTATTTTTATATATATATATATATGTATATACACACACACACACAGATGGAACTCGAAAAATTAGAATATCCTGCAAAAGTTAATTACATAATAAATTAATAGATTAATATGAATTAAATTAATAGATACATTTGATTTAATTTTAAATTAATAGATAAATAAATTAATAGATAAATTTCAGTAATTCAACTTAAAAGGTGAAACTGAGGCTCATTACATGCAAAGTGAAATATAATTTTTTATTTGTTATAATTTTGATGATTATGGCTTCAGCTTATGGAAACCCCAAATTCAAAATTAGAATATTGTGAATATTGTAAGCCATAATCATCACAATTATAATGAATAAAGGCATTAAATATCTCACTTTGCTTGTAATGAGTCTATATAATATATTAGTTTCACCTTTTAAGTTGAATTACTGAAATAAATGAACTTTCGCTGATTATTTCCTCACCCCCATGATGTCATCCAAGATGTCCATGTCTTTCTTTCTTCAGTCGAAAAGAAATTAAGGTTTTTGATGAAAACATTCCAGGATTTTCTCCATATAATGGACTTCAATGGGAACCAAACGGTTCAAGATCCGAATGAGAGTTTCAGTGCAAACTGTTCAAAGGGCTTTAAACGATTCCAGACGATGAATAAGGGTCTTATCAAGCGAAGAATAACAAAGTTTAAGTTTTATAAGCTCAAATGCTCGTTTATCAAAATGAACGAATCTTTTTTCGTGTCATTTGGTTCATTCGACGAACGAAATTAATGAATTGACTCGGAAAAAGATTCGTTCATTTTGATTGAGTTCGAACAGGAGAGTCACACAGAACAGAGCAAGGCGAGCATTTGAGCTTATAAAACTTAAACTTTGTTATTTATTTATTAAACGAGCGATCGTTTCGCTTGATAAGACCCTTATTCATCGTCTGGAATCGTTTAAAGCCCTTTGAACAGTTTGCATTGGACCTTGAACCGTTTGGACCCCATTGAAGTCCATTATATGGAGAAAAGTCCTGGAATGTTTTCATCAAAAACCTTAATTTCTTTTCGACTGAAGAACGAAAGACATGGACATCTTGGATGACATCATGGGGGTGAGTGAATTATCAACTACTCCTTTAACTAAAACAACTTTAAAGATGAATCAATGCTGTAGAAGTATTGTTCATTCTCACTTCATGTTAACCAATGAACCTAATGTGAAGTGTTACCAAAAAATGCATTTTATAACCCTTAAATGTGCAAGCTTGTGTATATTTCCCAAAGTCTAACGGTAATCACGCTCTCCCGACAGACGTGTTTGCTAATGCGTCAGCAACACGAGGCGGCGGCTCTGAACGCGGTGCAGAGGATGGAGTGGCAGCTGAAGGTGCAGGAGCTGGACCCGGCGGGACACAAGTCTCTGTGTGTGAACGAGGTGCCCACCTTCTACGTGCCCATGGTCGACGTCAACGACGACTTCGTACTGCTGCCCGCGTGACAACGACACACACTCAGACTCTGAGAGTTCGGTCTAACGTTAACCATCTATCAAAGAGACATCAAACTAAAGTTCGGTAAGGGCTAGCCGGTTTGAGGAGATTTCTTTGAGGAAGAGAGAAATATATATATTATATAGAGAAACCAAGGTAAAACTCATCGTTTTTCCCCGCCCGAGGAGGAACCGTTCGTCTTTTTTAAACAGGGAGAGGAAAAACACACAACTTGCACTTTTGTCCTCAAGTTTTTTATGCTTTTGTTTGGGATTTGACGAAGCTAAACTGCTTTGGGTGAACATAAGGGGCAGTGTTTTTGTATCTGTCCCAGCCCACGTTGAGTTACGACAAACAAAACGAGCTTGAGACGGGTTCGTCCACTGTTGTGCTCCGGGACGAAAGACACAAACGTGCGCGACGGGAGTCTATAATGCTAAAGTGGTGGAAAGAACGACTTTCCTGCGTTTCAGGCCGTATTCAGGACAGCTCGGCGAGGAGGAACGATTGAACGCGTGGGCTGACGGTCCCGGAGACACGCCTGCTTTCACAACGAGTGCATAAGGAAACAAGACCGTCACAAATCACGAGAGACGAGGACTTACAAGGTTTTTTTTTTTGTTTTGGTTTGTCTTTCTTTTACTCGGGCATTTCATTGTTCCCTTTCTGAGGAAGTGACTTGAAAAACACTACAGAGCCAACATTAGTTTAATGGGAAAAAAAATGAAAATTGCAAAAAAAACAAAAACAAACAAAAAAAAAAAGGTATTCCGTAAATGATGTACAGTTTTTTATAATCATTAACCAATGTATTCTCGCTGCCTTCTAGATAATTTATTTTGCCACACATTACTGCACAGTTGTAAATAACTTATGTACTGTAACATCACTCAGTTAAAGTGTAAAACAAAAAATAAATGAATTAAAGTAATCATTGTATGTACAGTTCACTTTCGGGCAGCACCCCCCTCCCCTCCCCCCGTCACCTCCCATAATCCCATGGGCCAAACGTCAGTATTTCCATGGATCATCGCGCCGTCTCCACTCCTCCTGATTGCTCTGTCGGGATCATAGTTTCAGATGTAGCAGAGTGATTATGGATTTATTTAAAGATAGTAGAGGTATATTATTCATCCTTTTATTACACAAGTATATATAAACAAAAACAAAAAAAGTATAAACCAAGAAAATGCCTTTATACAGTTAACGTCTCTTCTTTTTTTTTCTAAAGCTGCACAAGTCATAGATAGCATAGTGATTTGGATACACACACACACACATCATGAACTGTACAGTACGCATTTGGATTTAGTATCACACATTGTAATCATGGGAGTTTGTGTGTCATGCCTCTGCTCATGTTTTTAATCTCTCACTAACTTCACCTCTCATTCGTTAATCTTAATCCCGAAGCAATCGAGTTTTTAACTCGTGACTCTTTGAAAGGTCACTTTTATTGCCTGACGCTTATGGCACTGTCCGTGATGTGGACTTTGGACTTTTACACACACACACACACTTTCGTTCTTGGACTCACTGTTTGTATACATGGGCTCACTGACTGTTTTTCTTTTTATATTTAACATCCTTGTTATTCATGGTATTTTTTTTATTTTTAAAAATGCACCAATGTCAATTATTCTCTGATTTTATTTAGTCCGTTTCCATCTTTACAGCACATGCTCGAATTCATCAGTCAACCTAGAGGGGACTCGTGCGAAAGAGGGTGTTTTTTTGTTTTTAAGTTTCAATTATTTTAATTTTTTCAAGTTTCAATTATTAGCTTTTTTTCAAGTTTCAATTATTAGATTTTTTTCAAGTTTCAATTATTATTTTTTTTGTTTCCATCAGATTTTTTTTCAAGTTTCCAATAAAAGTTTTTTTTAAGTTTCAATTGGATTTTTTTTTTTCACTTTTCAATTATTAGAATTTTTTCAGGTTTCAATTATTAGATTTTTTTTTTCAAGTTTCAATTATTAGAAATTTTTTTCAAGTTTCAATTGGATTTTTTTTTTCAAGTTTCAATTATTAGATTTTTTTCCCCAAGTTTCAATTATTCGATTTTTTTTTTTTTCCCAAGTTTCAATTGGATTTTTTTTTTCACGTTTCAATCATTAGTTTTGTTTTTCCAAGTTTCAATTATTAGATTTTTTTTTCAAGTTTCAATTATTCAAAATTTTTTTTTTTTTTTTTTTTTGTGTTAATTTTTTTGGTTTGTTGGTGGGCGACTTGAAATGTGTTTTGATATCTCACCCTTTCTCATCCCCTGCCTGTGCTTCAGTGTGAGGTTGTGTGACGTTTGCTTAACCCATCCAGGCTAGTGTTTTAATTTGGTTTTCTTCCTTTTGTTCTCATGTGTGGTTGCGAGTCTGTGAAGATCCCACATGACGCAGTTGTGTATGTGTGCATTGAGTCTGGGTGCAACAGGTGTCACTGTTTCCGCAGGTAAAGTTTTGTGAGTGTACCGTGTGCGTGACTCTCGACAAACTCGACCGTTTCTTTTTGTGTTGCAATGAAACCCACTGATTTCAGATCAAGTGCTTTTGATGTTATTCGGTGCATTGATCATCACTAAGCCCCTGTTTACAAGATGTGTGTCCTGATTCCCACAACTGATTCAGTTTTAAAAGGCTTGAAATTGTGATGCGATAGAAAATAAAAGTTGATTTCCACTAAATCAGTCGATCGTACACATGCTTGGCCTACGCTGACCTCAGTCTGCAACACATTACCTCTAATAATCACTCGGATTACTGATTATTCCATATGTATGTTGGATAGATTAGGTGTGGAGCCACAATTTCAAGCCTTGTTTGTCCACACATCCAACTCGACTCCTCCAACACATGTTGAACTCTATATAAATAGTGAGAAATAGCCTATTTATTATCTTTCTGACACCTGTGGTATGTTTGAGTTGAAGGTCTCCGCTGTGTAAATTTTCCTCTTGTAATGCGTGAACGAGACGTTGTACATAGCTGTAAATAATATTCCAGGACGTTTTGCACCCTCCTCTTTGTACTAGTCCAAAACTTGCGTAGAATGTGAGATTCTAACAGCGACGAGACGTGTCGTCGCACTCGCTGCCGGTGATGTAACAATGTATCTTTTTTTTGTTTTTGTTTTTTTTGTACAATGTAGTTGAATTATGTACATATTGTTGGAGCAGCTATGGGGAGGGGAGGGGTTTGTGGATGCTATTTCAGTGCTGTCAGAGATCCAGTACTTTCACCTCTTTAGCTGTGTTGATATCCTGCGATTCAAAAAGCGAGAAACTAAAAATGACAACAAAAAACTTAACGGAGAGGAAAAATTCAAAATTGTTATTTTCTACACTTGCATGTACAGAGAGCGCGAGAACTGCTGTTGTTCCTCAGAGATTATGTTCGTAAATAAATTTTTGAAATGACTTGGCTTCTGTGATTTTTTTTTTTTTTTTTTTTTTGGGAGCTGCAATACCACACATCTGCCACAAGAGGGTGACATAAACTCAAGTTCAATATCAATGAGGTTATTTTAACGTTAACAAATGTCACAGCATAGCTTTAACCCATTAAACAAGTCTCAAAGAGACTAAAGTGTCTATTTCTTATGTTTTGGATATTCCTTAATTTCCTAAAAAGAAATGGTTCATTTAACACTAACCAGGTTCTCACGAGATATATAATATCTCAATATAATAATAATATTATTGAGACTAATTGTTCACTAGTTCACTGACACTAAGATTTTTTTTTAAAATCCTTTAACAGAAATGAATGAGTAGTCAATGAATTAATAAATACAAACAACTAGTTGATTGTTTAAGAAATACATACGTACTGTAGACCACGTTTGTGCAACAGCTGTAAAATATGATACTTCTAATTTTAGTTTGAATGTCTCACAAACATAAAGCGAGACGAAGAGTAAAATTGTACCGACTACACATTACTGGAACTCCTGTCACGAGCTGGTTCGCTTTGAATAGGTAATGACTATGCTTTGTAACTACATGAACTAGGTGATTCGTTTGAGTCGATACTTGATTCGGTCAAAACATTTTAATAATCACTCTATCCTAACGGACTATGACGATGAATATATACTAGGCTAGATATTCGCTATAAATATAAAATATTAGTAGAGTCGCATCACAATGCACAAACGACAGCCAATCAGAATCCACCAGACATTAAAGAGCTATTTTAAAGCGACAGGTGCTTTAAAACTAAACAAACCGAATAGCCTAATCTCGCTATCGTTGTATTTACATCGTATCAGTGGTGTTTGAAAGCCAACTCTTAAAAACAATCTTTTTGCTTTAATTTCATATTATTAACAATGTAAAGCTGCTTTGAAACAATCTAGATTGTTAAATGTGCTATATAAATGAAGGTCACTTGACAACTAAGAATAATTAGCTAATATTATTGATTAGTAGGCTACTACTTTATATTTTGATAACAATAACCATGTTGAAAACAACATAACATTCACCGCAACGAAACGAAGGAGCTCTTTTGAGCGTAAAAAAGAATCAATCGAATCTATGAACCGAATCTTCCCAATGAACCGATTGGCTCAAATGAATCCATTCCATGTGCTACGTCACTACCATTGAGTGCGTTCCAGTGTGTGTTTGTGGACAGCCGTTCATTTCCCATCACTACAGCTTGCGATGCCTGTGAGAAACAGCTGTTTCCCTCGATAAAAACTCTAGTTATGGAGTTTGAAACTAAAATCTACCCTCAGATCGGTGGATTTGGGC
This sequence comes from Pimephales promelas, assembly GCF_016745375.1. Next base: position 5,876,296 of record NW_024121399.1, read on the forward strand.
GATACAACCGGATCGTGACGCTTTTCAGTTGGTTCCCGAACTTTGCGGTCTCGTTGAATCTCTTCAGCGATGTTTTCTTCACGCTGATTCCCGAGTCGTACCACTGCAAACCCGACCTGACGTTATTCCCAGCGTCTTCCGTGCTCGGGAACCTCTCCAGGCAAGCGGTCCTCAATCTCACCGTCCCGTGGATGAAGGGCTCCGGGTTCAGTCACTGCGAACTGTACAAGTACCCGCTGAATACCAGCAACCTCACGGAGAGCGCGCCGCGGGACACGGTGCCCTGCACGGTTGGGTGGGAGTTCGCCAAACCCGCGGGACTACAAAACAACTTGGTGACCGAGGTTAGTATCCGAACCGAACCGTCAGAATGCGAACCGAACTGTTGCGAGTTCTCTCAAGTTATGACGCGACGGGTCTACTTTATTTAAGAACATGAATTGTTATGATTTTTAATTTATAAGCTTTGAATTGCCATAGTGTGATTATTTTACTTTCTTTCTATGTAAAGGATTTTGAATAACCGTTTTATCCTTGCTTTTATGTTGCGAGTAATTTAATTCCTTTCTATGTAAAGCACTTTGAATTGCCATAGTGTATGAAATGTGCTAGATGGAAAAAATGCAATTATACGGTTCATTAGAAGGATCAATTACTTCTCTACAGCATTTATTAATCTTAGCTGATATTAATTTCAACATTTACTAATAAATTATTGTATTAGTTAACATTAGTTATAAAACGGTTAGTTCCAAATATTGATTCTGATTGGTCGATAGCTGTGCTTTATTCATGATAACACACAGCTATGACCGCTTCACCCAACGGTTCTCTGTATCACTGCGCAACACTGCACTGCAGTTCCTATGTTGTGTTTACTTGATGCTTTTCACGGTCAGGGACTATTTTTTCTGGCGGAAGGAAGGCTTTTTAGTGATTTTACTTCATGAAAGTTGCTCTAATAATTTTTTTTTTACTTTAATATTTTTATTATGTGGTAACCGTTTTATAAAAGCAATAAGGTACTCGAGGCTAGTGCTGTATCTTGAATAAGTTACGGCTGAAGGGCGTTGTTAGGCAAGACGCGGAGTACACGATACAGCACAGCCTCTCGGACCTTATTGCACTGAACAAACAATGAACAGCTTTATTATTATTAACTAACATTACCAATGATTAATAATATTTTGCGGAATTGCTAATTTCCAAATAAATAAATAAACGTTTTGTTTTGTTTGGTTGGTTTTTAGGGCTGTCAAACGATTAATCGTGATTAATCGTATATACAAGCATGTGTGTATTTATATATATATATATATATATATATATATAATTATACACAGTGCACCCACATATATTATGTAAACACAAACTTTTATTTTGGATGTGATTAATTGCGATTAATCGTTTGACAGCCCTATTGGTTTTATAATGTAGAAAGTTGTCTGTTATTGTTTATATTGTGCTGTGATCCCAGATCCGTCCTAATTTTAAATAATGGTCATATTTAATATGCATATTAGTCAGGCTAGATTAGTATTGACCATCATGTCAATTAATAAACCATGTAAAATCTGCTGATATACATAATTGTCTGCCATAAAATACAGCGTTGTTGTTGACTAACCATGAGTAAGATTACAGGTTATGAATTCATATTTAATCTATGAGACCCTGAAGTCGTCACTGGAAGCTCAGGGATCAGTGGACTTCCTGTTTAACAGGAAGTAAAGAGCTTTTCATGAGGCCTTGACTCGCAATATGTTTCCTTTTCCACGATGGAATATAAAAGCTTTTCCGTGTCATGAAATGTGGATTAGTTTGCAGAAAGATCCTTCTGGAAGCCGAGTGTGTTGAACTGCAGTGGCGTGGCTTCACATTAGCTGTAATGTAATAATACAAGTTGATTATATAATAAAGTAAGTCGCATCCACACTCAGTCAGCTGGTGTTTTGGATCGGCTAAAAAGTTTTAATGTTTCAGTGATTTTATACATTCGATTGACATTATTAGAAGAGTGAGTGTCAGTGATGTTTAATTTGTAAAGTTTCCTACTGTGATATCCAACTCAAAGTAGCTCTTATGATGGTTTTAGCTGTTTTAACTGGTGGTTAGTCCCTCCCCTTCCGGTCGACCACCATGGGAGCTTATTTCGGAAAAATATTGAATGGTAGTCAATGGCGAGAGACAAAGAATTTTTTTATCTCGTTTGAATTGTGCCCTGAATTACACATATGCTTTTTGTCAATTTAAAAGATGCGTTTTAAAGTAAAGAAAGTCGCAGTTTGATGTAAAACCGTTGAGGTATAAGACTGTGAAAATACGTCATTACAAAGACTACAAACCCCAAAGGCGCGCATTTTCTCTCAATGAATAAAGCTAACTTTACCGAGGCTGTCTGTCATTGTTTATAGTCTTGCGTTATAATCGTAACGTTACGCCGTCCTACCTGAGTGTTTTGTACCAGACTGCACACACACGAGCAGTGTGCACACACGGATCTCACTCGTTGTTTCGCTTCCCGGGAGATGTAGTTCACAGAGCAATTTTCACATAAAACTTCTGTTTTATGACAAACGGCGACGTTTTTGACTTTCAGAATTATCTTTTAAATTGACAAACATCATATGTGTAATTGAGGGCACAGTTCAGACGGAATAAAAAGATAAGTTGTCTCTCGCCATTGACTACCATTCATATTTTTTCCGATGAGCCGGAAGTGGAGGGGCGGGACTTAGTCATTAGCTGGTCCATTTTCCATAGTCGTGTCACAATATATCACACAAAACAAAAATGCAACAACATGTATTGTGGATAGTTATCAGAGTTTTAGTGTCCCAACTACATTAAACTACTATATAATGTTGAATTTAAGCAATGGGGGAATATTTAATGCCAAATGTTACCAGTATAAAGTGTCTGACATTATTTTAATTATATCTAGTGAAAGAGTGCCAGCATATTCGTCTAAAATAATTCCGTATTTTCATCTTCAGAATCATGAATGTTGTTATTCTGGTGTCTCTATTGTCCAAGAATATTCATTTACACACATAATGATAGACCAAATGTAGTCTTTAATCGACAGTTCATTTTTTGTTCACCTTTTATCGTGTCTCTGAGTGAGTATCACAACAATGATATCGAGACGTGAGGGTGTCCACCATTAGAGTTTTCCAGCTGCTAGTTTGAAAGTGTGTGTGTGTGTGTGTGTGTGTGTGGACAGTGGGGTCTGGTGTGTGCCGATCACTGGAGGATCCCGCTCCAGCACGTCTGCTTCATGACCGGCTGGACCGTCGGCTACGTCCTCCTCGGCGCCGTCTGCGACTGGTGAGGCTTTCTTCAACACTCAGTGACTTTTCATACCACTAAGTGGACTTAAATAAGTGTGTGTGTGTCAGGTTGGGCCGTCGCTGTTGCCTGCTGCTGTCAGTGGTGTTCTCGGGACTGCTGGGAATCATGGCGTGTCTCTCCAACAGTCCTTCTGCTTTCCCGTTCCTGCGGCTCCTGCAGGGCTCAGCGCTAGCCGGAGTGTTTCTGTCATCTTACATCGCACGCAAGTACACTTTATCATCACATGACCTCTCCACATCTGCAGTCGACGAGCTCTGAGACTGAAACACTCAAGTGTGTGTTCACTCCAGCTCCATATTTGACTAGATTTGACTCTACACAACAGGAAGTGCTGCTGGCCCTTTAAATGTTCCTGAAGTCTCAGATCTCGAGTCACCATAGATTAATGAAACCCCTCTAAAGTGTTCATCTGGCTTTAATTTACATCATATACAAGTAAAACTATTTCAAGGAAGTGATATCACATATTCGAGTCTTTAGCGGCCCGGATAACACTACAGTGTGTGTGTGTTTAAGGGTTTAAGACGCACACTATCAACCAAAGTCTGGATATATTTGAATTTATTTATTTATTTAATTAATTTTTAAGGCTCTCAAAATGAACAGGTTTGCACATGCAATTAATTCTCTTCAGTTTAACGTGTTTCTGTGTATTTCCTAATTGGATTTATGTAAATATTGTTTTAAGTTCACTTAAATTAAAACTTATGTTTTTAAAGGTTAAAATTGATAGATTTTAATATTGAAATGAGGAATGGCTTTAATTAATAAATGTTTCATAGAGACATCAGTTGCAGTTTTGGTATTTTCGTAAAAAGATTGTATATTGAATAAATATTATAATATGTTTTTTTCTACATTCATTTGGAGATTATATTTGAAATTGTTAGAATATATGTATAAAAAAACTTTAATATTTGGTGTGATTAATTGGTTAATGTTTATGTTTTAGTCTTTTGAAATGAAAATAGGCAAATATAAATCACAACTCAATCACAAGTGTAATTTTATTAGCCTATAGTTTTATAAATATTTTTAATTCGAGTTCATTTTTATTTATTAGTTCAATTTTTAGTCATTTAATTTTGTGCTTTTGTCATTTGCATTATTATTTTTTTAGGTTTAGCTTATTTTAATTTCAATTTTAGCTGGTTTTAATTTGTATTTATTTCCAAGTAATAATGTTTGTGTTTTATCTTAAATGAAACTCAGTTTAGAAATTTTCAGTTTAGTTTAATTCCAACTAAATTGAATATTTTATTTTATTTCAGCTTTTTTTCTTCTTCATTTAACAGAAATGTTTCTTTAGTTTTAGTCAAGGATAATATTCCTAATACTCACAGTACACACTCTTTATTAAAGCATATATAACTGATACTAATAATAAAGAACGAGTAGATATGCCTAAATAAATAAAAGATTATAAGGAGGAATGAGTTGTTTAGACTTGCGTGCGTGCGTGTGTGTGTGTGTGTGTGTGTTTGTGTAAGCAGATGTTCTTGATCGATAGGAGACTCTTGATAAGGAGTGTTTTTCTTTGACTAGGAACAGCATTCCACTTCTATCTCACACACACACACACACTCTTCACTCTGATCATCAGTGTGTGTTTAATCGGCTGAGGAAAGTTCAGTGTGTGTGTGTGTGTGAGGATCTGATCTCTGTTCTTGAGTCCGTGTTCTTGTCCTGCACTTCCTGTGATTGTTATGTGAGAGTGTGTGTGGAAAACTGTGTGTGTAAACACTCGACACACTGATGATTACTGGTGTCCACATCTCACAATAACAGTGTTGAAAGAGTTTCGTATGTAAGAAGTATTTTCAGCTTGATGAGACTTCAGTTATTTGATCAGAAATAGTCAAAATTGTTGTTTTTTTTACAATTTAAAATAACTGTTTCTATTTGATTGTATTATAAAATGTAATTTATTCCTGTGATAAAGCTGAATGTTCATTATTACTCCAGTCTTCAGTGTCACATGATCCTTCAGAAATCACTCGAATATGAGTTGATGATCAAGAAACATTTATGATTATTTTGTTTTTACTGCTTAATTTATTGTGGAAATTGTGATACGCTATCATTCAAAAGTTTGGGATGAGCACGATAAATAAATTATATATATTTATATATATGTGTGTGTGTGTGTATATATATATATATTCAGCAAGGATGCATTAAATTGACATTTATAACAAACATTTATTTAGTAAAGACATTTATATTAATATCTATATTTTATATCTATAATCTATTCTGTTTCAAATAAATGCTTTCTATTGATTGTATAAACATGAAATCAACATTGATAATATTAAAGAAACTATTATTAATTATTGAAAGTCAATAACAATTGATATTGATTGAGAATCAAGTGATCCTATTAGAGTGATTTCTGAAGGATCATGTGACACTGGAGTAATGACGTTGAACGTTCAGCTTTGAGACTCCGCCCACACAGTCTTCTGATTGGCTGTTATGTTTGATTTAATTGTGAGTGCAGTGCGCTTGCAGAGAGACTCCGCCCACACAGTCTTCTGATTGGCTGTTATGTTTGATTTAATTGTGAGTGCAGTGTGCTTGCAGAGAGACTCCGCCCACACACTCTCTTCTGATTGGCTGTTATGTTTGATTTAATTGTGAGTGCAGTGCGCTTGCAGAGAGACTCCGCCCACACACTCTCTTCTGATTGGCTGTTATGTTTAACTGATTTAATTGTGAGTGCAATGTGCTTGCAGAGAGACTCCGCCCACACTCTCTTCTGATTGGCTGTTATGTTTGATTTAATTGTGAGTGCAGTGCGCTTGCAGAGAGACTCCGCCCACACTTTCTCCTGATTGGCTGTTATGTTTGATTTAATTGTGAGTGCAGTGTGCTTGCAGAGAGACTCCGCCCACACTCTGTTCTGATTGGCTGTTATGTTTGATTGATTAATCCTGCAGGACTGGAGTGGTGTGACCCGCCGCACAGACTCATGGTGTCGATGGTCAGCGGCTTCTTTGCGTTGTTTGCCGAGCTGCTGTTGCCGGGGCTGGCAGTGCTGTGCCGTGATTGGCCCGTTCTTCAGGCCGTCACCACACTTCCCCTGCTGTTACTGCTCTCCTATTGGTGGTGAGCCGTATGAATACTGTCTGTGTGTGTGTCGTTTTCTTTGAAGGAGCAGTACATTCTGACTACTTCATGGTTGAAACATAAAGCAACAGATGGTCATTTTGGCAGATATATATATAAATGTCATATTAATTCCCCAAAAAAATAATTAAAAGAGCCCCATGAGTTAATAATCATAATATTGATTTCTCTATTTTAATTGTACTTGTTGATGTGTTGATGCATGTTCACACCAAATTTGCACTATGAAACTTGTTTTGTAAAGTTTGCATTGATTAAGCACCACTAATTATGTGATTTGTGTGTGTGTGTTGCGCACACAAGCTGTGCTTCAGTGTTCCCAGAATCCCCTCGTTGGCTCTTGGCCACATCTCAGATTCCTCAAGCGAAGAAGTGTCTCCAGTCGTTTTCAGCACGAAACGGTGTGTGTGTTAGTGACGAGCTCTTCCCTGCTGAAACACTGCTGTCCGGTGAGAATCTCCGCCTCACACACTCCCGTCTCCACACATGCACCGAAGCCGAAACCAATATAATAAAACACTTGGCCGAAACCCGAATAAACGCATTTTTCAATTTATTTGAAAAATGTTACACCATTGTATATTAAATTAAAGGAGTAGTTCACTTTTAAAAAACTTTTTCTGATAATTTACTCACCCCCATGATGTCATCCAAGATGTCCATGTCTTTCTTTCTTCAGTCGAAAAGAAATTAAGGTTTTTAGTGAAATCATTCTCCATATAATGGACTTCAATGGGAACCAAACGGTTCAAGATCCAAATGACAGTTTCAGTGCAAACTGTTCAAAGGGCTTTAAACGACTCCAGACGATGAATAAGGGTCTTATCAAGCGAAACGATCGCTCATTTAATAAATAAATAACAAAGTTTAAGTTTTATAAGCTCAAATGGTCGCGTTCGTGACTCTCCTTTTCGAACTCGTTCATCAAAATGAACAAATCTTTTTTCATATCATTTGGTTCATTCAACGAACAAAACTAATGATTTGACTCAGAAAAGGATTCGTTCATTTTGATTCGTCATTCATCGTCTGGAATCGTTTAAAGCCCTTTGAACAGTTTGCACTGAAACTCTCATGAACCGTTTGGTTCCCGCTCTTCAGCGGAGAGTGTGTCTCGTGACGGGACGGCTCTTCGGTTCCCAGTACTCCCGCTCTCTGAGTCTGAAGCCTGAGTCACATTAGCACAAATCCAGAGCCATCGCGCAGTCAATAGACCCATTTAGGTGTTTAATTTGAGGAATCAAGACCGTCCCACCCTGAGATATTCACTGGAATGTGATGGTCAGAAATATACCAACTCTTTCCTATGTCTCTCGCCCTCCCTCTCTCTCTCAATTCAATTCAATTCAAAATTGCTTTATTGGCATGACTGTACATATTACAAAATTGCCAAAGCTTGGAATGCATAGAATAATTATAAAGACATCAAAATAGTACAATATTAAAACATACAAATTAAATTAATTGTACAAATTAACAGTAACAAATTAGAATATCTGTGAACAGTTGATACCCCAGTGTTTTAACACACACACACACATTACTGAGGGTCACTGTGGTGGACAGTAGGGAAACACACTGAGGTGAGGTCAAACACACACACACATCTGGCAGCTGTCCACTTGTGTAATGACCTTGACGCAGTGTTTGTTGTAAGTTATCTCCACTTTTTGATGTTTTGGGTAAAATTTAGCAATAATATTTCAAGTTTTGGGGTGTAAATCATCTCGTGATCAGTGGGAAATCTGCACTGCTTCTCATTCTTTGGTTGGTCAAGCAAATTTAGCCATCTGGAACGCTTATAAAATTGAAATGGAAGGACAAAAAGTTAATATGGTGAATTTGTTCAAGGCCTTGCTTGAATCTAGGATACGATTAGAATATTAATTTAATAAAAATTAAATTGCAACATCCTAATGTTTGAGAAGAAATGCTGTGTAAACAAAAGTTAGATTTTTATAGAAGGTGAACATCTTTTTTTTTTTTTTTTTAATGGTAATGGTTGGTTAAATTATGTTTTTATTTGTTATTTTTTTAATGGTGGAATAAATTGCTTTAAAAAGTTTATTGGTACTTTTCCCCACCATATACCATTTAGGAACTATAGTCATCCCTGATTGGTCTTAACCCCAGTGACGGGTAGGTTTAGGGGCGGGGTTAGGGGTAGGCCATCATCCCTGATTGGTCTTAACCCCAGTGACGGGTAGGTTTAGGGGCGGGGTTAGGGGTAGGTCAATCGTCCCTGATTGGTCTTAACCCCAGTGACGGGTAAGTTTAGGGGCGGGGTTAGGGGTAGGCCATCATCCCTGATTGGTCTTAACCCCAGTGACGGGTAGGTTTAGGGGCGGGGTTAGGGGTAGGTCAATCGTCCCTGATTGGTCTTAACCCCAGTGATGGATAGGTTTAGGGGCGGGGTTAGGGGTAGGCCATCGTGGGGTCCGGATAACAGGAAAGTACCAGTTATTTAAAAAAGTAATATCTCTCTCTCCCTCTCTCTCTCTGTCTCTCTCCCTCTCTCTCTCTGTCTCTCTCCCTCTCCCCCTGTCTGTAGAGATAGATGAGATGTTCCCTGAAGACGTGCGGCCGGAGTGTCATCATGTGATGGAGTTGCGTCACACCAGAGTCATCTGGAAGAACTGCCTGATTTTGGGCTTCACTCTGTAAGTTACTCCTGAAACTGAAACACACTTCTGCTACACACGTGAGTGTGTGATATTAAACGTACAAACTTCCGTTGAGAAAGGCATTGTGGGTAATATTAGCCAGCAAAGAAACTTTTCGAAACTCTTCTGATCATATTCCATCATCCAAGCCCGCGTGTTCTGTGATCGGCTCATTTTGCCTTAAGTACAAATACTTTGCAAATGGAGATGTTGCGAACAATAGCATTCATTTGGGTGTGTATAAATATATTAAATATATTAGTTTGTGTTTACATAATATGTGTATAATTATTTTAAATATATAAATACACACACATGCTTGTATAGATTTAAGAATTATTTTCATTTGTATACTGTATATAGATTTATATTATATATAAATATAAATGTTTTATATATAAATGATATTTTTATAATGTGTGTGTATTTATATATTTAAAATAATTATACACAGTGCACCCACATATATTATGTAAACACAAACTTTTATTTTGGATGCGATTAATCGTTTGACAGCCCTACTACACACTAGAGCCAGACCGATATTATCGGCCGATATTAGGCATTTTCCAAACTATCGGTATCGGCAGTTATAAAGGCCGATAAATGAATATTTCAAAAATAAAATAAAAACGGATGAAACACGCTTGAACCATGTCACGAGTGTTGGAGTTGTATGGTTTGTCCACCAGAGGGCACTCTACACGCTCCTGTTGGCAACACTCGTTTATAACGCGCAACACATTCTAGCTAACCACAAAGCTAGCTAATGCCACTATCATCAGTGGAATTTAATGAGCTTTGTTAATTAATTAATGAGCTTTGGTTCCTCCTCTGTTCTGTTGCGACAATAAAAGAAACAAATTTCTTTTTAATATCCATTATCATGTTATTTTAATTAAAACTCATAAATAACTACAAATAACTAATGTTAGGGAAATCTGTTAATGTTTTGTTGCGCGTTTCTGAAAAAAATAAAATAAAAAATATCGGCCGATATATCGGATTTTAAAACCAACAAATATTTGTATCGGTATCGGCCTTCAGAATCCTGTATCGATCGGGCTCTACTACACACACACACACACACACCATATAAAAGTGCATCATGACCCGTTTCTCTAACGGACTCCCGTTCCCTGTCCCGTCAGCTTCATCGGCACCGGGATCCAGTACTGCTTCACACGCAACCTGCACATCTACTACACACACTTCTACTTCAGTTACTCCCTGCGCGTGCTGACCGGCGCGCTGGCCTGTGTGTTCCTGTGTGTGTGTGTGGACCGCTTCGGCCGCAGGGGGATCTTACTGCTGTCAGCCATCGTCACGGGCCTGTCCTCGCTGCTGCTGCTCGCTCTCACACAGTGTAAGACACACACACACACACATATAACAAAAATGCTAAAAACATAATGATCACTGCAATAGTGATCTAATCATAGACTCTTATGCAAAATCCAAACAGCGACTACTACTACTTTGTTTTGGCCGGCAGTGTATTATATTATACACTATCCTCCTACACAATAGTTAACATGAACTAACAATACTTTTACAATACAATGCTTCGAGCTTAAAGGAGTAGTTCACTTTTGAAAAAACTTTTGCTGATATTTGACTCGCCCCCATGATGTCATCCAAGATGTCCACGTCTTTCTTTCTTCAGTCGAAAAGAAATTAAGGTTTTTGATGAAAGCATTCCAGGATTTTCTCCATATAATGGACTTCAATGGGGACCAAACGGTTCAAGGTCCAAAAGACAGTTTCAGTGCAAACTGTTCAAAGGGCTTTAAACGATTCCAGACGATGAATAAGGGTCTTATCAAGCGAAACGATCGCTCATTTAATAAATAAATAACAAAGTTTAAGTTTTATAAGCTCAAATGCTCGCCTTGCTCTGTTCTGTGATGCGCGTTCGTGACTCTCCTGTTCATCAAAATGAACGAATCTTTTTCAGAGTCAATTCGTTCGTTTCGTTCGTTGAATGAACCAAATGACTCGGGAAAAAGATTGTTCATTTTGATGAGCTTATAAAACTTACACTTTGTTATTTATTTATTAAATGAGTGATCGTTTCGCTTGATAAGACCCTTATTCATCGTCTGGAATCGTTTAAAGCCATTTGAAGCTGCACTGAAACTCTCATTTGGATCTTGAACCGTTTGGTCCCCATTAAAGTCCATTATATGGAGAAAATCCTGGAATGTTTTCATCAAAAACCTTAATTTCTTTTCGACTGAAGAAAGAAAGACGTGGACATCTCGGATGACATCATGGGGTGAGTGAATTATCAGCAAAAGTTTTTTTTTAAAAGTGAACTACTCCTTTAAGGACATTTCTACATATTCCAATCATGAAAGGCTTTTAATAAAGGTCATTACATGATCTAACACTGGTCAGAAGGCTTTCAGCTCCACTGACTAAATAAATCTCATTGTGAATTGTCTCAAATCGAATCATTCCTGAATTTAAAATCTCAGAATCGTGAATCAATCGTCTCCCCAAACTTTCACACTCCTACTTAATGTGTCCTTCATGGAGTAAGCAGTCCCAGAATGCTTTGCAACAAGCTCAGTGGAAATTTTGATCTAATGTAGAGTTGCATTTCAATCTTTCCTGGAGATTTTGGTCAGTTTTTGTTTTTCTGCTGAAAGATTGCTGTCTCTCTCTTTCTCTATATTGTTTTAAACAAAATGTTTTAATCAATGGTTTCAAATATTCCCAAGTATTAATGTCAGGTGTTTAATTGTATATTATGTCATGCAAAAATGGCGTTTCACATTACAAGAGAGCAGAAAGTTGATGACGGTGTGTGTGATGATCTAGCAGCAGTGTTTAATAGGTTTGAATTATTAGATATATACTTAATTTATAAACTAAATTGCCCCATGGGGGACAATAAAGCTTAACTAACTAACTTAATTTGGTGTTGTTGTGATGCTGATGATGCTGATGATGTGTGCTCTCAGATCTGCACGGAGGACTGGTCCTGGTTCTGTCAGTGCTGGGTCTGCTCTCGTCTCAGGCGTTAGCCATGCTCAGTGTGTTCTTCGGCAGTGAGGTCATGCCCACCGTCGTGCGGTAATCTCAAACACACACACACACACACACACTTGGGCTTAAAATACTAACATTCCATTTCCTTCAATGATTAAATGAACTTTTGCACAATATTCTAATTTTTTGATATCGGTTAATACCATTAAATCGTGCATCCCTAATAACCCTCTTAATGTTATTTAGTGTGTGTGTCCACAAAAATCACAGCTTTATCAGAATGTTACAAAACTTTTCTGGCATTAGGGATGTAAACACAAAAAAAAATAGTTCATGATCTGAGCATGCTAAGTGGTCGTAAAAAAATTAGTCCCAATTTTGGTCTTCGGTCAGAAATGACCCCCATAGGAAATGAATGGGAAACCATTTCCTAAAAATCCACCAATTCTTAAAAAAAAGACTTAATAAGAAATAGTTTTTGAGATTGTTTCAAATATAAATTCAAATCCACCAAAAAACAAAAAAAAAGTAAATGTGTTCATAAACATCTGGGGAATTCACATGTCTCTCCATAGAGAGCTGTACATGCCATCTAGTGGTTACACCATCATTCTACGCATTTTCTCTATACTCTAACCAGATGGTGCTAATTTTCTTCAAAAAAAACAATTTTTCTGAAGGTCTAGACTCTATATTAAACTAAAATCCTGAATTAATATATATAAAAAAAAAAATATATATATATATATATATATACACAGTGGTGTGAATAAGTTTGGACACCCATGCTAAAGTTGCATAAAAAGAGGAATAAAAACATCATCACACACCTTTTCCACCACACCGAGAGATTGGCATGGTTTTACTTCAGTTAGCCTAATAGCTGGTTTGATTTGCATTGAAAGATGATCTTATGGAAAGTACCCCATGCCAATCTCTAGGTGTGGTAGAAGGTGTGTGATGATGTGGGGATATTTTAAGGGAACTTTATCAGGATGCATATTATCCTGGATCCATGAAATAACTGACTTTTAAAAATAAAAATCTGCCTGACTCTATGGGAATTTAACATAGGGGTGCCCTGACTTATGCACCCTGTATTTTAAGGAAAAACATTCATTTATTTATGATACATTATTCATTCACAAAAAAATGTGTGTCCTTAAAGGTTGGAGTTTTCCTCAGTTTTCTAATTAAGGCATTAAGATCAATGTCCAAAAGATGATTTTTTATTCCTCTTTTTAGGCAACTTTAGCATGGGTGCCAACACTTATTCACACCACTGTATAAATATATATATATATATATATATATATATATTATATATATATTTCCATGGCAAAATATACCATAAATATTAATAAATTCAATCAAATTGTCTCAAAATACTAAATTAAAAATAATAAATATTATAGAACAAAAATAAATTGCATTGGTTTTTACTGGGATGGAGGAAGTTTCATTTTTAGGTGTCCGGTCACTTCTGACCGGGAAGGCTCAGGACGTGACTCCTAAACAAAGACCATCAGAGGGTTAATGGCAAAAAAATCATTAGGATATTAAGTAAAGATCATGTTCCATGAAGATATTTAGCAAATTTCCTACCGTAAATATATATATATATATACATGTATATATATATATATATATATATACATGTATATATACTGTATATATATACACAGTGGTGTGAATAAGTTTTGACCCCCATGCTAAAGTTGCCTAAAAAGAGGAATAAAAAATCATCTTTTGGATATTGATCTTAATGCCTTAATTAGAAAAATGAGAAAAACTCCAACCTTTAAGGACACCAATTTTCTTTGTGAATGAATAATGTATCATAAATAAATAATATATATATATATATATATATATATATATATATATATATATATATATATATATATATATATATATTTCCATGGCAAAAATATACCATAAATATTAATAAATTCAATCAAATTGTCTCAAAATACTAAATTAAAAATACTAAATATTATAGAACAAAAATAAATTGCATTGGTTTTTACTGGGATGGAGGAAGTTTCATTTTTAGGTGTCCGGTCACTTCTGACCGGGAAGGCTCAGGACGTGACTCCTAAACAAAGACCATCAGAGGGTTAATGCCAAAAATCATTAGAATATTAAGTAAAGATCATGTTCCATGAAGATATTTAGCAAATTTCCTACCGTAAAAAAAAATATATATATATATGAAGAGTTCAGATGCAAAAGCCTCTAAATGCCATTTGAAATTTTCTTCTTTAATTATGATTTTTATCAAACTTGTATATTTAAGTTCAGTAATTTCACTTAAATAACTATTAATAGGTAATTATCATTGCCATTTAAGTGAAATCACTGAACTTAAATATACAAGTTTGATAAAAATCATCATTAAAGAAGAAAATTTCAAATGGCATTTAGAGGCTTTTGCATCTGAACTCTTCATATATATATATATATATATATATGTATGTATAAAGAATGTGTAAATGGATGCAGCAAAAGCATGAATAATGCACAACTTTAAAGGCGATTTTCTCAATGTTTTTACTTTTTTGCACCCTCAGGTTCCTAATTTTCCAATAGTCATATCTCAGCTAAATATTGTTCTATGTTAATAAACCATACATCAATGGAAAGTGTATTTATTCAGCTTTCAAATGATGTATACATCTCAATTTGTGACTGGTTTTGTGGTCCAGGGTCACATGTAGTGTTTTACGATGAATACAACAGCTACTATCACGTACTGGAACTGACCGTCTTCTATAAAGTGTATAACCCTAGTGTACATCAGATGTTTGAGTGTTGTAAACTGTGTGTGTGTGTCCTCAGCGGTGGCACGTTGGGTCTCATCATGTCTGCGGGGTGTGTAGGAATGGCTGCGTCGTCTCTGATGGAGCTGCAGAATAACGGAGGCTATTTCCTTCATCACGTGGTGTTCTCCTCGTTCGCTGTGCTGTCGGTGCTGTGCATCATGCTCCTGCCCGAGAGCAAACACAAGCCGCTGCCGGACTCGCTGCGCGACGGGGAGCGTCAGCGCCGTCCTCCGCTCTTCCTCTCGCGGGTCGACCGGGAGAACCCACCGCTACTGCGCACGCAGACGCTCGGCGCAGAGTTCAACCGCGACAACTACGCTCGTCTCGTCAGCGCAACCAGGAAGATCATCGCTAAAGACGCCGTGCCTCTCAAGATCTCCAGCGTCACACACACACAAGCTCAGGCGCCTCTGCTGGACCGTAACGGCACTGCACCGGGCGCCCGTGAGGAGGAGTCCTAGCATTACACTCAAACACACACACAGGACATCTTGTTCACCGTGTCTTTTCCCGGGGAAGACGTCGTCTTGGTGCTTAAACTGTTGAGAATCCAAGCGTTCGACTGTTGAAGTGTATATTTCGGTCATATTCATACACTCATCATGAAGTTTCCCACTAATTGAGCCGTCGCCTGTCCACTTACAGGAGCACCTCATGCCTCTCATTACTGCAGTCCTGTGACACACACACACACACACACTGCTGGTTCACGGAGGAGTGCTGGAGATCATCCACACACACTTTTACTCCTCAGAGTGGATGGATTCGCACTCGATGATGTCAGAATCACCAGAAAACGAGTGTGAAAGTGTTCGATGATGTCATTTTGTGGAATCTCATGCGTTATTTTTGTCGTTTTGTACTTCCTGTCTTTCTGAATGTCTTGTTTTGTTGTTGTTGTTGTTTCTTAAAACCAAGCCTGGCAAAGCAAAGGAACTGTTTTGCCACTTTTTTTCTTATTATTGTATCTGTTACTTGTTTTATATGGAATTAAACAGTTTATTGTACCAATCATGTACTTTTGATCCTGAATTCCCAATCGGAGCCGTGATATTTCACATATCAGTATCAGGATGAACAGTGCTGGGTAGGAACTATCGTGTCATGGTACATTCGAGTCTTTGCAGGAACAATAAGTGTGTATTTATCATGTTTAGGAGTGTGCCATTCACAACAGTGTTTTCACTACGGTCTGTCATTTGGATTAGTGACTGGCCAACCTGAGTTTGTGCCTTATCATAAACATGACATCATTAAAAAGACATGTGATTTGACGGGGTTTCCCCATCATAAACCATTTTCCACTGCCGATCACGTGACGTGTCGCGTCATGAATGAAGTCACGTCCAATGCGGAAGTGAATGATAATCGAGCATTCGCCCAACGATTCTAACGAAACCGACTCGCTGTCCGCGTCCGAAGAGGAATTTACAGGTAAATATGACGGTTTTTAAATCTTAGTTATCGTTTTTATTGGGTATTTATGATGATTGGTTTGTGTCTGTAGGTTTTGTTTACTTTGTTTACAGAATTAGCTCTTTTAGCCGCTAATCGAGGCTCTTCCTGGTTTGAACGATCAGATTTCTAACGGTTTAAAATAGTATTTATGCGTTATAAAGAATAGCATCGATGCATAATAATATTAACAAGTGACTGATAGTCAAATAGACTGTTTTTTAGGCACTTGTTTTGGCTAACTTAATTCTCATGACTCATACTAGTAAACATCTCTAAGGAAATCGAAATGACAAACGAGACGATATTTCTTTAAGCGTGTAACCGACTAAGAAAAAGTGCTAGATTAACATATGTTTTGACATGTACTTTGGTATTATTTTTAGTACTTGTAAACAGCACAATCATTCGACGTAATCTGAAACTGAATCACGTTGTTTTGATCGGATACCATAGTAACGCTCTTTTTGACATGGGTAACATAGGGGACTACTTTTATCTAAAATGATCAGGTTTCTAATAACGTTAGCTAACCTGTGCTGTTGTCATGTTATGACGGTGACGTCATTGTCATGTTATGACTGACGTCACTCGCCAAACAGGAGGGGTATCTCCCAAATCTGCCATTTGACCTTCAATCTAAGTCCTTTCTGTCCATTTAACCTGATATTTATCTTCCACAGAGCCCTCGTCATGCTTGGTGGAGGGTTCAAGTCCGAGAGACTGCGTGTCAATCTCAGGCTTGTCATAAACCGCCTCAAACTTCTTGAGAAGAAGAAAAGTAAGTTTGGGTCGTCTACAAGTTGCACATGTTTTGGACGGGCTAAGCTAATCTGATTTGCTCTGATTTAGCCGAATTAGCTCAGAAGGCTCGCAAGGAAATTGCAGACTACTTGTCAGCGGGCAAAGATGAGCGAGCGAGGATCCGGGTCGAGCACATCATCCGGGAGGATTATCTGGTGGAGGCCATGGAGATCCTGGAGTTATACTGTGATTTGCTGCTCACCAGATTTGGGTTAATACAGTCCATGAAGTGAGTAACCTTTTTATTCTCGGATCACAATCACAAAAATCACGCAAAAATGACATTTAGGATGTTTTGTCCGGAGGTTAAAGACAACAGTCAGTAGTCGGGTCTGTCCCGCATATCCTCCTCCTGCCCATAGAGGGCGATCTCACTCACAGAATCAACATAGTGTCGGCCATCTTTTTTTGGATGCTAAGCTAGCAGGCTCTTTTTCTGTGGAGAAAGCTGAGTAGTCGGGGTTACCATCCTCTTTTTCCCGGACGTGTGTCTCTCTATGTCTATATTGGTAATATATATTACTTTTACAAAGGTACATTGTCAAGAACGGCAGTAATGTAGCCAGATTTGCTTTGACAGTATATCTGCACGCAATCATATGCTTGTGTGGACGTAGTCAGTTTTGACAACAAAAGATGAGGTATAAGATAAGAGAAAAATATAGTCACGTGTCGCCACCTACTGGTGTAACACTGTAAATGATGAAAAAACGTTAATTGCTGCAGTTTATTATACATTTTTTAATCGGGGTGAGTGAATGATTCAATCGCTCACTCATTTCATTACTGGATGAATCAGCGTTTTTGAACGAATCTCTTGAATGAATGATTCACTGACATACATTTTTAATAGTCACGTGTCGCCACCTAAAGGTGTAACACTGTAATTGATGAAAAAACGTTAATTGCTGCAGTTTATTATACATTTTTTAATCAGGGTGAGTGAATGATTCAATCGCTCACTCATTTCATTACTGGATGAATCAACGTTTTTGAACGAATCTCTTGAATGAGTGACTCAGTGAAAAATACAGTAACTTGTCGCCACCTACTGGTGTAACGCTGTAATTGATGGAATAAATGTTAATTGCTGCAGTCTATTAAACATTTTTTAATCGGGGTGAGTGAATGATTCAATCGCTCACTCATTTCAATACTGGATGAATCAGTGTTTTTGAACGAATCTCTTTAATGAATGATTCACTGACATACATTTTTAACAGTCATGTGTCGCCACCTACTGGTGTAACGATGTAATGATACAATCGTTATTTGAAGTGTTGAGTTACTTTCAAAAAGTAATTTTGATCTCTACTGTAGACATCAGTGTTTATATCTGAACTGTAAACTTATATCCCAGTTCTTCTGTGATCATTTAAATCATTGTGACATAGAAATAAGGAATCTGTGTGGTTGAATTAAACGTGCAGCTCTACTAGCCTCTTTCGGCTGTATCGAAGGGAAGTGTGTGTTCTTCATCTTCACCATCCTCTCTTTCAGGGAACTGGACCCTGGTCTACAAGAAGCCGTTTCCACACTCATCTGGGCGGCTCCTCGACTGCAGTCGGAAGTGGCGGAGCTGAAGATTGTGGGTAGAAAGTGTGTCCGTCTTAAATCTATTTCTGGAGATCGAGTATGAATCATTCATGTCTTTTTTTCTCTTTTTCACAGGTTTCAGATCAGCTGTGTGCCAAATACAGCAAAGAGTATGGAAAGCTATGTAGGACAAACCAGATTGGAACAGTTAACGATAGGGTATGATGAAACACGTTTTAAAAGAAGCTCTTTTAAATCATTTGGTGAAAATCCAGCTTTTAATGTTGTTTATATGTCTATACTAAATGAGGCGAGGGTGTCGAGATACATTCAAGTGTTTTTGGTGGTTAAAGATGACTTTTAAGGGATACAATTATTTACACATGGTTTGTCTTAAAGGAGTTGTTCACTTTTGAAAAAACTTTTGCTGATAATTTACTCACCCCCATGATGTCATCCAAGATGTCCATGTCTTTCTTTCTTCAGTCGTAAAGAAATTAAGGTTTTTGATCAAAACATTCCAGGATTTTCTCCATATAATGGACTTCAATGGGAACCAAACGGTTCAAGGTCCAAAAGACAGTTTCAGTGCAAACTCTTCAAACGATTCCAGACGATGAATAAGGGTCTTATCAAGCGAAACGATCGCTCATTTAATAAATAAATAAATAACAAAGTTTAAGTTTTATAAGCTCAAATGCTCGCCTTGCTCTGTTCTGTGTGACTCTACTGTTCGAACTCAATCAAAATGAACAAATCTTTTTCCGACTCAATTCATTAATTTCGTTCGTCGAATGAACCAAATGACACGAAAAAAGATTCGTTCGTTTTGATAAACGAGCATTTGAGCTTATAAAACTTAAACTTTGTTATTTATTTATTAATTAAATGAGCGATCGTTTCGCTTGATAAGACCCTTATTCATCGTCTGGAATCGTTTGAACAGTTTGCACTGAAACTGTCTTTTGGACCTTGAAGCGTTTGGTTCCCATTGAAGTCCATTATATGGAGAAAAATCCTGGAATGTTTTCATCAAAAACCTTAATTTCTTTTCGACCGAAGAAAGACAGACATGGACATCTTGGATGACATGGGGGTGAGTAAATAAATTATCAGCAAAAGTTTTTTTTTAAAGTGAACTACTCCTTTAAAGCATATTAAAACACCACACGGACATATAAACAACATTAAAAGCTTGATTTTCACCACAGAGGGACTTTAAATTAGTTCAAATTCCAGCCTTAACCAGTCAGAAACACGACTTTTACTCGGCCGACGGAAATCTTAAATTGTTGTTGTATGTTCTTTCTGCAGCTCATGCACAAACTGAGCGTGGAAGCCCCTCCCAAGATCCTGGTGGAGCGTTACCTCATTGAGATCGCCAAAAACTACAACGTCCCCTATGAACCGGATGCCATGGTTCGGGTAGGGATCGATCTCCTCTTCCTTGTGTGTAGGTCACCTCTATAAGCAGCACTTATTTCTGACGTTCTGCATGTGTGTAACATTCACAGCCAGAGGTGTGCCCGGGGGAAGAGGCCGATCTGATCGATGTGAACAGTGACTTCAGAAAGCCAGGAGGAGGCGCTGGAGGAGGAGGAGGAGGAGGAGGGTTTACTGCTCCTGCTGTTGGCATGCCCATGCCCATGCCGATGCCAATGCCCACAGCGTTCAACTACCCAACGCCCAAAGGAGCTGTAAGACACACATCTAACTGGCTAATAGAGCTGCGTGATTCATCACCCGCTAATCCCCCGTGATTTGCACACACTGACCTGTCGGCGAGCTCAACCATTTGCAAATCGGGCTTAATATCATGTAGTGTGAGCTAGGCTTTAGGAATAAGGAATAAGATCCCGTTTGTGTTTGAATCGAGATGGGTCTTTTAATGATTAATCGTGCAGCTCTACTTGATCAATCGAAGTCTGTTAAGATCTGAATCTGTCCCACATCATTCCCCCTCCAGGAGGCTTTTAATGGTCCCGTTGGCACCTATGATGGCTTTAGCAACTTCCAGGCTCCAGCGAGAGGAGGGCTGCCTCCACAACTGCCCAGCTGCCCCCCCACCTATGAGTCTGTAAGTTCAAGCGATCAGACAGACGGAGACGACCTGTTCACCACGCAGGGAAGAGCAGTTTATTACCGTTCACATTGAAGCATTAACCCCCAGAAACTCTTTCTATTAACAACCGTACTGACGAACAGGGGCCTCATTTATAAAGTGCACTTGATCATAATCTGGATACATATAAATCAGGAATTATAAAGGCAAAAGTGTGCTTATGAATACAACTGAAGAGCATGCGTACACATGTACTGCTGTCATATATTCTAGGGATGCACCGATTATGAACATTTTGGCTGATACTGATAAATCTTTATGTTTGAAAGCCGATAACTATGGAAGCTCGTTTCTGCCACAGAGTAAAAAGGTAATTGCGGTAATTTTTTTTTTTAATCTAAAAATTGCGTTGTATAAAGTCTCAATTATGTTATAAAGTCAGAATTGTGAGATAAAAACTTTCAATTGTGAGATAAAAACTTTCAATTGTGAGATAAACACTCAATTGTGAGATTAAAAACTCAGTGAATTGTGAGATAAAAACACTCAAATGTGAGGTAAAATCTTTCGATTGTGAGATCAAAACACAATTGTGAGGAAAAAAACAGCTGTGAGATAAAAAACTCTCAATTGTGAGATATAAACACTCAATTGTGACAACTTTCAATTTTGAGATAAAAACTCAGTGAATTGTGAGACAAACTCGCAACTGTGAGACAAAAACACTCAATTTTGAGATAAAAACTCAGTGAATTGTGAGATAAAAACTCAATTGTGAGATTAAAAACACCCAATTGTGAGATATAAACACTCATTTGTGAGATAAAAACACTCAATTGTGAAATAAAAAAACTCAATTGTGAGATAAAAACTCAATTGTGAGATATAAAACACTCAATTGTGAGATAAAACTTTCAATTGTGAGATAAAAACTTTCAATTGTGAGATAAAAACACTCAATTGTGAGATCAGAAAACTCAATTGTGAGATAAAATCTTTAAATTGTGAGATAAAAACACTCAATTGTGAGATAAAAACTCAATTGTGAGATAAAAACAATCAGTTATGAGATAAAAACTTTAAATTGGGAGATATAAACTCAATTGTGAGATAAAAAACTCAATTGTGAGATAAAACACTCAATTGTGAGAAACTCAATTGTGAGATAAAAACACTCAACTGTGAGACAAAAACACTCAATTGTGAGATGAAAAAGTGGCAATTATCTTTTAAAATGTTTTATTCTGTGGATGATATATTGGCTGATAAATCTAAATCCAAGTTTTATATATTATTTTTGAGAACCCGATTACAAAAACAAAAGCCTCATCATGAAAAGCATGCGTTGAGGACATTTTCTATTGTGCATGTGGATGTTTTATGTTCATGTCTTTCTAAATGAGGTGTCCATGTTCACTCCAGGGTTCAGGTTCACTCCGGGTCACACTAATAATAAAGCTAACTCTTCACAGTATTGAATATTTGCGATATTTGTTGTTT